>OZ024927.1:143674067-144274067 GCA_964017235.1 Sabellastarte sp. h YS-2021 | reverse complement strand
ATTTTCAGAGATGTAATGCTCCAAATGGGCCTAATATATCCTCAATTATTGTTAAAACATATGCAAAATTAAAGAAGAGCTTCAGATTGGTTGTATTAGGATATACCTGATATTTCCTAATTTGAGGGGGGCTGAGCCTGGCCCCAAACCCCGGAAAATTGAAATTTTTAATTGGTTTCCTGAGTAAGTCAAGTCAATACAATATCAATGTCTGATATGAACTGAGTTTCCTGTGAAAATCTGAGCCAGATTGATGAAGTTTAAGTGGGGTTTTGGACTGATGTGCCATATGTTCACCCCCTCGATACCTGCACTTCCAATACATGTATTTTGGACCAGTTATGTATTTCTTAAGGAATATTCTTGTGGAATCTCATTTAGTGGCGCCAGCTCTAGCAAACAATATGGTTTTCAGCCTTAAATTTGTCTTACTTTGCCAAATTTAAGTATATCTTAATGCAGCCCCACAGAATCGAATTTGGGGCCAGCTGAAGCCAATATTGCCAAACTATAGGTACTGTTATATCAGATGTAATTTTAAAACCGCTTCAGTCAGATTTAGTATGTGCCACCTTATATTCTGGCCAAATTTCAGCATTATAGACCAACATTTGGTACTGGTTTGGTGTAATTTACATGTATTTTTGACCATTTTTACAGCACTATATGGGTGAAATAATTTATTTTCAGAGATGTAATGCTCCAAATGGGCCTAATATATCCTCAATTATTGTTAAAACATATGCAAAATTAAAGAAGAGCTTCAGATTGGTTGTATTAGGATATACCTGATATTTCCTAATTTGAGGGGGGCTGAGCCTGGCCCCAAACCCCGGAAAATTGAAATTTTTAATTGGTTTCCTGAGTAAGTCAAGGCAATACAATATCAATGTCTGATATGAACTGTTTCCTGTGAAAATCTGAGCCAGATTGATGAAGTTTAAGTGGGGTTTTGGACTGATGTGCCATATGTTCACCCCCTCGATACCTGCACTTCCAATACATGTATTTTGGACCAGTTATGTATTTCTTAAGGAATATTCTTGTGGAATCTCATTTAGTGGCGCCAGCTCTAGCAAACAATATGGTTTTCAGCCTTAAATTTGTCTTACTTTGCCAAATTTAAGTATATCTTAACGCAGCCCCACAGAATCGAATTTGGGGCCAGCTGAAGCCAATATTGCCAAACTATAGGTACTGTTATATCAGATGTAATTTTAAAACCGGTTCAGTCAGATTTAGTATGTGCCACCTTATATTCTGGCCAAATTTCAGCATTATAGACCAACATTTGGTACTGGTTTGGTGTAATTTACATGTATTTTTGACCATTTTTACAGCACTATATGGGTGAAATAATTTATTTTCAGAGATGTAATGCTCCAAATGGGCCTAATATATCCTTAATTATTGTTAAAACATATGCAAAATTAAAGAAGAGCTTCAGATTGGTTGTATTAGGATATACCTGATATTTCCTAATTTGAGGGGGGCTGAGCCTGGCCCCAAACCCCGGAAAATTGAAATTTTTAATTGGTTTCCTGAGTAAGTCAAGTCAATACAATATCAATGTCTGATATGAACTGAGTTTCCTGTGAAAATCTGAGCCAGATTGATGAAGTTTAAGTGGGGTTTTGGACTGATGTGCCATATGTTCACCCCCTCGATACCTGCACTTCCAATACATGTATTTTGGACCAGTTATGTATTTCTTAAGGAATATTCTTGTGGAATCTCATTTAGTGGCGCCAGCTCTAGCAAACAATATGGTTTTCAGCCTTAAATTTGTCTTACTTTGCCAAATTTAAGTATATCTTAATGCAGCCCCACAGAATCGAATTTGGGGCCAGCTGAAGCCAATATTGCCAAACTATAGGTACTGTTATATCAGATGTAATTTTAAAACCGGTTCAGTCAGATTTAGTATGTGCCACCTTATATTCTGGCCAAATTTCAGCATTATAGACCAACATTTGGTACTGGTTTGGTGTAATTTACATGTATTTTTGACCATTTTTACAGCACTATATGGGTGAAATAATTTATTTTCAGAGATGTAATGCTCCAAATGGGCCTAATATATCCTCAATTATTGTTAAAACATATGCAAAATTAAAGAAGAGCTTCAGATTGGTTGTATTAGGATATACCTGATATTTCCTAATTTGAGGGAGGCTGAGCCTTGCCCCAAACCCCGGAAAATTGAAATTTTTAATTGGTTTCCTGAGTAAGTCAAGGCAATACAATATCAATGTCTGATATGAACTGAGTTTCCTGTGAAAATCTGAGCCAGATTGATGAAGTTTAAGTGAGGTTTTGGACTGATGTGCCATATGTTCACCCCCTCGATACCTGCACTTCCAATACATGTATTTTGGACCAGTTATGTATTTCTTAAGGAATATTCTTGTGGAATCTCATTTAGTGGCGCCAGCTCTAGCAAACAATATGGTTTTCAGCCTTAAATTTGTCTTACTTTGCCAAATTTAAGTATATCTTAACGCAGCCCCACAGAATCGAATTTGGGGCCAGCTGAAGCCAATATTGCCAAACTATAGGTACTGTTATATCAGATGTAATTTTAAAACCGGTTCAGTCAGATTTAGTATGTGCCACCTTATATTCTGGCCAAATTTCAGCATTATAGACCAACATTTGGTACTGGTTTGGTGTAATTTACATGTATTTTTGACCATTTTTACAGCACTATATGGGTGAAATAATTTATTTTCAGAGATGTAATGCTCCAAATGGGCCTAATATATCCTCAATTATTGTTAAAACATATGCAAAATTAAAGAAGAGCTTCAGATTGGTTGTATTAGGATATACCTGATATTTCCTAATTTGAGGGGGGCTGAGCCTGGCCCCAAACCCCGGAAAATTGAAATTTTTAATTGGTTTCCTGAGTAAGTCAAGTCAATACAATATCAATGTCTGATATGAACTGAGTTTCCTGTGAAAATCTGAGCCAGATTGATGAAGTTTAAGTGGGGTTTTGGACTGATGTGCCATATGATCACCCCCTCGATACCTGCACTTCCAATACATGTATTTTGGACCAGTTATGTATTTCTTAAGGAATATTCTTGTGGATTCTCATTTAGTGGCGCCAGTTCTAGCCATCAATATGGCTTTCAATCTTAAATTTATCTTACTTTGCCAAATTTAAGTATATCTTAATGCAGCCCCACAGAAGGGAATTTGGGGCCAGCTGAAGCCAATATTGCTAAACTATAGGTACTGTTATATCAGATGTAATTTTAAAACCGGTTCAGTCAGATTTAGTATGTGCCATCTTATATTCTGGCCAAATTTCAGCATTATAGACCAACATTTGGTACTGGTTTGGTGTAATTTACATGTATTTTTGACCATTTTTACAGCACTATATGGGTGAAATAATTTATTTTCAGAGATGTAATGCTCCAAATGGGCCTAATATATCCTCAAATATTGTTAAAACATATGCAAAATTAAAGAAGAGCTTCAGATTGGTTGTATTAGGATATACCTGATATTTCCTAATTTGAGGGGGGCTGAGCCTGGCCCCAAACCCAGGAAAATTGAAATTTTTAATTGGTTTCCTGAGTAAATCAAGGCAATACAATATCAATGTCTGATATGAACTGAGTTTCCTGTGAAAATCTGAGCCAGATTGATGAAGTTTAAGTGGGGTTTTGGACTGATGTGCCATATGATCACCCCCTCGATACCTGCACTTCCAATACATGTATTTTGGACCAGTTATGTATTTCTTAAGGAATATTCTTGTGGAATCTCATTTAGTGGCGCCAGCTCTAGCAAACAATATGGTTTTCAGCCTTAAATTTGTCTTACTTTGCCAAATTTAAGTATATCTTAATGCAGCCCCACAGAATCGAATTTGGGGCCAGCTGAAGCCAATATTGCCAAACTATAGGTACTGTTATATCAGATGTAATTTTAAAACCGGTTCAGTCAGATTTAGTATGTGCCACCTTATATTCTGGCCAGATTTCAGCATTATAGACCAACATTTGGTACTGGTTTGGTGTAATTTACATGTATTTTTGACCATTTTTACAGCACTATATGGGTGAAATAATTTATTTTCAGAGATGTAATGCTCCAAATGGGCCTAATATATCCTCAATTATTGTTAAAACATATGCAAAATTAAAGAAGAGCTTCAGATTGGTTGTATTAGGATATACCTGATATTTCCTAATTTGAGGGGGGCTGAGCCTGGCCCCAAACCCCGGAAAATTGAAATTTTTAATTGGTTTCTTGAGTAAGTCAAGTCAATACAATATCAATGTCTGATATGAACTGAGTTTCCTGTGAAAATCTGAGCCAGATTGATGAAGTTTAAGTGGGGTTTTGGACTGATGTGCCATATGATCACCCCTCGATACCTGCACTTCCAATACATGTATTTTGGACCAGTTATGTATTTCTTAAGGAATATTCTTGTGGATTCTCATTTAGTGGCGCCAGTTCTAGCCATCAATATGGCTTTCAATCTTAAATTTATCTTACTTTGCCAAATTTAAGTATATCTTAATGCAGCCCCACAGAAGGGAATTTGGGGCAAGCTGAAGCCAATATTGCTAAACTATAGGTACTGTTATATCAGATGTAATTTTAAAACCGGTTCAGTCAGATTTAGTATGTGCCACCTTATATTCTGGCCAAATTTCAGCATTATAGACCAACATTTGGTACTGGTTTGGTGTAATTTACATGTATTTTTGACCATTTTTACAGCACTATATGGGTGAAATAATTTATTTTCAGAGATGTAATGCTCCAAATGGGCCTAATATATCCTCAATTATTGTTAAAACATATGCAAAATTAAAGAAGAGCTTCAGATTGGTTGTATTAGGATATACCTGATATTTCCTAATTTGAGGGAGGCTGAGCCTTGCCCCAAACCCCGGAAAATTGAAATTTTTAATTGGTTTCCTGAGTAAGTCAAGGCAATACAATATCAATGTCTGATATGAACTGAGTTTCCTGTGAAAATCTGAGCCAGATTGATGAAGTTTAAGTGAGGTTTTGGACTGATGTGCCATATGTTCACCCCCTCGATACCTGCACTTCCAATACATGTATTTTGGACCAGTTATGTATTTCTTAAGGAATATTCTTGTGGAATCTCATTTAGTGGCGCCAGCTCTAGCAAACAATATGGTTTTCAGCCTTAAATTTGTCTTACTTTGCCAAATTTAAGTATATCTTAACGCAGCCCCACAGAATCGAATTTGGGGCCAGCTGAAGCCAATATTGCCAAACTATAGGTACTGTTATATCAGATGTAATTTTAAAACCGGTTCAGTCAGATTTAGTATGTGCCACCTTATATTCTGGCCAAATTTCAGCATTATAGACCAACATTTGGTACTGGTTTGGTGTAATTTACATGTATTTTTGACCATTTTTACAGCACTATATGGGTGAAATAATTTATTTTCAGAGATGTAATGCTCCAAATGGGCCTAATATATCCTCAATTATTGTTAAAACATATGCAAAATTAAAGAAGAGCTTCAGATTGGTTGTATTAGGATATACCTGATATTTCCTAATTTGAGGGGGGCTGAGCCTGGCCCCAAACCCCGGAAAATTGAAATTTTTAATTGGTTTCCTGAGTAAGTCAAGTCAATACAATATCAATGTCTGATATGAACTGAGTTTCCTGTGAAAATCTGAGCCAGATTGATGAAGTTTAAGTGGGGTTTTGGACTGATGTGCCATATGATCACCCCCTCGATACCTGCACTTCCAATACATGTATTTTGGACCAGTTATGTATTTCTTAAGGAATATTCTTGTGGATTCTCATTTAGTGGCGCCAGTTCTAGCCATCAATATGGCTTTCAATCTTAAATTTATCTTACTTTGCCAAATTTAAGTATATCTTAATGCAGCCCCACAGAAGGGAATTTGGGGCCAGCTGAAGCCAATATTGCTAAACTATAGGTACTGTTATATCAGATGTAATTTTAAAACCGGTTCAGTCAGATTTAGTATGTGCCATCTTATATTCTGGCCAAATTTCAGCATTATAGACCAACATTTGGTACTGGTTTGGTGTAATTTACATGTATTTTTGACCATTTTTACAGCACTATATGGGTGAAATAATTTATTTTCAGAGATGTAATGCTCCAAATGGGCCTAATATATCCTCAAATATTGTTAAAACATATGCAAAATTAAAGAAGAGCTTCAGATTGGTTGTATTAGGATATACCTGATATTTCCTAATTTGAGGGGGGCTGAGCCTGGCCCCAAACCCAGGAAAATTGAAATTTTTAATTGGTTTCCTGAGTAAATCAAGGCAATACAATATCAATGTCTGATATGAACTGAGTTTCCTGTGAAAATCTGAGCCAGATTGATGAAGTTTAAGTGGGGTTTTGGACTGATGTGCCATATGATCACCCCCTCGATACCTGCACTTCCAATACATGTATTTTGGACCAGTTATGTATTTCTTAAGGAATATTCTTGTGGAATCTCATTTAGTGGCGCCAGCTCTAGCAAACAATATGGTTTTCAGCCTTCAATTTGTCTTACTTTGCCAAATTAAAGTATATCTTAATGCAGCTCCACAGAATCGAATTTGGGGCCAGCTGAAGCCAATATTGCCAAACTATAGGTACTGTTATATCAGATGTAATTTTAAAACCGGTTCAGTCAGATGTAGTATGTGCCACCTTATATTCTGGCCAAATTTCAGCATTATAGACCAACATTTGGTACTGGTTTGGTGTAATTTACATGTATTTTTGACCATTTTTACAGCACTATATGGGTGAAATAATTTATTTTCAGAGATGTAATGCTCCAAATGGGCCTAATATATCCTCAATTATTGTTAAAACATATGCAAAATTAAAGAAGAGCTTCAGATTGGTTGTATTAGGATATACCTGATATTTCCTAATTTGAGGGGGGCTGAGCCTGGCCCCAAACCCCGGAAAATTGAAATTTTTAATTGGTTTCTTGAGTAAGTCAAGTCAATACAATATCAATGTCTGATATGAATTGAGTTTCCTGTGAAAATCTGAGCCAGATTGATGAAGTTTAAGTGGGGTTTTGGACTGATGTGCCATATGATCACCCCCTCGATACCTGCACTTCCAATACATGTATTTTGGACCAGTTATGTATTTCTTAAGGAATATTCTTGTGGATTCTCATTTAGTGGCGCCAGTTCTAGCCATCAATATGGCTTTCAATCTTAAATTTATCTTACTTTGCCAAATTTAAGTATATCTTAATGCAGCCCCACAGAAGGGAATTTGGGGCAAGCTGAAGCCAATATTGCTAAACTATAGGTACTGTTATATCAGATGTAATTTTAAAACCGGTTCAGTCAGATTTAGTATGTGCCACCTTATATTCTGGCCAAATTTCAGCATTATAGACCAACATTTGGTACTGGTTTGGTGTAATTTACATGTATTTTTGACCATTTTTACAGCACTATATGGGTGAAATAATTTATTTTCAGAGATGTAATGCTCCAAATGGGCCTAATATATCCTCAATTATTGTTAAAACATATGCAAAATTAAAGAAGAGCTTCAGATTGGTTGTATTAGGATATACCTGATATTTCCTAATTTGAGGGGGGCTGAGCCTGGCCCCAAACCCAGGAAAATTGAAATTTTTAATTGGTTTCCTGAGTAAGTCAAGGCAATACAATATCAATGTCTGATATGAACTGAGTTTCCTGTGAAAATCTGAGCCAGATTGATGAAGTTTAAGTGGGGTTTTGGACTGATGTGCCATATGATCACCCCCTCGATACCTGCACTTCCAATACATGTATTTTGGACCAGTTATGTATTTCTTAAGGAATATTCTTGTGGAATCTCATTTAGTGGCGCCAGCTCTAGCAAACAATATGGTTTTCAGCCTTAAATTTGTCTTACTTTGCCAAATTTAAGTATATCTTAATGCAGCCCCACAGAATCGAATTTGGGGCCAGCTGAAGCCAATATTGCCAAACTATAGGTACTGTTATATCAGATGTAATTTTAAAACCGGTTCAGTCAGATTTAGTATGTGCCACCTTATATTCTGTCCAGATTTCAGCATTATAGACCAACATTTGGTACTGGTTTGGTGTAATTTACATGTATTTTTGACCATTTTTACAGCACTATGTGGGTGAAATAATTTATTTTCAGAGATGTAATGCTCCAAATGGGCCTAATATATCCTCAATTATTGTTAAAACATATGCAAAATTAAAGAAGAGCTTCAGATTGGTTGTATTAGGATATACCTAATATTTCCTAATTTGAAGGGGGCTGAGCCTGGCCCCAAACCCCGGAAAATTGAAATTTTTAATTGGTTTCCTGAGTAAGTCAAGTCAATACAATATCAATGTCTGATATGAACTGAGTTTCCTGTGAAAATCTGAGCCAGATTGATGAAGTTTAAGTGGGGTTTTGGACTGATGTGCCATATGATCACCCCCTCGATACCTGCACTTCCAATACATGTATTTTGGACCAGTTATGTATTTCTTAAGGAATATTCTTGTGGAATCTCATTTAGTGGCGCCAGCTCTAGCAAACAATATGGTTTTCAGCCTTCAATTTGTCTTACTTTGCCAAATTTAAGTATATCTTAATGCAGCTCCACAGAATCGAATTTGGGGCCAGCTGAAGCCAATATTGCCAAACTATAGGTACTGTTATATCAGATGTAATTTTAAAATCGGTTCAGTCAGATGTAGTATGTGCCACCTTATATTCTGGCCAAATTTCAGCATTATAGACCAACATTTGGTACTGGTTTGGTGTAATTTACATGTATTTTTGACCATTTTTACAGCACTATATGGGTGAAATAATTTATTTTCAGAGATGTAATGCTCCAAATGGGCCTAATATATCCTCAATTATTGTTAAAACATATGCAAAATTAAAGAAGAGCTTCAGATTGGTTGTATTAGGATATACCTGATATTTCCTAATTTGAGGGGGGCTGAGCCTGGCCCCAAACCCCGGAAAATTGAAATTTTTAATTGGTTTCTTGAGTAAGTCAAGTCAATACAATATCAATGTCTGATATGAACTGAGTTTCCTGTGAAAATCTGAGCCAGATTGATGAAGTTTAAGTGGGGTTTTGGACTGATGTGCCATATGATCACCCCCTCGATACCTGCACTTCCAATACATGTATTTTGGACCAGTTATGTATTTCTTAAGGAATATTCTTGTGGATTCTCATTTAGTGGCGCCAGTTCTACCAAACAATATGGCTTTCAGTCTTAAATTTGTCTTACTTTGCCAAATTTAAGTATATCTTAATGCAGCCCCACAGAAGTGAATTTGGGGCCAGCTGAAGCCAATATTGCCAAACTATAGGTACTGTTATATCAGATGTAATTTTAAAACCGGTTCAGTCAGATTTAGTATGTGCCACCTTCTATTCTGGCCAAATTTCAGCATTATAGACCAACATTTGGTACTGGTTCGGTGTAATTTACATGTATTTTTGACCATTTTTACAGCACTATATGGGTGAAATAATTTATTTTCAGAGATTTAATGCTCCAAATGGGCCTAATATATCCTCAATTATTGTTAAAATATATGCAAAATTAAAGAAGAGCTTCAGAGTGGTTGTATTAGGATACACCAGATATTTCCTAATTTGAGGGGGGCTGAGCCTGGCCCCAAACCCAGGAAAATTGAAATTTTTAATTGGTTTCCTGAGTAAGTCAAGCCAATACAATATCAATGTCTGATATGAACTGAGTTTCCTGTGAAAATCTGAGCCAGATTGATGAAGTTTAAGTGGGGTTTTGGACTGATGTGCCATATATCACCCCCTCCATACCTGCACTTCCAATACATGTATTTTGGACCAGTTATGTATTTCTTAAGGAATATTCTTGTGGAATCTCATTTAGTGGCGCCAGCTCTAGCAAACAATATGGTTTTCAGCCTTAAATTTGTCTTACTTTGCCAAATTTAAGTATATCTTAATGCAGCCCTACAGAAACGAATTTGGGGCCAGCTGAAGCCAATATTGCCAAACTATAGGTACTGTTATATCAGATGTAATTTTAAAACCAGTTCAGTCAGATTTAGTTGTGCCACCTTCTATTCTGGCCAAATTTCAGCATTATAGACCAACATTTGGTACTGGTTTGGTGTAATTTACATGTATTTTTGACCATTTTTACAGCACTATATGGGTGAAATAATTTATTTTCAGAGATGTAATGCTCCAAATGGGCCTAATATATCCTCAATTATTGTTAAAATATATGCAAAATTAAAGAAGAGCTTCAGATTGGTTGTATTAGGATACACCTGATATTTCCTAATTTGAGGGGGGCTGAGCCTGGCCCCAAACCCCGGAAAATTGAAATTTTTAATTGGTTTCCTGAGTAAGTCAAGCCAATACAATATCAATGTCTGATATGAACTGAGTTTCCTGTGAAAATCTGAGCCAGATTGATGAAGTTTAAGTGGGGTTTTGGACTGATGTGCCATATGATCACCCCCTCGATACCTGCACTTCCAATACATGTATTTTGGACCAGTTATGTATTTCTTAAGGAATATTCTTGTGGATTCTCATTTAGTGGCGCCAGTTCTAGCAAACAATATGGCTTTCAGTCTTAAATTTGTCTTACTTTGCCAAATTTAAGTATATCTTAATCCAGCCCCACAGAAGGGAATTTGGGGCCAGCTGAAGCCAATATTGCTAAACTATAGGTACTGTTATATCAGATGTAATTTTAAAACCGGTTCAGTCAGATTTAGTATGTGCCATCTTATATTCTGGTCAAATTTCAGCATTATAGACCAACATTTGGTACTGGTTTGGTGTAATTTACATGTATTTTTGACCATTTTTACAGCACTATATGGGTGAAATAATTTATTATCAGAGATGTAATGCTCAAAATTGGCCTAATATATCCTCAATTATTGTTAAAACATATGCAAAATTAAAGAAAAGCTTCAGATTGGTTGTATTAGGATATACCTGATATTTCCTAATTTGAGGGGGGCTGAGCCTGGCCCCAAACCCCGGAAAATTGAAATTTTTAATTGGTTTCCTGAGTAAGTCAAGTCAATACAATATCAATGTCTGATATGAACTGAGTTTGTTTCCTGTGAAAATCTGAGCCAGATTGATGAAGTTTAAGTGGGGTTTTGGACTGATGTGCCATATGATCACCCCCTCGATACCTGCACTTCCAATACATGTATTTTGGACCAGTTATGTATTTCTTAAGGAATATTCTTGTGGATTCTCATTTAGTGGCGCCAGTTCTAGCCATCAATATGGCTTTCAATCTTAAATTTATCTTACTTTGCCAAATTTAAGTATATCTTAATGCAGCCCCACAGAAGGGAATTTGGGGCCAGCTGAAGCCAATATTGCTAAACTATAGGTACTGTTATATCAGATGTAATTTTAAAACCGGTTCAGTCAGATTTAGTATGTGCCATCTTATATTCTGGCCAAATTTCAGCATTATAGACCAACATTTGGTACTGGTTTGGTGTAATTTACATGTATTTTTGACCATTTTTACAGCACTATATGGGTGAAATAATTTATTTTCAGAGATGTAATGCTCCAAATGGGCCTAATATATCCTCAATTATTGTTAAAACATATGCAAAATTAAAGAGGAGCTTCAGATTGGTTGTATTAGGATATACCTGATATTTCCTAATTTGAGGGGGGCTGAGCCTGGCCCCAAACCCAGGAAAATTGAAATTTTTAATTGGTTTCCTCAGTAAGTCAAGTCAATACAATATCAATGTCTGATATGAACTGAGTTTCCTGTGAAAATCTGAGCCAGACTGATGAAGTTTAAGTGGGGTTTTGGACTGATGTGCCATATGATCACCCCCTCCATACCTGCACTTCCAATACATGTATTTTGGACCAGTTATGTATTTCTTAAGGAATATTCTTGTGGAATCTCATTTAGTGGCGCCAGCTCTAGCAAACAATATGGTTTTCAGCCTTAAATTTGTCTTACTTTGCCAAATTTAAGTATATCTTAATGCAGCCCCACAGAATCGAATTTGGGGCCAGCTGAAGCCAATATTGCCAAACTATAGGTACTGTTATATCAGATGTAATTTTAAAACCGGTTCAGTCAGATTTAGTATGTGCCACCTTATATTCTGGCCAAATGTCAGCATTATAGACCAACATTTGGTACTGGTTTGGTGTAATTTACATGTATTTTTGACCATTTTTACAGCACTATGTGGGTGAAATAATTTATTTTCAGAGATGTAATGCTCCAAATGGGCCTAATATATCCTCAATTATTGTTAAAACATATGCAAAATTAAAGAAGAGCTTCAGATTGGTTGTATTAGGATATACCTGATATTTCCTAATTTGAGGGGGGCTGAGCCTGGCCCCAAACCCCGGAAAATTGAAATTTTTAATTGGTTTCCTGAGTAAGTCAAGTCAATACAATATCAATGTCTGATATGAACTGAGTTTCCTGTGAAAATCTGAGCCAGATTGATGAAGTTTAAGTGGGGTTTTGGACTGATGTGCCATATGATCACCCCCTCGATACCTGCACTTCCAATACATGTATTTTGGACCAGTTATGTATTTCTTAAGGAATATTCTTGTGGATTCTCATTTAGTGGCGCCAGTTCTAGCAAACAATATGGCTTTCAGTCTTAAATTTGTCTTACTTTGCCAAATTTAAGTATATCTTAATGCAGCCCCACAGAAGTGAATTTGGGGCCAGCTGAAGCCAATATTGCCAAACTATAGGTACTGTTATATCAGATGTAATTTTAAAACCGGTTCAGTCAGATTTAGTATGTGCCACCTTCTATTCTGGCCAAATTTCAGCATTATAGACCAACATTTGGTACTGGTTTGGTGTAATTTACATGTATTTTTGACCATTTTTACAGCACTATATGGGTGAAATAATTTATTTTCAGAGATTTAATGCTCCAAATGGGCCTAATATATCCTCAATTATTGTTAAAATATATGCAAAATTAAAGAAGAGCTTCAGATTGGTTGTATTAGGATACACCAGATATTTCCTAATTTGAGGGGGGCTGAGCCTGGCCCCAAACCCCGGAAAATTGAAATTTTTAATTGGTTTC
The DNA here is from genome assembly GCA_964017235.1 of Sabellastarte sp. h YS-2021. Taxonomy (NCBI): domain Eukaryota; kingdom Metazoa; phylum Annelida; class Polychaeta; order Sabellida; family Sabellidae; genus Sabellastarte; species Sabellastarte sp. h YS-2021. The sequence goes on along the minus strand of OZ024927.1, from coordinate 144,260,931 downwards.
CTGAGTAAGTCAAGCCAATACAATATCAATGTCTGATTTGAACTGAGTTTCCTGTGAAAATCTGAGCCAGATTGATGAAGTTTAAGTGGGGTTTTGGACTGATGTGCCATATATCACCCCCTCCATACCTGCACTTCCAATACATGTATTTTGGACCAGTTATGTATTTCTTAAGGAATATTCTTGTGGAATCTCATTTAGTGGCGCCAGCTCTAGCAAACAATATGGTTTTCAGCCTTAAATTTGTCTTACTTTGCCAAATTTAAGTATATCTTAATGCAGCCCTACAGAAACGAATTTGGGGCCAGCTGAAGCCAATATTGCCAAACTATAGGTACTGTTATATCAGATGTAATTTTAAAACCGCTTCAGTCAGATTTAGTATGTGCCACCTTATATTCTGGCCAAATTTCAGCATTATAGACCAACATTTGGTACTGGTTTGGTGTAATTTACATGTATTTTTGACCATTTTTACAGCACTATGTGGGTGAAATAATTTATTTTCAGAGATGTAATGCTCCAAATGGGCCTAATATATCCTCAATTATTGTTAAAACATATGCAAAATTAAAGAAGAGCTTCAGATTGGTTGTATTAGGATATACCTGATATTTCCTAATTTGAGGGGGGCTGAGCCTGGCCCCAAACCCCGGAAAATTGAAATTTTTAATTGGTTTCTTGAGTAAGTCAAGTCAATACAATATCAATGTCTGATATGAACTGAGTTTCCTGTGAAAATCTGAGCCAGATTGATGAAGTTTAAGTGGGGTTTTGGACTGATGTGCCATATGATCACCCCCTCGATACCTGCACTTCCAATACATGTATTTTGGACCAGTTATGTACTTCTTAAGGAATATTCTTGTGGATTCTCATTTAGTGGCGCCAGTTCTAGCAAACAATATGGCTTTCAGTCTTAAATTTGTCTTACTTTGCCAAATTTAAGTATATCTTAATGCAGCCCCACAGAAGTGAATTTGGGGCCAGCTGAAGCCAATATTGCCAAACTATAGGTACTGTTATATCAGATGTAATTTTAAAACCGGTTCAGTCAGATTTAGTATGTGCCACCTTCTATTCTGGCCAAATTTCAGCATTATAGACCAACATTTGGTACTGGTTTGGTGTAATTTACATGTATTTTTGACCATTTTTACAGCACTATATGGGTGAAATAATTTATTTTCAGAGATTTAATGCTCCAAATGGGCCTAATATATCCTCAATTATTGTTAAAATATATGCAAAATTAAAGAAGAGCTTCAGATTGGTTGTATTAGGATACACCTGATATTTCCTAATTTGAGGGGGGCTGAGCCTGGCCCCAAACCCCGGAAAATTGAAATTTTTAATTGGTTTCCTGAGTAAGTCAAAGCAATACAATATCAATGTCTGATATGAACTGAGTTTCCTGTGAAAATCTGAGCCAGATTGATGAAGTTTAAGTGGGGTTTTAGACTGATGTGCCATATGATCACCCCCTCGATACCTCCACTTCCAATACATGTATTTTGGATCAGTTATGTATTTCTTAAGGAATATTCTTGTGGATTCTCATTTAGTGGCGCCAGTTCTAGCAAACAATATGGCTTTCAGTCTTAAATTTGTCTTACTTTGCCAAATTTAAGTATATCTTAATCCAGCCCCACAGAAGGGACTTTGGGGCCAGCTGAAGCCAATATTGCTAAACTATAGGTACTGTTATATCAGATGTAATTTTAAAACCGGTTCAGTCAGATTTAGTATGTGCCATCTTATATTCTGGCCAAATTTCAGCATTATAGACCAACATTTGGTACTGGTTTGGTGTAATTTACATGTATTTTTGACCATTTTTACAGCACTATATGGGTGAAATAATTTATTATCAGAGATGTAATGCTCCAAATTGGCCTAATATATCCTCAATTATTGTTAAAACATATGCAAAATTAAAGAAAAGCTTCAGATTGGTTGTATTAGGATATACCTGATATTTCCTAATTTGAGTGGGGCTGAGCCTGGCCCCAAACCCCGGAAAATTGAAATTTTTAATTGGTTTCCTGAGTAAGTCAAGTCAATACAATATCAATGTCTGATATGAACTGAGTTTCCTGTGAAAATCTGAGCCAGATTGATGAAGTTTAAGTGGGGTTTTGGACTGATGTGCCATATGATCACCCCCTCGATACCTGCACTTCCAATACATGTATTTTGGACCAGTTATGTATTTCTTAAGGAATATTCTTGTGGAATCTCATTTAGTGGCGCCAGCTCTAGCAAACAATATGGTTTTCAGCCTTCAATTTGTCTTACTTTGCCAAATTTAAGTATATCTTAATGCAGCCCCACCCACAGAATCGAATTTGGGGCCAGCTGAAGCCAATATTGCCAAACTATAGGTACTGTTATATCAGATGTAATTTTAAAACCGGTTCAGTCAGATTTAGTATGTGCCACCTTATATTCTGGCCAAATTTCAGCATTATAGACCAACATTTGGTACTGGTTTGGTGTAATTTACATTTATTTTTGACCATTTTTACAGCACTATATGGGTGAAATAATTTATTTTCAGAGATGTAATGCTCCAAATGGGCCTAATATATCCTCAATTATTGTTAAAACATATGCAAAATTAAAGAAGAGCTTCAGATTGGTTGTATTAGGATATACCTGATATTTCCTAATTTGAGGGGGGCTGAGCCTGGCCCCAAACCCCGGAAAATTGAAATTTTTAATTGGTTTCCTGAGTAAGTCAAGTCAATACAATATCAATGTCTGATATGAACTGAGTTTGTTTCCTGTGAAAATCTGAGCCAGATTGATGAAGTTTAAGTGGGGTTTTGGACTGATGTGCCATATGCTCACCCCCTCGATACCTGCACTTCCAATACATGTATTTTGGACCAGTTATGTATTTCTTAAGGAATATTCTTGTGGATTCTCATTTAGTGGCGCCAGTTCTAGCCATCAATATGGCTTTCAATCTTAAATTTATCTTACTTTGCCAAATTTAAGTATATCTTAATGCAGCCCCACAGAAGGGAATTTGGGGCCAGCTGAAGCCAATATTGCTAAACTATAGGTACTGTTATATCAGATGTAATTTTAAAACCGGTTCAGTCAGATTTAGTATGTGCCATCTTATATTCTGGCCAAATTTCAGCATTATAGACCAACATTTGGTACTGGTTTGGTGTAATTTACATGTATTTTTGACCATTTTTACAGCACTATATGGGTGAAATAATTTATTTTCAGAGATGTAATGCTCCAAATGGGCCTAATATATCCTCAATTATTGTTAAAACATATGCAAAATTAAAGAAGAGCTTCAGATTGGTTGTATTAGGATATACCTGATATTTCCTAATTTGAGGGGGGCTGAGCCTGGCCCCAAACCCAGGAAAATTGAAATTTTTAATTGGTTTCCTGAGTAAGTCAAGTCAATACAATATCAATGTCTGATATGAACTGAGTTTCCTGTGAAAATCTGAGCCAGACTGATGAAGTTTAAGTGGGGTTTTGGACTGATGTGCCATATGATCACCCCCTCCATACCTGCACTTCCAATACATGTATTTTGGACCAGTTATGTATTTCTTAAGGAATATTCTTGTGGAATCTCATTTAGTGGCGCCAGCTCTAGCAAACAATATGGTTTTCAGCCTTAAATTTGTCTTACTTTGCCAAATTTAAGTATATCTTAATGCAGCCCCACAGAATCGAATTTGGGGCCAGCTGAAGCCAATATTGCCAAACTATAGGTACTGTTATATCAGATGTAATTTTAAAACCGGTTCAGTCAGATTTAGTATGTGCCACCTTATATTCTGGCCAAATGTCAGCATTATAGACCAACATTTGGTACTGGTTTGGTGTAATTTACATGTATTTTTGACCATTTTTACAGCACTATGTGGGTGAAATAATTTATTTTCAGAGATGTAATGCTCCAAATGGGCCTAATATATCCTCAATTATTGTTAAAACATATGCAAAATTAAAGAAGAGCTTCAGATTGGTTGTATTAGGATATACCTGATATTTCCTAATTTGAGGGGGGCTGAGCCTGGCCCCAAACCCCGGAAAATTGAAATTTTTAATTGGTTTCCTGAGTAAGTCAAGTCAATACAATATCAATGTCTGATATGAACTGAGTTTCCTGTGAAAATCTGAGCCAGATTGATGAAGTTTAAGTGGGGTTTTGGACTGATGTGCCATATGATCACCCCCTCGATACCTGCACTTCCAATACATGTATTTTGGACCAGTTATGTATTTCTTAAGGAATATTCTTGTGGATTCTCATTTAGTGCCGCCAGTTCCAGCAAACAATATGGCTTTCAGTCTTAAATTTCTCTTACTTTGCCAAATTTAAGTATATCTTAATGCAGCCCCACAGAAGCGAATTTGGGGCCAGCTGAAGCCAATATTGCTAAACTATAGGTACTGTTATATCAGATGTAATTTTAAAACCGGTTCAGTCAGATTTAGTATGTGCCATCTTATATTCTGGCCAAATTTCAGCATTATAGACCAACATTTGGTACTGGTTTGGTGTAATTTACATGTATTTTTGACCATTTTTACAGCACTATATGGGTGAAATAATTTATTTTCAGAGATGTAATGCTCCAAATGGGCCTAATATATCCTCAATTATTGTTAAAACATATGCAAAATTAAAGAAGAGCTTCAGATTGGTTGTATTAGGATATACCTGATATTTCCTAATTTGAGGGGGGCTGAGCCTGGCCCCAAACCCCGGAAAATTGAAATTTTTAATTGGTTTCCTGAGTAAGTCAAGCCAATACAATATCAATGTCTGATATGAACTGAGTTTCCTGTGAAAATCTGAGCCAGATTGATGAAGTTTAAGTGGGGTTTTGGACTGATGTGCCATATGATCACCCCCTCGATACCTGCACTTCCAATACATGTATTTTGGACCAGTTATGTATTTCTTAAGGAATATTCTTGTGGAATCTCATTTAGTGGCGCCAGCTCTAGCAAACAATATGGTTTTCAGCCTTAAATTTATCTTACTTTGCCAAATTTAAGTATATCTTAATGCAGCCCCACAGAATCGAATTTGGGGCAAGCTGAAGCCAATATTGCCAAACTATAGGTACTGTTATATCAGATGTAATTTTAAAACCGGTTCAGTCAGATTTAGTATGTGCCACCTTATATTCTGGCCAAATTTCAGCATTATAGACCAACATTTGGTACTGGTTTGGTGTAATTTACATTTATTTTTGACCATTTTTACAGCACTATATGGGTGAAATAATTTATTTTCAGAGATGTAATGCTCCAAATGGGCCTAATATATCCTCAAATATTGTTAAAACATATGCAAAATTAAAGAAGAGCTTCAGATTGGTTGTATTAGGATATACCTGATATTTCCTAATTTGAGGGGGGCTGAGCCTGGCCCCAAACCCCGGAAAATTGAAATTTTTAATTGGTTTCCTGAGTAAGTCAAGTCAATACAATATCAATGTCTGATATGAACTGAGTTTCCTGTGAAAATCTGAGCCAGATTGATGAAGTTTAAGTGGGGTTTTGGACTGATGTGCCATATGATCACCCCCTCGATACCTGCACTTCCAATACATGTATTTTGGACCAGTTATGTATTTCTTAAGGAATATTCTTGTGGATTCTCATTTAGTGGCGCCAGTTCTAGCAAACAATATGGTTTTCAGCCTTAAATTTGTCTTACTTTGCCAAATTTAAGTATATCTTAATGCAGCCCCACAGAAGCGAATTTGGGGCCAGCTGAAGCCAATATTGCTAAACTATAGGTACTGTTATATCAGATGTAAGTTTAAAACCGGTTCAGTCAGATTTACTATGTGCCAACTTATATTCTGGCCAAATTTCAGCATTATAGACCAACATTTGATACTGGTTTGGTGTAATTTACATGTATTTTTGACCATTTTTACAGCACTATATGGGTGAAATAATTTATTTTCAGAGATGTAATGCTCCAAATGGGCCTAATATATCCTCAATTATTGTTAAAACATATGCAAAATTAAAGAAGAGCTTCAGATTGGTTGTATTAGGATATACCTGATATTTCCTAATTTGAGGGGGGCTGAGCCTGGCCCCAAACCCCGGAAAATTGAAAATTTTAATTGGTTTCCTGAGTACGTCAAGCCAATACAATATCAATGTCTGATATGAACTGAGTTTCCTGTGAAAATCTGAGCCAGATTGATGAAGGTTAAGTGGGGTTTTGGACTGATCTGCCATATGATCACCCCCTCGATACCTGCACTTCCAATACATGTATTTTCGACCAGTTATGTATTTCTTAAGGAATATTCTTGTGGAATCTCATTTAGTGGCGCCAGCTCTAGCAAACAATATGGTTTTCAGCCTTAAATTTGTCTTACTTTGCCAAATTTAAGTATATCTTAATGCAGCCCCACAGAAGGGAATTTGGGGCCAGCTGAAGCCAATATTGCCAAACTATAGGTACTGTTATATCAGATGTAATTTTAAAACCGGTTCAGTCAGATTTAGTATGTGCCACCTTATATTCTGGCCAAACTTCAGCATTATAGACCAACATTTGGTACTGGTTTGGTGTAATTTACATGTATTTTTGACCATTTTTACAGCACTATATGGGTGAAATAATTTATTTTCAGAGATGTAATGCTCCGAATGGGCCTAATATATCCTCAATTATTGTTAAAACATATGCAAAATTAAAGAAGAGCTTCAGATTGGTTGTATTAGGATACACCTGATATTTCCTAATTTGAGGGGGGCTGAGCCTGGCCCCAAACCCCGGAAAATTGAAAATTTTAATTGGTTTCCTGAGTAAGTCAAGCCAATACAATATCAATGTCTGATATGAACTGAGTTTCCTGTGAAAATCTGAGCCAGATTGATGAAGTTTAAGTGCGGTTTTGGACTGATGTGCCATATGATCACCCCCTCGATACCTGCACTTCCAATACATGTATTTTGGACCGGTTATGTATTTCTTTAGGAATATTCTTGTGGAATCTCATTTAGTGGCGCCAGCTCTAGCAAACAATATGGTTTTCAGCCTTAAATTTGTCTTACTTTGCCAAATTTAAGTATATCTTAATGCAGCCCCACAGAAGCGAATTTGGGGCCAGCTGAAGCCAATATTGCTAAACTATAGGTACTGTTATATCAGATGTAATTTTAAAACCGGTTCAGTCAGATTTAGTATGTGCCACCTTATATTCTGGCCAAATTTCAGCATTATAGACCAACATTTGATACTGGTTTGGTGTAATTTACATGTATTTTTGACCATTTTTACAGCACTATATGGGTGAAATAATTTATTTTCAGAGATGTAATGCTCCAAATGGGCCTAATATATCCTCAATTATTGTTAAAACATATGCAAAATTAAAGAAGAGCTTCAGATTGGTTGTATTAGGATATACCTGATATTTCCTAATTTGAGGGGGGCTGAGCCTGGCCCCAAACTCCGGAATATTGAAAATTTTAATTGGTTTCCTGAGTAAGTCAAGCCAATACAATATCAATGTCTGATATGAACTGAGTTTCCTGTGAAAATCTGAGCCAGATTGATGAAGGTTAAGTGGCGTTTTGGACTGATGTGCCATATGATCACCCCCTCGATACCTGCATTTCCAATACATGTATTTTGGACCAGTTATGTATTTCTTAAGGAATATTCTTGTGGATTCTCATTTAGTGGCGCCAGTTCCAGCAAACAATATGGCTTTCAGTCTTAAATTTCTCTTACTTTGCCAAATTTAAGTATATCTTAATGCAGCCCCACAGAAGGGAATTTGGGGCCAGCTGAAGCCAATATTGCTAAACTATAGGTAGTATTATATCAGATGTAATTTTAAAACCGGTTCAGTCAGATTTAGTATGTGCCATCTTATATTCTGGCCAAATTTCAGCATTATAGACCAACATTTGGTACTGGTTTGGTGTAATTTACATGTATTTTTGACCATTTTTACAGCACTATATGGGTGAAATAATTTATTTTCAGAGATGTAATGCTCCAAATGGGCCTAATATATCCTCAATTATTGTTAAAACATATGCAAAATTAAAGAGCTTCAGATTGGTTGTATTAGGATATACCTGATATTTCCTAATTTGAGGGGGGCTGAGCCTGGCCCCAAACCCCGGAAAATTGAAAATTTTAATTGGTTTCCTGAGTACGTCAAGCCAATACAATATCAATGTCTGATATGAACTGAGTTTCCTGTGAAAATCTGAGCCAGATTGATGAAGGTTAAGTGGGGTTTTGGACTGATGTGCCATATGATCACCCCCTCGATACCTGCACTTCCAATACATGTATTTTGGACCAGTTATGTATTTCTTAAGGAATATTCTTGTGGAATCTCATTTAGTGGCGCCAGCTCTAGCAAACAATATGGTTTTCAGCCTTAAATTTGTCTTACTTTGCCAAATTTAAGTATATCTTAATGCAGCCCCACAGAAGCGAATTTGGAGCCAGCTGAAGCCAACATTGCTAAACTATAGCCACTGTTATATCAGATGTAAATTTAAAACCAGTTCAGTCAGATGTAGTATGTGCCACCTTATATTCTGGCCAAACTTCAGCATTATAGACCAACATTTGGTACTGGTTTGGTGTAATTTACATGTATTTTTGACCATTTTTACAGCACTATATGGGTGAAATAATTTATTTTCAGAGATGTAATGCTCCAAATGGGCCTAATATATCCTCAATTATTGTTAAAACATATGCAAAATTAAAGAAGAGCTTCAGATTGGTTGTATTAGGATACACCTGATATTTCCTAATTTGAGGGAGGCTGAGCCTGGCCCCAAACCCCGGAAAATTGAAAATTTTAATTGGTTTCCTGAGTAAGTCAAGCCAATACAATATCAATGTCTGATATGAACTGAGTTTCCTGTGAAAATCTGAGCCAGATTGATGAAGTTTAAGTGGGGTTTTGGACTGATGTGCCATATGATCACCCCCTCGATACCTGCACTTCCAATACATGTATTTTGGACCGGTTATGTATTTCTTTAGGAATATTCTTGTGGAATCTCATTTAGTGGCGCCAGCTCTAGCAAACAATATGGTTTTCAGCCTTAAATTTGTCTTACTTTGCCAAATTTAAGTATATCTTAATGCAGCCCCACAGAAGCGAATTTGGGGCCAGCTGAAGCCAATATTGCTAAACTATAGGTACTGTTATATCAGATGTAATTTTAAAACCGGTTCAGTCAGATTTAGTATGTGCCACCTTATATTCTGGCCAAATTTCAGCATTATAGACCAACATTTGATACTGGTTTGGTGTAATTTACATGTATTTTTGACCATTTTTACAGCACTATATGGGTGAAATAATCTATTTTCAGAGATGTAATGCTCCAAATGGGCCTAATATATCCTCAATTATTGTTAAAACATATGCAAAATTAAAGAAGAGCTTCAGATTGGTTGTATTAGGATATACCTGATATTTCCTAATTTGAGGGGGGCTGAGCCTGGCCCCAAACTCCGGAATATTGAAAATTTTAATTGGTTTCCTGAGTAAGTCAAGCCAATACAATATCAATGTCTGATATGAACTGAGTTTCCTGTGAAAATCTGAGCCAGATTGATGAAGGTTAAGTGGGGTTTTGGACTGATGTGCCATATGATCACCCCCTCGATACCTGCATTTCCAATACATGTATTTTGGACCAGTTATGTATTTCTTAAGGAATATTCTTGTGGATTCTCATTTAGTGGCGCCAGTTCCAGCAAACAATATGGCTTTCAGTCTTAAATTTCTCTTACTTTGCCAAATTTAAGTATATCTTAATGCAGCCCCACAGAAGGGAATTTGGGGCCAGCTGAAGCCAATATTGCTAAACTATAGGTACTATTATATCAGATGTAATTTTAAAACCGGTTCAGTCAGATTTAGTATGTGCCATCTTATATTCTGGCCAAATTTCAGCATTATAGACCAACATTTGGTACTGGTTTGGTGTAATTTACATGTATTTTTGACCATTTTTACAGCACTATATGGGTGAAATAATTTATTTTCAGAGATGTAATGCTCCAAATGGGCCTAATATATCCTCAATTATTGTTAAAACATATGCAAAATTAAAGAGCTTCAGATTGGTTGTATTAGGATATACCTGATATTTCCTAATTTGAGGGGGGCTGAGCCTGGCCCCAAACCCCGGAAAATTGAAAATTTTAATTGGTTTCCTGAGTACGTCAAGCCAATACAATATCAATGTCTGATATGAACTGAGTTTCCTGTGAAAATCTGAGCCAGATTGATGAAGGTTAAGTGGGGTTTTGGACTGATGTGCCATATGATCACCCCCTCGATACCTGCACTTCCAATACATGTATTTTGGACCAGTTATGTATTTCTTAAGGAATATTCTTGTGGAATCTCATTTAGTGACGCCAGCTCTAGCAAACAATATGGTTTTCAGCCTTAAATTTGTCTTACTTTGCCAAATTTAAGTATATCTTAATGCAGCCCCACAGAAGCGAATTTGGAGCCAGCTGAAGCCAATATTGCTAAACTATAGCCACTGTTATATCAGATGTAAATTTAAAACCGGTTCAGTCAGATGTAGTATGTGCCACCTTATATTCTGGCCAAATTTCAGCATTATAGACCAACATTTGGTACTGGTTTGGTGTAATTTACATGTATTTTTACAGCACTATATGGGTGAAATAATTTATTTTCAGAGATGTAATGCTCCAAATGGGCCTAATATATCCTCAATTATTGTTAAAACATATGCAAAATTAAAGAGCTTCAGATTGGTTGTATTAGGATATACCTGATATTTCCTAATTTGAGGGGGGCTGAGCCTGGCCCCAAACCCCCGAAAATTGAAAATTTTAATTGGTTTCCTGAGTACGTCAAGCCAATACAATATCAATGTCTGATATGAACTGACTTTCCTGTGAAAATCTGAGCCAGATTGATGAAGGTTAAGTGGGGTTTTGGACTGATGTGCCATATGATCACCCCCTCGATACCTGCACTTCCAATACATGTATTTTGGACCAGTTATGTATTTCTTAAGGAATATTCTTGTGGAATCTCATTTAGTGGCGCCAGCTCTAGCAAACAATATGGTTTTCAGCCTTAAATTTGTCTTACTTTGCCAAAATTAAGTATATCTTAATGCAGCCCCACAGAAGCGAATTTGGGGCCAGCTGAAGCCAATATTGCTAAACTATAGGTACTGTTATATCAGATGTAAATTTAAAACCGGTTCAGTCAGATTTAGTATGTGCCACCTTATATTCTGGCCAAATTTCAGCATTATAGACCAACATTTGGTACTGGTTTGGTGTAATTTACATGTATTTTTGACCATTTTTACAGCACTATATGGGTAAAATAATCTATTTTCAGAGATGTAATGCTCCAAATGGGCCTAATATATCCTCAATTATTGTTAAAACATATGCAAAATTAAAGAAGAGCTTCAGATTGGTTGTATTAGGATACACCTGATATTTCCTAATTTGAGGGGGGCTGAGCCTGGCCCCAAACCCCGGAAAATTGAAAATTTTAATTGGTTTCCTGAGTAAGTCAAGCCAATACAATATCAATGTCTGATATGAACTGAGTTTCCTGTGAAAATCTGAGCCAGATTGATGAAGTTTAAGTGGGGTTTTGGACTGATGTGCCATATGATCACCCCCTCGATACCTGCACTTCCAATACATGTATTTTGGACCGGTTATGTATTTCTTAAGGAATATTCTTGTGGAATCTCATTTAGTGGCGCCAGCTCTAGCAAACAATATGGTTTTCAGCCTTAAATTTGTCTTACTTTGCCAAATTTAAGTATATCTTAATGCAGCCCCACAGAAGCGAATTTGGGGCCAGCTGAAGCCAATATTGCTAAACTATAGGTACTGTTATATCAGATGTAATTTTAAAACCGGTTCAGTCAGATTTAGTATGTGCCACCTTATATTCTGACCAAATTTCAGCATTATAGACCAACATTTGATACTGGTTTGGTGTAATTTACATGTATTTTTGACCATTTTTACAGCACTATATGGGTGAAATAATTTATTTTCAGAGATGTAATGCTCCAAATGGGCCTAATATATCCTCAATTATTGTTAAAACATATGCAAAATTAAAGAAGAGCTTCAGATTGGTTGTATTAGGATATACCTGATATTTCCTAATTTGAGGGGGGCTGAGCCTGGCCCCAAACCCCGGAAAATTGAAAATTTTAATTGGTTTCCTGAGTAAGTCAAGCCAATACAATATCAATGTCTGATATGAACTGAGTTTCCTGTGAAAATCTGAGCCAGATTGATGAAGGTTAAGTGGGGTTTTGGACTGATGTGCCATATGATCACCCCCTCGATACCTGCACTTCCAATACATGTATTTTGGACCAGTTATGTATTTCTTAAGGAATATTCTTGTGGATTCTCATTTAGTGGCGCCAGTTCCAGCAAACAATATGGCTTTCAGTCTTAAATTTCTCTTACTTTGCCAAATTTAAGTATATCTTAATGCAGCCCCACAGAAGGGAATTTGGGGCCAGCTGAAGCCAATATTGCTAAACTATAGGTACTGTTATATTAGATGTAATTTTAAAACCGGTTCATTCAGATTTAGTATGTGCCACCTTATATTCTGGCCAAATTTCAGCATTATAGACCAACATTTGGTACTGGTTTGGTGTAATTTACATTTATTTTTGACCACTTTTACAGCACTATATGGGTGAAATAATTTATTTTCAGAGATGTAATGCTCCAAATGGGCCTAATATATCCTCAATTATTGTTAAAACATATGCAAAATTAAAGAAGAGCTTCAGACTGGTTGTATTAGGATATACCTGATATTTCCTAATTTGAGGGGGGCTGAGCCTGGCCCCAAACCCCGGAAAATTGCAATTTTTAATTGGTTTCCTGAGTAAGTCAAGCCAATACAATATCAATGTCTGATATGAACTGAGTTTCCTGTGAAAATCTGAGCCAGATTGATGAAGTTTAAGTGGGGTTTTGGACTGATGTGCCATATGATCACCCCCTCGATACCTGCACTTCCAATACATGTATTTTGGACCAGTTATGTATTTCTTAAGGAATATTCTTGTGGAATCTCATTTAGTGGCGCCAGCTCTAGCAAACAATATGGTTTTCAGCCTTAAATTTGTCTTACTTTGCCAAATTTAAGTATATCTTAATGCAGCCCAACCGAAGCGAATTTGGGGCCAGCTGAAGCCAATATTGCTAAACTATAGGCACTGTTATGTCAGATGTAATTTTGAAACCGGTTCAGTCAGATTTAGTATGTGCCACCTTATATTCTGGCCAAATTTCAGCATTATAGACCAACATTTGGTACTGGTTTGGTGTAATTTACATGTAGTTTGACCATATTTACAGCACTATATGGGTGAAATAATTTATTTTCAGAGATGTAATGCTCCAAATGGGCCTAATATATCCTCAATTATTGTTAAAACATATGCAAAATTAAAGAAGAGCTTCAGATTGGTTGTATTAGGATATACCTGATATTTCCTAATTTGAGGGGGGCTGAGCCTGGCCCCAAACCCCGGAAAATTGAAATTTTTAATTGGTTTCCTGAGTAAGTCAAGTCAATACAATATCAATGTCTGATATAAACTGAGTTTCCTGTGAAAATCTGAGCCAGATTGATGAAGTTTAAGTGGGGTTTTGGACTGATGTGCCATATGATCACCCCCTCGATACCTGCACTTCCAATACATGTATTTTGGACCAGTTATGTATTTCTTAAGGAATATTCTTGTCGATTCTCATTTAGTGGCGCCAGTTCTAGCAAACAATATGGCTTTCAGTCTTAAATTTGTCTTACTTTGCCAAATTTAAGTATATCTTAATGCAGCCCCACAGAAGGGAATTTGGGGCCAGCTGAAGCCAATATTGCTAAACTATAGGTACTGTTATATCAGATGTAATTTTAAAACCGGTTCAGTCAGATTTAGTATGTGCCATCTTATATTCTGGCCAAATTTCAGCATTATAGACCAACATTTGGTACTGGTTTGGTGTAATTTACATGTCAGTCCTTAGGTATAGGAATTTCATCAAAGGGGCCCATAATGGCCCCATGTTGGAGTTCTTCCATCAAATATGCTTCGACATCCCTAGGGTTGTCAGTAGCAGAGGAATGATTTTTGTGGTCACAATTAAGTTTCGAACCCCTGTTGAAATCAAGTGGAAAACCAAATTTCAACAAGTGCAGAAGTTGCTTATCCCAGTAACCACTAAGCATGTCTTTCCATGCCTTGACATTAAGTTGTGACTTAACAGGGACCCTACAACCAAGGAAATTTGGCTTACCACTTTGTTTGACATATTTGTGAGCTTCAATAGGGCATTCAATAATGTCACCCACTTGTGTCAACTCATCAGGCATGACAAAATCACCCAAAGGCACAAACCCAAAGTCAAATTCAGTCTGAGCCCGCCAGTTACTAAAATATTGGCTCACCACATTGGTGTGAATTTTTCTTTCATTTTTACCATTCAACACAGCCATGAGGAATTTGTCATCTGTCCCCTGTTGATTAATGTCAAATAACAATTTGTATTGACTTTCACTCGAGACTTTGGGGTCAACACTACCATCATTGGTGTTATTGTTGTGAATACTTACATTGTGGACCTTGCCACTGGCTTGTTTATTCATGCATTGATCTGTATTTACTTTATCAAGAGAAATTGGTGTCACAGGATTATGCGCCCCCTCTGCATTTGTAACCTCCTGCTGTCTCACCTCACCTGAAGTTGAATTCTGTACTGAAACTGCCACATTCATATGATCACTCACCTTGTAACCTGCATGAACACTATCAGAACTCGCTTGGATGGTGGAGGAGGGAGGGGTTACTCGATTGCTGACCAATTTTTGGCCAGATACACCATTGATTAATGTTTTGACCTTGTTGCCTCTGGCCAACAAGCCCAGTACCTGACTCTTCTTAACATTTGAATTATATACCACTCTTGTACGTACTGGAACATATTTACTAGTACAATTCACACCAGCAGGAGGACCACAATTCTCATTTTTTACATTCTGGACCTCTGACTGCTGACCAGTAAAATTGAACTTTACATGCAACATGTTATTTTTGTCACCAATTGTACTGCTGCTCAACCTTGAAGCAGTTGTTGAGCAGCCACCTAATCGTTTTTTGTCTGTGATTTCCTAGCAAAAGTACAATCCTTCTCTGGATGACTCATGAATCTACCTGAATTCAAACAATGAGAGCAAATGTGCTTGTGAACCTTACCATTTGACTCGTGGTCCTTGGAATGCTCACACAAACCTTGCTGGTACGATTTACAGTACCATGGCCTTTTGCCCACTTCAGAATTTTTAGCCCAATTTTTGGTAGGAGGATTATGTTTCTGTGCATGAGCACGCCGGATCCGGTCTATTCTTGATGTGTCTGACCATGATACCGACCCCCGTTCCATCTCACACAATAGAACCGCGTGACTAGCTTTTGCATTCGCCCAACTGAAATCGCTTGCATCCTCCATTAAATCAGATAAGTAATGGAGCATTCTTTCCCTATTCGTTTCACTTGGTTCTTCAAGCACATTTTTCACAAAACCTTGGACAAATTGAGTAATATTGAGTTGGTCATACGTGACCCTTTGCCTGGTTGGACCGCCTAAAATATGCTCATGGGGCCAGGCAACTTTATTTTTGACAAAAACATCTATGCCGCCCCCCCTTTTTGACTTAATTTTGTGACTTTCATTACCTGAATTTTGACCTTCTTCCAAACTTCTGAGTTTAGCATCTATCTTACGTTGCAAGCCCCTATCTGATCTGATGTTTGACAAAGAAGGTAATTCAAGTTCATCTTCAGATGAATCATTAACAACCATTTTACTGAACTTTGTTGACCCATATTTTTTGAGTTTACTTAACTTAGTCCCGTCCTTTCCATGTGCAGATGTGCTGCCAGGTGCTCCAGCTACCTGCTCTTCCATAGCATCCAGTCTTCGGTTGACCTTTCTCAGCTGCTGCAAGATCAGTACTTGGACATCTCCTGTCATTTCTTCATCAGTTGACACGTCTGAACAGTACAAAACACCACCAAGCCCCGGGGCCTTAGCCCTCTTAACTTTACAGTTCTGTCCATTGGTGATTGGGGCTGGCCCACTCTTGGTGGACATCTTCTTCTGCTTCCTGGCACTCGTACTTACAGTACTACCGTGAGTGTCCATACTGAGATCATCACTGCTGTCCAACAGTCCAGTCTGCAACTCTTCCTGCTGCTGTTTCTTCAAACACTTTTTCCCTGTGGGTGGCAGATGTCTGTCATCACAAACCGTGCAATAACCTTTATGTTTCTGTTTCACCATTTTGTGATTATTTATATTACTCTGAAATAAGTCACTAGTCACTGAAAGTACAGGCACAGAGGGGTCTGAGAATGCTGTGTCACCGAAAGTTCAGATTCAATTTGGCTTTTCAATCAATAGCAAGGGTGTAAACAAGGGGTAGACCATCCCTTTTGAGAAACCAAATTAAGCCTGAGGTCGTGTGACACATTAATCCCAACAGCCAGCACTGCAGAAATGGAGAAGTTCGTCCTTCAATCACAATTTGCAGAATCACAATCACAATCAACTCCAATTGATGACCAAAATACAATCCATGTATTGTTAAAAACCGTTGTTTCCATTAAGAACACACATAGTACAGTACTGTTTGTATATCATGTATAAAGCTAAACCTGTCCATGTAATCATAAAATAATTTATAAAACCACATAAAATAAATTCAAGTTGTCATCCTCTTGCTGCAGACAGCCAAGTGAAATAAAACAGTCCTTCCACTCTGGCTTCTACACATAAACTGAAACATTTCCCACTATTTTCTGGAGGGAAACCAAGCCAAGCATTCAGATTGGCTCATTCAAATGGGTCACTTAGCTACTAGCTAATGCCACAGAGTATAAAGTGGGTGCACCGAAAATCTTAAGGTGCAACCACACAAACCTGGGGAAGAGGGACTGACATCTGTGATGCCCTAGACAACACAGTTGAATTTTTGACCATTTTTACAGCACTATATGGGTGAAATAATTTATTTTCAGAGATGTAATGCTCCGAATGGGCCTAATATATCCTCAATTATTGTTAAAACATATGCAAAATTAAAGAAGAGCTTCAGATTGGTTGTATTAGGATACACCTGATATTTCCTAATTTGAGGGGGGCTGAGCCTGGCCCCAAACCCCGGAAAATTGAAAATTTTAATTGGTTTCCTGAGTAAGTCAAGCCAATACAATATCAATGTCTGATATGAACTGAGTTTCCTGTGAAAATCTGAGCCAGATTGATGAAGGTTAAGTGGGGTTTTGGACTGATGTGCCATATGATCACCCCCTCGATACCTGCACTTCCAATACATGTATTTTGGACCGGTTATGTATTTCTTAAGGAATATTCTTGTGGAATCTCATTTAGTGGCGCCAGCTCTAGCAAACAATATGGTTTTCAGCCTTAAATTTGTCTTACTTTGCCAAATTTAAGTATATCTTAATGCAGCCCCACAGAAGCGAATTTGGGGCCAGCTGAAGCCAATATTGCTAAACTATAGGTACTGTTATATCAGATGTAATTTTAAAACCGGTTCAGTCAGATTTAGTATGTGCCACCTTATATTCTGGCCAAATTTCAGCATTATAGACCAACATTTGGTACTGGTTTGGTGTAATTTACATGTATTTTTGACCATATTTACAGCACTATATGGGTGAAATAATTTATTTTCAGAGATGTAATGCTCCAAATGGGCCTAATATATCCTCAATTATTGTTAAAACATATGCAAAATTAAAGAAGAGCTTCAGATTGGTTGTATTAGGATATACCTGATATTTCCTAATTTGAGGGGGGCTGAGCCTGGCCCCAAACCCCGGAAAATTGAAAATTTTAATTGGTTTCCTGAGTACGTCAAGCCAATACAATATCAATGTCTGATATGAACTGAGTTTCCTGTGAAAATCTGAGCCAGATTGATGAAGGTTAAGTGGGGTTTTGGACTGATGTGCCATATGATCACCCCCTCGATACCTGCACTTCCAATACATGTATTTTGGACCAGTTATGTATTTCTTAAGGAATATTCTTGTGGAATCTCATTTAGTGGCGCCAGCTCTAGCATACAATATGGTTTTCAGCCTTAAATTTGTCTTACTTTGCCAAATTTAAGTATATCTTAATGCAGCCCCACAGAAGCGAATTTGGGGCCAGCTGAAGCCAATATTGCTAAACTATAGGTACTGTTATATCAGATGTAAATTTAAAACCGGTTCAGTCAGATTTAGTATGTGCCACCTTATATTCTGGCCAAATTTCAGCATTATAGACCAACATTTGGTACTGGTTTGGTGTAATTTACATGTATTTTTACAGCACTATATGGGTGAAATAATTTATTTTCAGAGATGTAATGCTCCAAATGGGCCTAATATATCCTCAATTATTGTTAAAACATATGCAAAATTAAAGCAGAGCTTCATATTAGTTGTATTAGGATATACCTGATATTTCCTAATTTGAGGGGGGCTGAGCCTGGCCCCAAACCCCGGAAAATTAAAATTTTTAATTGGTTTCCTGAGTAAGTCAAGCCAATACAATATCAATGTCTGATATGAACTGAGTTTCCTGTGAAAATCTGAGCCAGATTGATGAAGTTTAAGTGGGGTTTTGGACTGATGTGCCATATGATCACCCCCTCGATACCTGCACTTCCAATACATGTATTTTGGACCAGTTATGTATTTCTTAAGGAATATTCTTGTGGAATCTCATTTAGTGGCGCCAGCTCTAGCAAACAATATGGTTTTTAGCCTTAAATTTGTCTTACTTTGCCAAATTTAAGTATATCTTAATGCAGCACAACAGAAGCTAATTAGGGGCCAGCTGAAGCCAATATTGCTAAACTATAGGTACTGTTATATTAGATGTAATTTTAAAACCGGTTCAGTCAGATTTAGTATGTGCCACCTTATATTCTGGCCAAATTTCAGCATTATAGACCAACATTTGGTACTGGTTTGGTGTAATTTACATGTATTTTTGACCATTTTTACAGCACTATATGGGTGAAATAATTTATTTTCAGAGATGTAATGCTCCAAATGGGCCTAATATATCCTCAATTATTGTTAAAACATATGCAAAATTAAAGAGCTTCAGATTGGTTGTATTAGGATATACCTGATATTTCCTAATTTGAGGGGGGGCTGAGCCTGGCCCCAAACCCAGGAAAATTGAAATTTTTAATTGGTTTCCTGTGTAAGTCAAGACAATACAATATCAATGTCTGATATGTACTGAGTTTCCTGTGAAAATCTGAGCCAGATTGATGAAGTTTAAGTGGGGTTTTGGACTGATGTGCCATATGATCACCCCCTCGATACCTGCACTTCCAATACATGTATTTTGGACCAGTTATGTATTTCTTAAGGAATATTCTTGTGGAATCTCATTTAGTGGCGCCAGCTCTAGCAAACAATATGGTTTTCAGCCTTAAATTTGTCTTACTTTTCCAAATTTAAGTATATCTTAATGCAGCCCAACAGAAGCTAATTAGGGGCCAGCTGAAGCCAATATTGCTAAACTATAGGTACTGTTATATTAGATGTAATTTTAAAACCGGTTCAGTCAGATTTAGTATGTGCCACCTTATATTCTGGCCAAATTTCAGCATTATAGACCAACATTTGGTACTGGTTTGGTGTAATTTACATGTATTTTTGACCATTTTTACAGCACTATATGGGTGAAATAATTTATTTTCAGAGATGTAATGCTCCAAATGGGCCTAATATATCCTCAATTATTGTTAAAACATATGCAAAATTAAAGAAGAGCTTCAGGTTGGTTGTATTAGGATATACCTGATATTTCCTAATTTGCGGGGGGCTGAGCCTGGCCCCAAACCCCGGAAAATTGAAAATTTTAATTGGTTTCCTGAGTAAGTCAAGCCAATACAATATCAATGTCTGATATGAACTGAGTTTTCTGTGAAAATCTGAGCCAGATTGATGAAGGTTAAGTGGGGTTTTGGACTGATGTGCCATATGATCACCCCCTCGATACCTGCACTTCCAATACATGTATTTTGGACCAGTTATGTATTTCTTAAGGAATATTCTTGTGGAATCTCATTTAGTGGCGCCAGCTCTAGCAAACAATATGGTTTTCAGCCTTAAATTTGTCTTACTTTGCCAAATTTAAGTATATCTTAATGCAGCCCCACAGATGCGAATTTGGGGCCAGCTGAAGCCAATATTGCTAAACTATAGGTACTGTTATATCAGATGTAAATTTAAAACCGGTTCAGTCAGATTTAGTATGTGCCACCTTATATTCTGGCCAAATTTCAGCATTATAGACCAACATTTGGTACTGGTTTGGTGTAATTTACATGTATTTTTACAGCACTATATGGGTGAAATAATTTATTTTCAGAGATGTAATGCTCCAAATGGGCCTAATATATCCTCAATTATTGTTAAAACATATGCAAAATTAAAGAGCTTCAGATTGGTTGTATTAGGATATACCTGATATTTCCTAATTTGAGGGGGGCTGAGCCTGGCCCCAAACCCAGGAAAATTGAAATTTTTAATTGGTTTCCTGTGTAAGTCAAGACAATACAATATCAATGTCTGATATGTACTGAGTTTCCTGTGAAAATCTGAGCCAGATTGATGAAGTTTAAGTGGGGTTTTGGACTGATGTGCCATATGATCACCCCCTCGATACCTGCACTTCCAATACATGTATTTTGGACCAGTTATGTATTTCTTAAGGAATATTCTTGTGGAATCTCATTTAGTGGCGCCAGCTCTAGCAAACAATATGGTTTTCAGCCTTAAATTTGTCTTACTTTGCCAAATTTAAGTATATCTTAATGCAGCCCAACCGAAGCGAATTTGGGGCCAGCTGAAGCCAATATTGCTAAACTATAGGCACTGTTATGTCAGATGTAATTTTGAAACCGGTTCAGTCAGATTTAGTATGTGCCACCTTATATTCTGGCCAAATTTCAGCATTATAGACCAACATTTGGTACTGGTTTGGTGTAATTTACATGTAGTTTGACCATTTTTACAGCACTATATGGGTGAAATAATTTATTTTCAGAGATGTAATGCTCCAAATGGGCCTAATATATCCTCAATTATTGTTAAAACATATGCAAAATTAAAGAAGAGCTTCAGATTGGTTGTATTAGGATATACCTGATATTTCCTAATTTGAGGGGGGCTGAGCCTGGCCCCAAACCCCGGAAAATTGAAATTTTTAATTGGTTTCCTGAGTAAGTCAAGTCAATACAATATCAATGTCTGATATAAACTGAGTTTCCTGTGAAAATCTGAGCCAGATTGATGAAGTTTAAGTGGGGTTTTGGACTGATGTGCCATATGATCACCCCCTCGATACCTGCACTTCCAATACATGTATTTTGGACCAGTTATGTATTTCTTAAGGAATATTCTTGTGGAATCTCATTTAGTGGCGCCAGCTCTAGCAAACAATATGGTTTTCAGCCTTAAATTTGTCTTACTTTGCCAAATTTAAGTATATCTTAACGCAGCCCCACAGAATCGAATTT
This sequence comes from Sabellastarte sp. h YS-2021, assembly GCA_964017235.1. Lineage (NCBI taxonomy): Eukaryota > Metazoa > Annelida > Polychaeta > Sabellida > Sabellidae > Sabellastarte > Sabellastarte sp. h YS-2021. The sequence continues at coordinate 144,239,245 of OZ024927.1, read as the reverse complement.
GGGGCCAGCTGAAGCCAATATTGCCAAACTATAGGTACTGTTATATCAGATGTAATTTTAAAACCGGTTCAGTCAGATTTAGTATGTGCCACCTTATATTCTGGCCAAATTTCAGCATTATAGACCAACATTTGGTACTGGTTTGGTGTAATTTACATGTATTTTTGACCATTTTTACAGCACTATATGGGTGAAATAATTTATTTTCAGAGATGTAATGCTCCAAATGGGCCTAATATATCCTCAATTATTGTTAAAACATATGCAAAATTAAAGAAGAGCTTCAGATTGGTTGTATTAGGATATACCTGATATTTCCTAATTTGAGGGGGGCTGAGCCTGGCCCCAAACCCCGGAAAATTGAAATTTTTAATTGGTTTCCTGAGTAAGTCAAGTCAATACAATATCAATGTCTGATATGAACTGAGTTTCCTGTGAAAATCTGAGCCAGATTGATGAAGTTTAAGTGGGGTTTTGGACTGATGTGCCATATGTTCACCCCCTCGATACCTGCACTTCCAATACATGTATTTTGGACCAGTTATGTATTTCTTAAGGAATATTCTTGTGGAATCTCATTTAGTGGCGCCAGCTCTAGCAAACAATATGGTTTTCAGCCTTAAATTTGTCTTACTTTGCCAAATTTAAGTATATCTTAATGCAGCCCCACAGAATCGAATTTGGGGCCAGCTGAAGCCAATATTGCCAAACTATAGGTACTGTTATATCAGATGTAATTTTAAAACCGGTTCAGTCAGATTTAGTATGTGCCACCTTATATTCTGGCCAAATTTCAGCATTATAGACCAACATTTGGTACTGGTTTGGTGTAATTTACATGTATTTTTGACCATTTTTACAGCACTATATGGGTGAAATAATTTATTTTCAGAGATGTAATGCTCCAAATGGGCCTAATATATCCTCAATTATTGTTAAAACATATGCAAAATTAAAGAAGAGCTTCAGATTGGTTGTATTAGGATATACCTGATATTTCCTAATTTGAGGGGGGCTGAGCCTGGCCCCAAACCCCGGAAAATTGAAATTTTTAATTGGTTTCCTGAGTAAGTCAAGTCAATACAATATCAATGTCTGATATGAACTGAGTTTCCTGTGAAAATCTGAGCCAGATTGATGAAGTTTAAGTGGGGTTTTGGACTGATGTGCCATATGTTCACCCCCTCGATACCTGCACTTCCAATACATGTATTTTGGACCAGTTATGTATTTCTTAAGGAATATTCTTGTGGAATCTCATTTAGTGGCGCCAGCTCTAGCAAACAATATGGTTTTCAGCCTTAACTTTGTCTTACTTTGCCAAATTTAAGTATATCTTAATGCAGCCCCACAGAATCGAATTTGGGGCCAGCTGAAGCCAATATTGCCAAACTATAGGTACTGTTATATCAGATGTAATTTTAAAACCGGTTCAGTCAGATTTAGTATGTGCCACCTTATATTCTGGCCAAATTTCAGCATTATAGACCAACATTTGGTACTGGTTTGGTGTAATTTACATGTATTTTTGACCATTTTTACAGCACTATATGGGTGAAATAATTTATTTTCAGAGATGTAATGCTCCAAATGGGCCTAATATATCCTCAATTATTGTTAAAACATATGCAAAATTAAAGAAGAGCTTCAGATTGGTTGTATTAGGATATACCTGATATTTCCTAATTTGAGGGGGGCTGAGCCTGGCCCCAAACCCCGGAAAATTGAAATTTTTAATTGGTTTCCTGAGTAAGTCAAGGCAATACAATATCAATGTCTGATATGAACTGAGTTTCCTGTAAAAATCTGAGCCAGATTGATGAAGTTTAAGTGGGGTTTTGGACTGATGTGCCATATGTTCACCCCCTCGATACCTGCACTTCCAATACATGTATTTTGGACCAGTTATGTATTTCTTAAGGAATATTCTTGTGGAATCTCATTTAGTGGCGCCAGCTCTAGCAAACAATATGGTTTTCAGCCTTAAATTTGTCTTACTTTGCCAAATTTAAGTATATCTTAACGCAGCCCCACAGAATCGAATTTGGGGCCAGCTGAAGCCAATATTGCCAAACTATAGGTACTGTTATATCAGATGTAATTTTAAAACCGGTTCAGTCAGATTTAGTATGTGCCACCTTATATTCTGGCCAAATTTCAGCATTATAGACCAACATTTGGTACTGGTTTGGTGTAATTTACATGTATTTTTGACCATTTTTACAGCACTATATGGGTGAAATAATTTATTTTCAGAGATGTAATGCTCCAAATGGGCCTAATATATCCTCAATTATTGTTAAAACATATGCAAAATTAAAGAAGAGCTTCAGATTGGTTGTATTAGGATATACCTGATATTTCCTAATTTGAGGGGGGCTGAGCCTGGCCCCAAACCTCGGAAAATTGAAATTTTTAATTGGTTTCCTGAGTAAGTCAAGTCAATACAATATCAATGTCTGATATGAACTGATTTTCCTGTGAAAATCTGAGCCAGATTGATGAAGTTTAAGTGGGGTTTTGGACTGATGTGCCATATGTTCACCCCCTCGATACCTGCACTTCCAATACATGTATTTTGGACCAGTTATGTATTTCTTAAGGAATATTCTTGTGGAATCTCATTTAGTGGCGCCAGCTCTAGCAAACAATATGGTTTTCAGCCTTAAATTTGTCTTACTTTGCCAAATTTAAGTATATCTTAACGCAGCCCCACAGAATCGAATTTGGGGCCAGCTGAAGCCAATATTGCCAAACTATAGGTACTGTTATATCAGATGTAATTTTAAAACCGGTTCAGTCAGATTTAGTATGTGCCACCTTATATTCTGGCCAAATTTCAGCATTATAGACCAACATTTGGTACTGGTTTGGTGTAATTTACATGTATTTTTGACCATTTTTACAGCACTATATGGGTGAAATAATTTATTTTCAGAGATGTAATGCTCCAAATGGGCCTAATATATCCTCAATTATTGTTAAAACATATGCAAAATTAAAGAAGAGCTTCAGATTGGTTGTATTAGGATATACCTGATATTTCCTAATTTGAGGGGGGCTGAGCCTGGCCCCAAACCCCGGAAAATTGAAATTTTTAATTGGTTTCCTGAGTAAGTCAAGCCAATACAATATCAATGTCTGATATGAACTGAGTTTCCTGTGAAAATCTGAGCCAGATTGATGAAGTTTAAGTGGGGTTTTGGACTGATGTGCCATATGTTCACCCCCTCGATACCTGCACTTCCAATACATGTATTTTGGACCAGTTATGTATTTCTTAAGGAATATTCTTGTGGAATCTCATTTAGTGGCGCCAGCTCTAGCAAACAATATGGTTTTCAGCCTTAAATTTGTCTCACTTTGCCAAATTTAAGTATATCTTAACGCAGCCCCACAGAATCGAATTTGGGGCCAGCTGAAGCCAATATTGCCAAACTATAGGTACTGTTATATCAGATGTAATTTTAAAACCGGTTCAGTCAGATTTAGTATGTGCCACCTTATATTCTGGCCAAATTTCAGCATTATAGACCAACATTTGGTACTGGTTTGGTGTAATTTACATGTATTTTTGACCATTTTTACAGCACTATATGGGTGAAATAATTTATTTTCAGAGATGTAATGCTCCAAATGGGCCTAATATATCCTCAATTATTGTTAAAACATATGCAAAATTAAAGAAGAGCTTCAGATTGGTTGTATTAGGATATACCTGATATTTCCTAATTTGAGGGGGGCTGAGCCTGGCCCCAAACCCCGGAAAATTGAAATTTTTAATTGGTTTCCTGAGTAAGTCAAGTCAATACAATATCAATGTCTGATATGAACTGAGTTTCCTGTGAAAATCTGAGCCAGATTGATGAAGTTTAAGTGGGGTTTTGGACTGATGTGCCATATGTTCACCCCCTCGATACCTGCACTTCCAATACATGTATTTTGGACCAGTTATGTATTTCTTAAGGAATATTCTTGTGGAATCTCATTTAGTGGCGCCAGCTCTAGCAAACAATATGGTTTTCAGCCTTAAATTTGTCTTACTTTGCCAAATTTAAGTATATCTTAATGCAGCCCCACAGAATCGAATTTGGGGCCAGCTGAAGCCAATATTGCCAAACTATAGGTACTGTTATATCAGATGTAATTTTAAAACCGGTTCAGTCAGATTTAGTATGTGCCACCTTATATTCTGGCCAAATTTCAGCATTATAGACCAACATTTGGTACTGGTTTGGTGTAATTTACATGTATTTTTGACCATTTTTACAGCACTATATGGGTGAAATAATTTATTTTCAGAGATGTAATGCTCCAAATGGGCCTAATATATCCTCAATTATTGTTAAAACATATGCAAAATTAAAGAAGAGCTTCAGATTGGTTGTATTAGGATATACCTGATATTTCCTAATTTGAGGGGGGCTGAGCCTGGCCCCAAACCCCGGAAAATTGAAATTTTTAATTGGTTTCCTGAGTAAGTCAAGGCAATACAATATCAATGTCTGATATGAACTGAGTTTCCTGTGAAAATCTGAGCCAGATTGATGAAGTTTAAGTGGGGTTTTGGACTGATGTGCCATATGTTCACCCCCTCGATACCTGCACTTCCAATACATGTATTTTGGACCAGTTATGTATTTCTTAAGGAATATTCTTGTGGAATCTCATTTAGTGGCGCCAGCTCTAGCAAACAATATGGTTTTCAGCCTTAAATTTGTCTTACTTTGCCAAATTTAAGTATATCTTAACGCAGCCCCACAGAATCGAATTTCGGGCCAGCTGAAGCCAATATTGCCAAACTATAGGTACTGTTATATCAGATGTAATTTTAAAACCGGTTCAGTCAGATTTAGTATGTGCCACCTTATATTCTGGCCAAATTTCAGCATTATAGACCAACATTTGGTACTGGTTTGGTGTAATTTACATGTATTTTTGACCATTTTTACAGCACTATATGGGTGAAATAATTTATTTTCAGAGATGTAATGCTCCAAATGGGCCTAATATATCCTCAATTATTGTTAAAACATATGCAAAATTAAAGAAGAGCTTCAGATTGGTTGTATTAGGATATACCTGATATTTCCTAATTTGAGGGGGGCTGAGCCTGGCCCCAAACCCCGGAAAATTGAAATTTTTAATTGGTTTCCTGAGTAAGTCAAGTCAATACAATATCAATGTCTGATATGAACTGAGTTTCCTGTGAAAATCTGAGCCAGATTGATGAAGTTTAAGTGGGGTTTTGGACTGATGTGCCATATGTTCACCCCCTCGATACCTGCACTTCCAATACATGTATTTTGGACCAGTTATGTATTTCTTAAGGAATATTCTTGTGGAATCTCATTTAGTGGCGCCAGCTCTAGCAAACAATATGGTTTTCAGCCTTAAATTTGTCTTACTTTGCCAAATTTAAGTATATCTTAATGCAGCCCCACAGAATCGAATTTGGGGCCAGCTGAAGCCAATATTGCCAAACTATAGGTACTGTTATATCAGATGTAATTTTAAAACCGGTTCAGTCAGATTTAGTATGTGCCACCTTATATTCTGGCCAAATTTCAGCATTATAGACCAACATTTGGTACTGGTTTGGTGTAATTTACATGTATTTTTGACCATTTTTACAGCACTATATGGGTGAAATAATTTATTTTCAGAGATGTAATGCTCCAAATGGGCCTAATATATCCTCAATTATTGTTAAAACATATGCAAAATTAAAGAAGAGCTTCAGATTGGTTGTATTAGGATATACCTGATATTTCCTAATTTGAGGGGGGCTGAGCCTGGCCCCAAACCCCGGAAAATTGAAATTTTTAATTGGTTTCCTGAGTAAGTCAAGGCAATACAATATCAATGTCTGATATGAACTGAGTTTCCTGTGAAAATCTGAGCCAGATTGATGAAGTTTAAGTGGGGTTTTGGACTGATGTGCCATATGTTCACCCCCTCGATACCTGCACTTCCAATACATGTATTTTGGACCAGTTATGTATTTCTTAAGGAATATTCTTGTGGAATCTCATTTAGTGGCGCCAGCTCTAGCAAACAATATGGTTTTCAGCCTTAAATTTGTCTTACTTTGCCAAATTTAAGTATATCTTAATGCAGCCCCACAGAATCGAATTTGGGGCCAGCTGAAGCCAATATTGCCAAACTATAGGTACTGTTATATCAGATGTAATTTTAAAACCGGTTCAGTCAGATTTAGTATGTGCCACCTTATATTCTGGCCAAATTTCAGCATTATAGACCAACATTTGGTACTGGTTTGGTGTAATTTACATGTATTTTTGACCATTTTTATAGCACTATATGGGTGAAATAATTTATTTTCAGAGATGTAATGCTCCAAATGGGCCTAATATATCCTCAATTATTGTTAAAACATATGCAAAATTAAAGAAGAGCTTCAGATTGGTTGTATTAGGATATACCTGATATTTCCTAATTTGAGGGGGGCTGAGCCTGGCCCCAAACCCCGGAAAATTGAAATTTTTAATTGGTTTCCTGAGTAAGTCAAGCCAATACAATATCAATGTCTGATATGAACTGAGTTTCCTGTGAAAATCTGAGCCAGATTGATGAAGTTTAAGTGGGGTTTTGGACTGATGTGCCATATGTTCACCCCCTCGATACCTGCACTTCCAATACATGTATTTTGGACCAGTTATGTATTTCTTAAGGAATATTCTTGTGGAATCTCATTTAGTGGCGCCAGCTCTAGCAAACAATATGGTTTTCAGCCTTAAATTTGTCTTACTTTGCCAAATTTAAGTATATCTTAACGCAGCCCCACAGAATCGAATTTCGGGCCAGCTGAAGCCAATATTGCCAAACTATAGGTACTGTTATATCAGATGTAATTTTAAAACCGGTTCAGTCAGATTTAGTATGTGCCACCTTATATTCTGGCCAAATTTCAGCATTATAGACCAACATTTGGTACTGGTTTGGTGTAATTTACATGTATTTTTGACCATTTTTACAGCACTATATGGGTGAAATAATTTATTTTCAGAGATGTAATGCTCCAAATGGGCCTAATATATCCTCAATTATTGTTAAAACATATGCAAAATTAAAGAAGAGCTTCAGATTGGTTGTATTAGGATACACCTGATATTTCCTAATTTGAGGGGGGCTGAGCCTGGCCCCAAACCCCGGAAAATTGAAATTTTTAATTGGTTTCCTGAGTAAGTCAAGTCAATACAATATCAATGTCTGATATGAACTGAGTTTCCTGTGAAAATCTGAGCCAGATTGATGAAGTTTAAGTGGGGTTTTGGACTGATGTGCCATATGTTCACCCCCTCGATACCTGCACTTCCAATACATGTATTTTGGACCAGTTATGTATTTCTTAAGGAATATTCTTGTGGAATCTCATTTAGTGGCGCCAGCTCTAGCAAACAATATGGTTTTCAGCCTTAAATTTGTCTTACTTTGCCAAATTTAAGTATATCTTAATGCAGCCCCACAGAATCGAATTTGGGGCCAGCTGAAGCCAATATTGCCAAACTATAGGTACTGTTATATCAGATGTAATTTTAAAACCGGTTCAGTCAGATTTAGTATGTGCCACCTTATATTCTGGCCAAATTTCAGCATTATAGACCAACATTTGGTACTGGTTTGGTGTAATTTACATGTATTTTTGACCATTTTTACAGCACTATATGGGTGAAATAATTTATTTTCAGAGATGTAATGCTCCAAATGGGCCTAATATATCCTCAATTATTGTTAAAACATATGCAAAATTAAAGAAGAGCTTCAGATTGGTTGTATTAGGATATACCTGATATTTCCTAATTTGAGGGGGGCTGAGCCTGGCCCCAAACCCCGGAAAATTGAAATTTTTAATTGGTTTCCTGAGTAAGTCAAGGCAATACAATATCAATGTCTGATATGAACTGAGTTTCCTGTGAAAATCTGAGCCAGATTGATGAAGTTTAAGTGGGGTTTTGGACTGATGTGCCATATGTTCACCCCCTCGATACCTGCACTTCCAATACATGTATTTTGGACCAGTTATGTATTTCTTAAGGAATATTCTTGTGGAATCTCATTTAGTGGCGCCAGCTCTAGCAAACAATATGGTTTTCAGCCTTAAATTTGTCTTACTTTGCCAAATTTAAGTATATCTTAATGCAGCCCCACAGAATCGAATTTGGGGCCAGCTGAAGCCAATATTGCCAAACTATAGGTACTGTTATATCAGATGTAATTTTAAAACCGGTTCAGTCAGATTTAGTATGTGCCACCTTATATTCTGGCCAAATTTCAGCATTATAGACCAACATTTGGTACTGGTTTGGTGTAATTTACATGTATTTTTGACCATTTTTATAGCACTATATGGGTGAAATAATTTATTTTCAGAGATGTAATGCTCCAAATGGGCCTAATATATCCTCAATTATTGTTAAAACATATGCAAAATTAAAGAAGAGCTTCAGATTGGTTGTATTAGGATATACCTGATATTTCCTAATTTGAGGGGGGCTGAGCCTGGCCCCAAACCCCGGAAAATTGAAATTTTTAATTGGTTTCCTGTGTAAGTCAAGACAATACAATATCAATGTCTGATATGTACTGAGTTTCCTGTGAAAATCTGAGCCAGATTGATGAAGTTTAAGTGGGGTTTTGGACTGATGTGCCATATGATCACCCCCTCGATACCTGCACTTCCAATACATGTATTTTGGACCAGTTATGTATTTCTTAAGGAATATTCTTGTGGAATCTCATTTAGTGGCGCCAGCTCTAGCAAACAATATGGTTTTCAGCCTTAAATTTGTCTTACTTTTCCAAATTTAAGTATATCTTAATGCAGCCCAACAGAAGCTAATTAGGGGCCAGCTGAAGCCAATATTGCTAAACTATAGGTACTGTTATATTAGATGTAATTTTAAAACCGGTTCAGTCAGATTTAGTATGTGCCACCTTATATTCTGGCCAAATTTCAGCATTATAGACCAACATTTGGTACTGGTTTGGTGTAATTTACATGTATTTTTGACCATTTTTACAGCACTATATGGGTGAAATAATTTATTTTCAGAGATGTAATGCTCCAAATGGGCCTAATATATCCTCAATTATTGTTAAAACATATGCAAAATTAAAGAAGAGCTTCAGGTTGGTTGTATTAGGATATACCTGATATTTCCTAATTTGCGGGGGGCTGAGCCTGGCCCCAAACCCCGGAAAATTGAAAATTTTAATTGGTTTCCTGAGTAAGTCAAGCCAATACAATATCAATGTCTGATATGAACTGAGTTTTCTGTGAAAATCTGAGCCAGATTGATGAAGGTTAAGTGGGGTTTTGGACTGATGTGCCATATGATCACCCCCTCGATACCTGCACTTCCAATACATGTATTTTGGACCAGTTATGTATTTCTTAAGGAATATTCTTGTGGAATCTCATTTAGTGGCGCCAGCTCTAGCAAACAATATGGTTTTCAGCCTTAAATTTGTCTTACTTTGCCAAATTTAAGTATATCTTAATGCAGCCCCACAGATGCGAATTTGGGGCCAGCTGAAGCCAATATTGCTAAACTATAGGTACTGTTATATCAGATGTAAATTTAAAACCGGTTCAGTCAGATTTAGTATGTGCCACCTTATATTCTGGCCAAATTTCAGCATTATAGACCAACATTTGGTACTGGTTTGGTGTAATTTACATGTATTTTTACAGCACTATATGGGTGAAATAATTTATTTTCAGAGATGTAATGCTCCAAATGGGCCTAATATATCCTCAATTATTGTTAAAACATATGCAAAATTAAAGAGCTTCAGATTGGTTGTATTAGGATATACCTGATATTTCCTAATTTGAGGGGGGCTGAGCCTGGCCCCAAACCCAGGAAAATTGAAATTTTTAATTGGTTTCCTGTGTAAGTCAAGACAATACAATATCAATGTCTGATATGTACTGAGTTTCCTGTGAAAATCTGAGCCAGATTGATGAAGTTTAAGTGGGGTTTTGGACTGATGTGCCATATGATCACCCCCTCGATACCTGCACTTCCAATACATGTATTTTGGACCAGTTATGTATTTCTTAAGGAATATTCTTGTGGAATCTCATTTAGTGGCGCCAGCTCTAGCAAACAATATGGTTTTCAGCCTTAAATTTGTCTTACTTTGCCAAATTTAAGTATATCTTAATGCAGCCCAACCGAAGCGAATTTGGGGCCAGCTGAAGCCAATATTGCTAAACTATAGGCACTGTTATGTCAGATGTAATTTTGAAACCGGTTCAGTCAGATTTAGTATGTGCCACCTTATATTCTGGCCAAATTTCAGCATTATAGACCAACATTTGGTACTGGTTTGGTGTAATTTACATGTAGTTTGACCATTTTTACAGCACTATATGGGTGAAATAATTTATTTTCAGAGATGTAATGCTCCAAATGGGCCTAATATATCCTCAATTATTGTTAAAACATATGCAAAATTAAAGAAGAGCTTCAGATTGGTTGTATTAGGATATACCTGATATTTCCTAATTTGAGGGGGGCTGAGCCTGGCCCCAAACCCCGGAAAATTGAAATTTTTAATTGGTTTCCTGAGTAAGTCAAGTCAATACAATATCAATGTCTGATATAAACTGAGTTTCCTGTGAAAATCTGAGCCAGATTGATGAAGTTTAAGTGGGGTTTTGGACTGATGTGCCATATGATCACCCCCTCGATACCTGCACTTCCAATACATGTATTTTGGACCAGTTATGTATTTCTTAAGGAATATTCTTGTGGATTCTCATTTAGTGGCGCCAGTTCTAGCAAACAATATGGCTTTCAGTCTTAAATTTGTCTTACTTTGCCAAATTTAAGTATATCTTAATGCAGCCCCACAGAAGGGAATTTGGGGCCAGCTGAAGCCAATATTGCTAAACTATAGGTACTGTTATATCAGATGTAATTTTAAAACCGGTTCAGTCAGATTTAGTATGTGCCATCTTATATTCTGGCCAAATTTCAGCATTATAGACCAACATTTGGTACTGGTTTGGTGTAATTTACATGTCAGTCCTTAGGTATAGGAATTTCATCAAAGGGGCCCATAATGGCCCCATGTTGGAGTTCTTCCATCAAATATGCTTCGACATCCCAGAGGAATGATTTTTGTGGTCACAATTAAGTTTCGAACCCCTGTTGAAATCAAGTGGAAAACCAAATTCCAACAAGTGCAGAAGTTGCTTATCCCAGTAACCACTAAGCATGTCTTTCCATGCCTTGACATTAAGTTGTGACTTAACAGGGACCCTACAACAAAGGAAATTTGGCTTACCACTTTGTTTGACATATTTGTGAGCTTCAATAGGGCATTCAATAATGTCACCCACTTGTGTCAACTCATCAGGCATGACAAAATCACCCAAAGGCACAAACCCAAAGTCAAATTCAGTCTGAGCCCGCCAGTTACTAAAATATTGGCTCACCACATTGGTGTGAATTTTTCTTTCATTTTTACCATTCAACACAGCCATGAGGAATTTGTCATCTGTCCCCTGTTGATTAATGTCAAATAACAATTTGTATTGACTTTCACTCGAGACTTTGGGGTCAACACTACCATCATTGGTGTTATTGTTGTGAATACTTACATTGTGGACCTTGCCACTGGCTTGTTTATTCATGCATTGATCTGTATTTACTTTATCAAGAGAAATTGGTGTCACAGGATTATGCGCCCCCTCTGCATTTGTAACCTCCTGCTGTCTCACCTCACCTGAAGTTGAATTCTGTACTGAAACTGCCACATTCATATGATCACTCACCTTGTAACCTGCATGAACGCTATCAGAACTCGCTTGGATGGTGGAGGAGGGAGGGGTTACTCGATTGCTGACCAATTTTTGGCCAGATACACCATTGATTAATGTTTTGACCTTGTTGCCTCTGGCCAACAAGCCCAGTACCTGACTCTTCTTAACATTTGAATTATATACCACTCTTGTACGTACTGGAACATATTTACTAGTACAATTCACACCAGCAGGAGGACCACAATTCTCATTTTTTACATTCTGGACCTCTGACTGCTGACCAGTAAAATTGAACTTTACATGCAACATGTTATTTTTGTCACCAATTGTACTGCTGCTCAACCTTGAAGCAGTTGTTGAGCAGCCACCTAATCGTTTTTTGTCTGTGATTTCCTAGCAAAAGTACAATCCTTCTCTGGATGACTCATGAATCTACCTGAATTCAAACAATGAGAGCAAATGTGCTTGTGAACCTTACCATTTGACTCGTGGTCCTTGGAATGCTCACACAAACCTTGCTGGTACGATTTACAGTACCATGGCCTTTTGCCCACTTCAAAATTTTAGCCCAATTTTTGGTAGGAGGATTATGTTTCTGTGCATTAGCACGCCGGATCCGGTCTATTCTTGATGTGTCTGACCATGATACCGACCCCCGTTCCATCTCACACAATAGAACCGCGTGACTAGCTTTTGCATTCGCCCAACTGAAATCGCTTGCATCCTCCATTAAATCAGATAAGTAATGGAGCATTCTTTCCCTATTCGTTTCACTTGGTTCTTCAAGCACATTTTTCACAAAACCTTGGACAAATTGAGTAATATTGAGTTGGTCATACGTGACCCTTTGCCTGGTTGGACCGCCTAAAATATGCTCATGGGGCCAGGCAACTTTATTTTTGACAAAAACATCTATGCCGCCCCCCCTTTTTGACTTAATTTTGTGACTTTCATTACCTGAATTTTGACCTTCTTCCAAACTTCTGAGTTTAGCATCTATCTTACGTTGTGAAAATCTGAGCTAGATTGATGAAGTTTAAGTGGGGTTTTGGACTGATGTGCCATATGATCACCCCCTCGATACCTGCACTTCCAATACATGTATTTTGGACCAGTTATGTATTTCTTAAGGAATATTCTTGTGGAATCTCATTTAGTGGCGCCAGCTCTAGCAAACAATATGGTTTTCAGCCTTAAATATGTCTTACTTTGCCAAATTTAAGTATATCTTAATGCAGCCCTACAGAAACGAATTTGGGGCCAGCTGAAGCCAATATTGCCAAACTATAGATACTGTTATATCAGATGTAATTTTGAAACCGGTTCAGTCAGATTTAGTATGTGCCACCTTATATTCTTGCCATATTTCAGCATTATAGACCAACATTTGGTACTGGTTTGGTGTAATTTACATGTATTTTTGACCATTTTTACAGCACTATATGGGTGAAATAATTTATTTTCAGAGATGTAATGCTCCAAATGGGCCTAATATATCCTCAATTATTGTTAAAACATATGCAAAATTAAAGAGCTTCAGATTGGTTGTATTAGGATATACCTGATATTTCCTAATTTGAGGGGGGCTGAGCCTGGCCCCAAACCCCGGAAAATTGAAATTTTTAATTGGTTTCCTGTGTAAGTCAAGACAATACAATATCAATGTCTGATATGAACTGAGTTTCCTGTGAAAATCTGAGCCAGATTGGTGAAGTTTAAGTGGGGTTTTGGACTGATGTGCCATATGATCACCCCCTCGATACCTGCACTTCCAATACATGTATTTTGGACCAGTTATGTATTTCTTAAGGAATATTCTTGTGGAATCTCATTTAGTGGCGCCAGCTCTAGCAAACAATATGGTTTTCAGCCTTAAATTTGTCTTACTTTGCCAAATTTAAGTATATCTTAATGCAGCCCTACAGAAGGGAATTTGGGGCCAGCTGAAGCCAATATTGCCAAACTATAGGTACTGTTATATCAGATGTAATTTTAAAACCACTTCAGTCAGACTTAGTATGTGCCACCTTATATTCTGGCCAAATTTCAGCATTATAGACCAACATTTGGTACTGGTTTGGTGTAATTTACATGTATTTTTGACCATTTTTACAGCACTATATGGGTGAAATAATTTTTTTTCAGTGATGTAATGCTCCAAATGGGCCTAATATATCCTCAATTATTGTTAAAACATATGCAAAATTAAAGAAGAGCTTCAGATTGGTTGTATTAGGATATACCTGATATTTCCTAATTTGAGGGGGGCTGAGCCTGGCCCCAAACCCCGGAAAATTGAACATTTTAATTGGTTCCCTGAGTACGTCAAGCCAGTACAATATCAATGTCTGATATGAACTGAGTTTCCTGTGAAAATCTGAGCCAGATTGATGAAGTTTAAGTGGTTTTTGGACTGATGTGCCATATGATCACCCCCTCGATACCTGCACTTCCAATACATGTATTTTGGACCAGTTATGTATTTCTTAAGGAATATTCTTGTGGAATCTCATTTAGTGGCGCCAGCTCTAGCAAACAATATGGTTTTCAGCCTTAAATTTGTCTTGCTTTGCCAAATTTAAGTATATCTTAATGCAGCCCCACAGAAGCGAATTTGGGGCCAGCTGAAGCCAATATTGCCAAACTATAGGTACTGTTATATCAGATGTAATTTTAAAACCAGTTCATTCAGATTTAGTATGTGCCACCTTATATTCTGGCCAAATTTCAGCATTATAGACCAACATTTGGTACTGGTTTGGTGTAATTTACATGTATTTTTGACCATTTTTACAGCACTATATGGGTGAAATAATTTATTTTCAGAGATGTAATGCTCCAAATGGGCCTAATATATCCTCAATTATTGTTAAAACATATGCAAAATTAAAGAAGAGCTTCAGATTGGTTGTATTAGGATATACCTGATATTTCCTAATTTGAGGGGGGCTGAGCCTGGCCCCAAACCCCGGAAAATTGAACATTTTAATTGGTTTCCTGAGTAAGTCAAGCCAGTACAATATCAATGTCTGATATGAACTGAGTTTCCTGTGAAAATCTGAGCCAGATTGATGAAGTTTAAGTGGGGTTTTGGACTGATGTGCCATATGATCACCCCCTCGATACCTGCACTTCCAATACATGTATTTTGGACCAGTTATGTATTTCTTAAGGAATATTCTTGTGGAATCTCATTTAGTGGCGCCAGCTCTAGCAAACAATATGGTTTTCAGCCTTAAATTTGTCTTACTTTGCCAAATTTAAGTATATCTTAATGCAGCCCCACAGAAGCGAATTTGGGGCCAGCTGAAGCCAATATTGCCAAACTATAGATACTGTTATATCAGATGTAATTTTAAAACCGGTTCAGTCAGATTTAGTATGTGCCACCTTATATTCTGGCCAAATTTCAGCATTATAGACCAACATTTGGTACTGGTTTGGTGTAATTTACATGTATTTTTGACCATTTTTACAGCACTCTATGGGTGAAATAATTTATTTTCAGAGATGTAATGCTCCAAATGGGCCTAATATATCCTCAATTATTGTTAAAACATATGCAAAATTAAAGAAGAGCTTCAGATTGGTTGTATTAGGATATACCTGATATTTCCTAATTTGAGGGGGGCTGAGCCTGGCCCCAAACCCCGGAAAATTGCAATTTTTAATTGGTTCCCTGAGTAAGTCAAGCCAATACAATATCAATGTCTGATATGAACTGAGTTTCCTGTGAAAATCTGAGCCAGATTGATGAAGTTTAAGTGGGGTTTTGGACTGATGTGCCATATGATCACCCCCTCGATACCTGCACTTCCAATACATGTATTTTGGACCAGTTATGTATTTCTTAAGGAATATTCTTGTGGAATCTCATTTAGTGGCGCCAGCTCTAGCAAACTATATGGTTTTCAGCCTTACATTTGTCTTACTTTGCCAAATTTAAGTATATCTTAATGCAGCCCAACAGAAGGGAATTTGGGGCCAGCTGAAGCCAATATTGCCAAACTATAGGTACTGTTATATCAGATGTAATTTTAAAACCGGTTCAGTCAGATTTAGTATGTGCCATCTTATATTCTGGCCAAATTTCAGCATTATAGACCAACATTTGGTACTGGTTTGGTGTAATTTACATGTATTTTTGACCATTTTTACAGCACTATATGGGTGAAATAATTTATTTTCAGAGATGTAATGCTCCAAATGGGCCTAATATATCCTCAATTATTGTTAAAACATATCACATCTAGTCCAAAGTACAGGTTCAGGGAGTGTAGGTGGCGAGGATGTCATGAAATGCCAGATCAGCCCAAACCACCTCTTAAAGTTGATCAATCTTGCTGAAATTTTCACAAAAAATTCAGTTTATATCAGAGAATGAATTTGTATTGGTCTGGTCCACTCGAGGGCCATATTAGGAATTTCATTTCCGGGGTGGGGGGGGGAGGCCCTGGCCTCCCCTCATGGGTGGAATGTCAAGTATATCACAATATTGCCAGTCCCTATTTAATTTCATGCTTGTTTCAACAATAAAGGGGGATATTTTAGGCACATTTGGAGCATTACATGTCTGAACAGAAAATATTTAGCTCAAATAATACTGTTAAAATGGTTCAAAATAGATGTAAATCAGCCCAAACCAGTACTAAATATTGGTCTGTAACCATGAAACTTGGCCCAACTATCACCTGCCACTCACTCAATCTGATTGCATGGGTTGATTCAGGCATTTCCAGTAAATTTAACACCACTGTCAAGAAATAATTTTGTACTTTGGGGTTCGAACCCCCTGATGATTGTAGTTGAGGTACTGTCTCACGAATTAAATCTTTTTGTTTTGTAATTGGCCCTATTACTCTGTCCAAGACATCCAATGTTTAGTTTATGCAAAATTTTCCCAAAATAAGAACATTTAACCTATCTAATCATAGTTCACAATAAATTAAATCTGTATTGTAAATCCACATGGAGTCTTTTGCTGTAGCTAGTTTCACTTTTGGCCCGGAATTTGGCTTTAAGATTTTATGTTAAACTTAGGCTGAGTCTGTGGCCATTTCCTTAGCGCATTTCACAAAGCAGCAAAATCAAAGGTCTGGGTAAAGTTTGCTTAAAGTTAAGTCCACCTGGGTGTGATCTCAACTTTTGTAAACAAAGACTTAAATATGATCCCTCTTAAATTTTGAAAAGGCTAAAATAAAATTAAATATAATGGCGGTCTCAAAAGAATTTGCATAATTTTAAATCATTATTTTTTCCTAAGGTAAAATTAATAATATAATTATCTTTTAAAATATGAATAGAAATAACTTGTCACATGACACAGAAAACCAACGTTGGGTATTTGATAAATCAGTCTAAGTTTGGTCTATGCTGAATAAGCCAATGTGAAGTCCATTTAAACCGACGACTTAGGTAAGACAAAGGGCACAGAATAATGTCCCTAAATAGCAAAGTCTAAGACCTCTTTTATAGGATTTAAACCCACAAAAATGGAGGTGGGTCCCAATTGATCATTGTAAAACCAGATGACTACTGGTTCAGCAAGGGGTCTTTTGACTAGAAGTATTTCATAGACATATCAGTTTTTTGTGGTTTTACTTTATGTATACAGTTAAGGAGTCCCCATTAGTACAGTAGCTAACAAATTTAACATTTAGTCATATGTCTTTTATTGTTTATTGGTTCGAGTTCAGCTTATGGTAATCTTGTCTGTTCTGATAATTACTCTGATAATCCAAACATTGGATTTTTATATCTACTGGGACTTTGAAAGGCTAGTCGGAAGATTCTCTGTTGACTGATGTCTCAATGACCTGACTTGTTAAGTGTATTCTGGTGATTTCCATTATTGTCTGAATATATGCAGCCAGAATTTTCACACTGTTTCAGAGGTGTTTGACCAATAGCAGTCAATTTGGAACAGTTTGTGCAAATACAGAATCCAATGTTTTTAACAAAGTCTCAGTGATCATATTCATAGGACTACTTTTTCAGGAGTCACAGTTTCTTTGTTGCGGTCATGATTTCTTGGCAGTACATTTGCCACTAAGTGCATGGTTTTAGCTATTCTGGTTCCAACTTGCAATTTGTGACAAATATGGTCAAATATGGACAAAGTTATGTGATTACAGAAATCGTAAATCATCTTTGTGTACAATTAATCTTTTATTAGAAGGAAAACTGAAAATCACTGGCGGAAATAAAAGATCGCCATTTGCAGATTACATACATGAAAAGATACATTTTATATGTGAACACCACCTTAAAAGATCAAAGGTGTTTCTGTTTGTTTGAAAGAGAATAGCTTTTGGTAGTTGTGCTAACTCAGCTTGATGAAATAATTTGGTATCTATGCAGATATCAAAGTGATTACTGAATATCTAAAGGATAACAGGTGTCTTTTCATCGGTTTTGATTAGAATATGTGACTGTACTTTCAAAAATATATATTATTTGAAGGGTTAAAATCTAGCCTTTACTGTATGATCCGTTTGTAGTAATACTTAAAGTGTTGTGTGACTTTTCTTGCTATACATGATAGTTTGATATTAAGCATGCACCCTATTTTAGGAAAACAAAATAAATGCAAAATAACCATTGAGAAATATATTTTTAAATGTTTTATTTCATAAAAAATACTATTTTTGTTTTTGTCTCCACTTGTAATAAAATTTCAGAATAAACACCACTGGGGTTATTTCCCTATTGTTTGTTTCCATGTATATTATTACAAAGCCTTAAAACAAATTATTAAAGCGTTTCATGCATGTTAAAGCAATTTAAAAAAATTTGCATCTGCAATCTGTGAATTGGTCATTTCAGAAACCCAATTGCCTGTGAACACGATTTTATCCAAACAGGGTCAATTCTTATTAATATGATGGAATTATAATGTAAAGTATTGTCTAAAGCTGCAAGAGCATACACAAAATCGTGTATATGAAACATACACTGGCAAAACAGACAAAACTGATTTTGTTCCAATGAGGCAGGTAACCAGTCACCACAAGAAACAGTGAATAATATCTAGACAAACAAATTATCCCATTAAAAAAGAGATTTGTCTCATTTTGCTTACTACAGGATAATCTGTATCTACCTCCAATAATAGATTAAACATGGATTGCCAACCAGTATTTTACTTACTTTGGATTATTATTGGATTGACAGAGATTTTGCTGCAAGTCTCTTCGCAAGGTAAGTCTAGCATATATTTATTATAAAAGAATTCATAAAAGTGTTGACAGTTATGGATTGTTTACGTCTTGCTAAAGCCTAGTTTACAGTGTTCCGTGCTAGCCACAGATGCTAGATATGAGCCAAAATTCTTTAATCTGTCTCATTTGTGGCTGGATGTGCTTCATGTTTTTTTGAGTATCCATAATTTCACAGGTCGGGATTTGTATTTAGGTAGGATGCATTCCGTATACCTTGGAGAGAGTGGTAACACTCTCGACTCCCACCTCTGAGGCCGGGGTTCGATCCCCAGCACGGCCTCAAGTGGGAAAGCTGGTAGTTGCTTGCCATTGGTCGGCAGTTTACAGTACAGAACCCTAACGAACTGTATGTACTGGTTTCCTCTGCCCTTCCAACTACCCGTCGTAATATGACCTGTACAGTGTTGAAAGCGATGTAAAACCCCAAATAAATAAATAAGTATATCTTGGAGAGTATTTCCAGCATCTGGCAGATGTTTGTTCAGTGTTTACTAAAATGTTCAGGCTGGAGGGGTGAAGGCAAGGCGGGGTTGAATGACTCTACTGGGTGGCTTGTTTTTAAACCTGCACTAGCCACATATAAGGCCCATTGATGAAACAGTAAGGACAAGATTGTTAAGCAAAATTCAAGTATGTGTTCATATGCCTGTACGGAATGGTGTGAACAGGCCTTAAAGTCAACCACTCCAGGTCCATCTATGCTAATAATAGGCATTTTGACATAAAAATATTATGAATGTTTCATACAGATGATTTGAAATACATAAGTAGTAAACTTCCCACAGTAATACAAAGAATTTTGTTTAGAAGAATTTATTGTTCCAGTTGTGAAACAAAAAGCATAAATAAATGTAAAAGTCTGTGCCTCGGTCTATCTGAAACCCCTAGCTAGTCAAATCAGCATATTTTTGTGGTGCCCTCTGCAGGAGCTAGCTTAAAATGTTGCACAGAGTGTGGCTTTTAAGCTATTATCAAACTTCTTTTTTTAAAACCATACTTTTATTAACATATTCTTTAAAATTATTTAAAAAGCGGTGGACACAATTACAGTATAAAGTGGTCACTCAGCCAATACAGCCTTCTGTGGAATGCAGTGGACACCATTTTCATGAAAAGTCTGATAAAAATAGCTTAGTTTTCATATTTTTAAGTGCGAGCTCTAGCGAGGCTACATTTTGTCTCTTCATTAAAATCAACCGCGACACATCTTTTGGTTCCTCCTAAAAGTAAAACAGTAGTATTGGTTTCCAGTACAACAAACAATGTGTCTTTATACATGTATGTGAATAATTACTTTGCATTAGATGAATGCTGGTATGGAGGTAACACGCAGGTCACCTACCTCTTCACTGGTTGGAATATCAAATCTTTCTGAAAATGGGAAAGTTGGCAGTTGAATGCTTCATAGTGTATGATGCAGTAGCTCGATTAGCCAGTATATACTGCTTTTCACTACCACCAAAACTACAGAGTTTGATATGACTAAAATAATTGGTTGGAAGTGACATTTGACCCAAATTTCCCCTCTATGGTCATGGATTCGAACCCAGCTTATGTCAACATAAGGGTAAACTGAGGCCCTGACTTGATATGATCTTAAATGTTGAGGGGTAAAGCTCTGACCCCAACTCAAATAAGTCAAAAGAAATCTTATATTTTATAGGATGTAGATTTGTCACATTTCTGATTAATAGCTTTGTTTTTCATAAAACAAATAATTATATCTTACTAAAACAATGACATTCTATTGATGAACTGTGTGTCCCTTTTGCATAATATGTTGCAATGGGCTGGATTTGAAAGAATGTCCACATGTGTAAGCGCCAGGTAATTACTGGCAAATTGTTTTAGCTACCCAGACAGTGAAGCCTTTGAGTCTTATAAAGGCTGGAGACTGTTGATTTATAAAATCTGCACTTACTCAAGTCCCTAATATTCCATTATTCATGAGCTGGGTATTGTGGCTGTAACTTTACACATCTGCAGCTATTACAACTGCTATGATAATTGTCTTTGTCGATAGGCTGGGGTATTAAAAGAGATTGCCTTAGTAATAATACCCAACAGACCCGGACTAGTAATGAGATTTTAACCATCAGTTCCATCCAGTAATAGAAGATGCTTTCAGAAAGGCTTTGTAGATTGTAGTTTTATCCTGATGCACTTGCAAAATACATATTCTTTACAAGAGTCATAGAGGCTGTAATATTTATGGTCCATTCCTAGAACTGTTTTAAGGTCCTCAGTGGCCTAGTGGTTAGCAAGTTTGGCATCTAATCATAGGCTGTCACCTCTGTGGGTTCGAGTCCCACAAGTGGCAATGCTGAGGACCTGTCCCAATATGACCCTGGCTGTTGAACGGGACGTAAAACCCCAACTTTAGAACTGTTTTAGACAGTTTATTTTAACTCTCTTTCAATGAGTCATTGTCAATTTTTGTACAATTAATGCGTTCCTAAAAGAGAAAAAGCAGAGTTGTATTAAATGTATTATTTCTTCAGAATTTTCATCTTATTTCTCTGGATGGCTTCACACCAGTTATTGCAAATAACCAACATAAATATCAACAAAATACCTCATGTTTGTATGTGTCGAATCAGAAACACCAACAGCAGGATTATTTACAACCAACAATTTGATGCTTTAACTGTCAATTGTTTATGATTTTTAGTAATAATTTATAATACGTTAAAGATGTAAAATAATTTTCAATTATATATTATATATTTCCAAGATACAAAGTGGACTGTAACATAACGATCCAAAATCGTACATAAGCCCATTCGTTTGTAAAGTTGTGACCAAGGTATATAAAGTTATGCAAAAAAACCATTGTAATGGATTCATATCTGTTGTAAGAACTTCCTGCTGAGTAAAATTACCATGGCACAAATCCACAAAGCACACTTTCTGGCCCAGAGAGGGCCACACTGTAAAGCTGCACCATCATTACAGAACAGAGTTCTAACCCCAAGTATTCAACAAGTAAGGGCAAATATTTGCCAAGGTTCAAACCCACGTCTCAAGTTATCTCAAGGCGGCCAATTCAAAGCCAAGATTTCAATCCTGCACACTAAAGGGTCGTGCATGGGATTACCTGAGGTATGTCTTTAACCCCTTCGCCACCAAAGGAGAGTAATTCCCCTGTACCGAAGGAAAAAATCCAAAAATATTAATTTTTATGAAAATTAGAAAACAAAGCAATAAATCACTTGCAAACTGACTTCAATAAGTAAAATTCATTAACAAAGGCAAATTTTCACTTCTTACTGCAATTTTAAACCAATTCATTGTCCATATTTCATTTTATGTTTACATGTCTCTCAGAGGGTATATGAAAAATTAACTGATTTATTCTACCGGTTATAGTCTGTGTGGTATATACTGAAACAGGGATGTATGCAAAGTGCAGGTTCATCAGGACAGTCTTGACAGTAATATTTTGTTTCTTTCCTGATATGGTGACAAACTCTACACACTCGGCATCTACGATATGGCTGGTCACGAGCTCTTGTAGCTGGTATCGGCTGTGCAAAGTGCCTGCCTGTTAATCTCATCAGGTTTGGGTTACCAGGATTCTGGTCCACGTGACCCTGGAATATAAGGTTTCCACAAACATCCAACTGGAGCTTGAAGAAAGTAGTATCTGAGCCAGTAGACTTCACATACAGAATCCAGGCATTCAGCATGGCAATTTGCATCAAATTCTAATTCTAATTAGACTTTTATAGCGCTTAATCTTCACTGAATAGTGGACTCTAAGGCGCAACAAGACAATAGCAATATACAAATTCAAAGTCCAAGGACAGAAACAGGTCAGCACCACGGAGAAGCCATAAGAGAAATGGAGTGCAACTCTGCGATACCATTTCAGAGTCTTCCTTGTGGCATTGCATGGCTGAAGAAACTGGTCAACTTTATCCACTCCTCCCATGTAAGAGTTGTAATCTATCACACAGACTAGCTTCTGGGTTCTAGCATGGTGCCTTCCACGGATATTGACTTCTCTGGTTTGCTCATTTTGTATGGTTGTCACCACATGAACATACTAGTTGAACTTTGGTCTGTACTTTACAACTAGTAAATCATCATTTCGTAGACTTTTGCTTTCACCAGTACCAACAGCTAATTGAGATACTTCTTGTGGCAGTCTGTTCCTTCTGATAGTACCACAAGCAGCAGTATTTTGACTTTGTAGTACCTAAACAACCTGAGGCTGGAGCCCCAGTTATCAACATAGAGGTGGTAGCCACAACCAAGGAGCGGCTCAAGCATATAAGAACTAAGCTTATCAGTTGATGTAGCTCCTTCAACATTTGGCATCTGGTTCATAATATCCTGCACTGGAGCTAGCCTTCCTGGATATATCATAAACTTGAATGTAAATCCACTCTTGGACTCACACAACTGGAAAATCTTGATGCCGAACCTTGACCTTTTCGCTGGCAAAAACTGCTTGAAGGCCAAACGTCCTTTATAAAGCAAAAGTGATTCATTTCACCCAAGGCAACTTTAAGGGTTAAATTCGGCTAAAGTTTGGCCTTAGTGAGGAATGCTTGGGGTTCAAACCCTGCTCTGCTATGAAGGGGCAACTACTCTGGGGTTTGAGGGTTACTTAAGTGAGCCCGATTTTATGTGTTGTAGTGTGGAATTGCCATAAGTAATTGTTACATAAAGGGGACTGGAGACATTCAAAATATGTTATACATTTCTAATTGGAACTGTTGCATAATCTGGGGTATTTGCTCCCAGATAAATAAGGTTTTATGGTGTGGGCAGACGTGAGTAAATTGTATGGGATGGGCAAGCATTGGGCTTTTCATTTTTTTTTTTTGTACACAACAGTTTGTAGTTGTAAAATTGTATCTTTGTTTGTAGTTGTAAAATTGTATCTTCTGTTTCTGTCATTTTTCTGTTTTCTCCCCACTTTTTTCAGCGTCTCTTTATATAACCTACAAACATTCTCTGCCCCAGACCCTGTACTTCTTGGCAGTGTCCCTCTTGGTAGTGTCCTTGTAATCCTTGCACTTCTTCTTGTTCAAAAGGTCCTGGTCCTCATCCTTCAGACACTCCATTTGTTGTTCCTGTTCATCAGTCAGATTTGTGGCAACAGTTTTCGTCCTCTTTTTCTTCACTTTGGGTGTCCGCCTTTTCAGTGGCCTCACTGATACCCCCCGGGTCTTGGGTGTTTAGGTTAAAGATTGTGACATCTGTGGTCTCCAGGTCTCAGGAATGACCATGGTCTCCTAGTCTCAGGAATGACCATAGTTTTCTTCTTCTTCTTCTTCTTCTTCTTCTTCTTCTTCTTGTCGAAAGTACCAAGAGTTGTCTAGAATGCCCCTGGATCATTTAAGTAGGTCTCCAGGATGCCTACAGTTGCCAAAATTCTATGTCCAGGGATAACACAGGAGTTCATCTGCGGAAGTGGAACTGCCCTTTAAACCTAATTATAAAATAATAAAATTATTCCGATTAAAACTGGACTTGGTGTTTCCTGTCTAACTGGAGTTATTCTGAGAGACAGACTTTGGAAGACACAAAAGCCTTCATGAGTGGTTACCAAGTTTGACGGAAAAAATCACCTGTCTTTAACATTTGTAGGCGTACATAAGAAACATACTGTACACAAACTGAGTGCCGTTTAGTTTTTTTTCATGTATAACAAAGTCTTTTATAAAATAAAAGTGTGTTCTTAGAATGTTACCAATGTCCCATAGAGGTATGAAAGCCCCAGTAGCTTAATAAATCTGCAGCAGTCAGGCACACAAATATCACTGAAAACATAATAACAATTTACTTTAATCTAAAGTAGTACTGTATGAGAGGAAATCTCCACTTGGCTTTTGTTTAAGCTAGCGTAGCTGCATACTTAAACTTAGTTCCAAGTGAATTTTAAAATCTGTATTGCATAATTTCTCATTGAACATCTTAAAATTTTTCAATTTATGGAAATTCTTCTGTCCATTTTGTAATAATCAAATAAAGCTGACAATGAAAATGAACTTTCTGGCATATTGTAGGTGTTTATCATGAAGTAACGGATGAGCCTTGTGACGTCACAATACAAATAAACAAAACAGTGGAGTTAGTATGTAGTACCTCCAACACAGATTTCACGCATGACCCAAATATTTGTAGCATTGACCAGTTAATTTGGAGGATGAGGCGACTGTCCAGTATTTTAAACATCTACACCTCAGACAGATTGAGCATTTGGGAGAGTGTCTCTGTGTATGGTAAAGACAGATCTGATCTCAACTTCCAAGAGGTATCCATATTACGTATAGAGAACTTTCAAAAGGACGATATTGGGAGATATGAGTGTCATGTGATCACAACTTGTGATGACGTCACAGCACCAGTCTTCTTTAAAGGGGCTGATTTGTGTTATGATGATGAACTAATGAAAGGAGGTATGTCATACTTTTATGTTATATTTCTTGAAGATAATTATACCCGAAAAATATGATAAATATCAAAAATTCATAATTAGCAGACCACTGTTTTGCCTTTTCTTTAGGCCAACTGGATCACATTAGAAGCACCTGACATTGATGAAATTCCAGGAAAATATCAAGTTGTGGCCTAAACATATGCTAATGGCTATCACAATTTTAACATATGGCTTGATTTTTATTTTCAAAACCAAGAAGCCTAAGCATTAACTTGAACCAGACATGTACTTGGAATATAGAAAACTGTAGTAAAAATACAATGAAAGTGCTCTGCACCAGCAAAAATTTGAATCAGACAATAACTTAAACCCTGGTGATAAATGTGAAAATTAAAATGGTATTTATTGTTTTCTATATAACATGTCATGCTTTATTTTTAGAATTATTTAACTAAGATGTTAACATCGAGGGACAGGTTATTGTTGGATCGTGGTCTGATGCTATCCAAGAACTCTTAACATATGATTTTTTATGTAAAACAGTTTAAACTATCTGAACCTTGACAAATATCTTTTACCTTTCTTTTCAGATATATAATAGATACAATGTTAATAGTTCAAATATACATATGCTTAGTGTTTTTCAACAATAGTCATGATATATCACGGCCAAAAGGTGAGATTTTCTAATGAATTGTCTTTATAGCAAGATGTTCACTCATATTACCAGAAAATCACACCTGCGACAAAGTGTTTCATAACAAACATTGTGATGTGGAATGTGATACAATGGCAAATCTTTACGATGGCTTTGACTGTGCTACCCCAGTTCCACACTGTCAAATGCCTCATTGTTCTCAATATTTCATGGATGGGGTGTGTCACACAATGTGTAATACAGCTTCCTGTTTATGGGATGGTGGAGACTGTATTACTACACCACTGGAATTAACTCATGATGCCTTAGTTCTTGATTATGAGCATGTCCATCAGCTGGCATTTCATCACAGCAAAAGCACCATGCCTTTGAACCATAAACAGATGAGTAGACATTTCTCTCAACTCCTGGGAGGCTTGGTGAGGGTTATACCTGTAATAGATGAAGGAGGAACAACTGCTTCACAAGATATTTGGAATGTAGATGTGAAAGATGATAAACATAGACACCTTAGTGGCAAAGTGGTGCTGAGATTGGACAATTCTTTGTGTGAACAGAGATGCTTCTCCAAATCTGAACATCTGGCAAGATATATCAAAGTTTATAATAGTTGGCTACACAATTGGGATTCAGATATTTACTTACCACTTATCACAGGTTTGTGTTGTGTATTTTGTACTACTTATAAGCAATGTTTATCAGTAATAAATCCAGGCATCTTAGATTAATCTTAATCCTATAAGGTTAAATATTTTTCACTTTATTCAGTAGCTCTGCCCTGGTCCAAATAAATAGCATGATCTCTTGAAAGTCCATGATGGAAGACCAGTGACTATATGGTTGTGAAAAAACAAATGTCATTCTGTCTTAGAAGATAGTGGTAAATAGGTCAAGTTGAAGATTAGGTGAAGTTAGTAACTGGATAATGCAAGCCCTAACACTACAATGCTAACACTGGATATGTATGACATGATTCACAACAGTAGCACAAGCATGAGAACCTTATACGTTTATAAATTCTTAAAAAATTTATTCAAACGTTCAAAGGTGTTGGTAAAAGTGTAAAGCTTTTACTAAACTCATTTTATAACGATGTTGTGTATACAGCTATAAATGTAGTCTTTTTTAAATGAAAGTTTCATCATGGTGGCGTAGATTTTAACTCTATAACCTCCTGGGTTTGATTCTTGGTCACACTTGAAGTGGGAAGTTGGTAGTTCCTCGACGATGCCCATTGGTTTTCAGTCTGGAATCTTTAACAACCAGTATGCACTGATTTCCTCCACCGTCCAACTATCCGTGGTTATATGACCTTCACAAACCTACATGTTGAAACCTACGTTAAACCAAATGAATTGATTTAGTTGGTCCTCTTTTCAAAAACTAAATATGTGTTAGCCATTAGCATGTTTCTCCGTGAATTTAAATTTTTAGAAACAAATATTTGTATAGAATTGCTTGCGTGCCAAAGACAATTATGTATATACTCTTTTAAACCAAAATTATAGGTTTGTTCATTTGTTCATGCACAATTTACAGTGTAAATATCAGATAGTACCTGACTTATATTTGTTATTTACGATTCTCAGTTTTAAGATACCGCAGGGATCAATGTACCACAACCCCAAAGCACAGTATCCATAGGAAGTTCCAGATATTCAAGACCGGTGACAGACTGAGCAATGCATCATCCAATTCAGGAAGATCCTGGGTCAATAACAATTTGCTTCTCATCACCTGTTTCCTGGGAGCTGGCCTGATTGTGATTCTATTGATTGCAGTTGCAGCATTATTGATCTGCATCAGGAAAGAAAAGCAAAAACATAGCCAGAGGAAGGTGTACACCAGTGAAGTGGCTAAAACCTGGCTTTTTGGAGTGGATGTCTGAAAACGAGTGTAATACTGAAACGATCAATAGGATGACCAAAAAGATCAGCCTTAAGACCTGTTCAATACTGCTACGATTCATCAAGATTTTTCTTGTAATACTAAACCCCCAACCACTCTAATCTGAGAGCTTCTGTGACGCCTCTTCTCTTATAAAAAGATCAGTTGGGCCTATTTTACAAGAGAATGTACAGGATAGGTTGCAGTAGCCAATCACAGCACCCTAAATATTAGTCCTAAATGCCTAACTACAAAGATCAATCATGAATACTTGGCAAAAATGCTCCCTGACAAAAATGTTTTCAAAGATGTTGCATATTACATTTAGAACATCTTCAACTGGGATGGTCAGGAAACCAACTCTGAAACTGGTTTTTAATGTTGTCAGCATATTAGAAGATGTGTGATACATAGTAATAGTAAACAATATCATATTTAAGCAGACTTCACACTTTTCTGAATAGACAAGGACGTTTTAGCCCTTGCTGGTTGAACAAGATACCCTCAATGTAGTTTAAAATTATACATAGTTTTTTTCTATTTAATTTGAGATGTCAACAAAGATCTATGAAGTTTTACAAAGTAGTATTAATGTGGGTGTTCCACCACACGACTAAGGCTCCCGATTAAGGGTTTTGGGGGGTCGGTTTGAAATATTTGCTTAGTCCCAGGCTTCCTGTAAGGATCGGTTGTGGTCGGTTGAGGCCGTGTGAAAAATCAAACATGTTTGATATTTCACACGACTACAACCGATTCCTATTTCCCGCCGTCAACAAAATGTCCAGTCCCAGGCGTCCTCAGGCCTCCTCAGACCCAAATTTACAGAGTCGGTTGTTGTCCCAGGCGTCCTGCGACCCTTAGTCCCAGACCTCCGTAGCTTAGTCCCAGGCGGCCGGTTCTTAATCCCAGACTCAAATATGATGCGTATGAATTTCATGCGTCTGAAAGTGAGTCGGTTTCATTAGTCCCCGGAAGCCTCAGACCGTCTGCGGTGTCCTGCGACCCAAAAATCAAGGTCAGGAACTAAGAACCGACTAAGGGTAACCGACCCTAACCGATCCAAACCGGCCTCCCCAGGATGCCTGGGACCACGCATTTTCAGTCTGCGGCGTCCTGAGGACGCCCCAGGCGGCCTGGGACTAACAACCGATTAAGAACCGACTGTTTTCCGCGCGTTGGAAATTAAAACGAGGCAATGAGCAGGTCTGGGACTATATAAGCGACCGCGCACACATTCTCGTTGTTACTGACTGTTTGGCTACTGAGAGACGTGTGTCACTGATTTGTAGGGGTTTTCAGTTTTTATTTTATATTTTATATACTTGAGCTTAAGGCAAATTTCACAGTTAGGAGACACATTTTACTATTTTTTTATTATTTTGTCGATTGGATTATGAGGAACGAGAAAGGAGGGAAGAGAGGAAGGAAAAAGATGGATGAGAGGGAGAAGGAAAGTCAAGTAGAGGAGAGGAGTGAAGTTATTACAGAAGAAAGAGCTGAGAGGAGAGAGGAGGAGGAGATTCAGGAAGATCCAGCTATTGGGGAAGCTGTGGCAGAAGAAGAAGAGAGGTGTGAGGA
The DNA here is from genome assembly GCA_964017235.1 of Sabellastarte sp. h YS-2021. NCBI lineage: Eukaryota > Metazoa > Annelida > Polychaeta > Sabellida > Sabellidae > Sabellastarte > Sabellastarte sp. h YS-2021. The sequence goes on along the minus strand of OZ024927.1, from coordinate 144,209,708 downwards.
AGATCCGGAGTGCCATTCTTCAGCCAAGAGAGCCAGGGTGTGTGCCACTTTTACAGACAGTGATGAAGTTTCCATTGTAGAATTCGTCAAGCTGCACCCTGAACTGTATGACAAGGAACATTCACGTTTCCACGACAGGAACAGAAGAGAGGCTCTCTGGGCAGAAATATCTGCAGAACTTAAGCTCCAGCCCTTTGATGTGAGAAGGTGGTTTGAGTCCCAGCGAACCCGTTATGGAAAGCTGTCTAAGCTCCAATCTGGCCAAGCCCCGAGGGAGATGACCAAGAGACAGTCCTGGGTCTACCAACAGATGGGTTTTCTTAAAACCCACATCAGAAGAAAGGGGGCCAATAGAAGTTCAGGTTTTGAGGCCAGTCCAAATACCAGCAAGCAGGACGAATCACGTGGGTCAACTACTGACACAGAACACCTCGAGTCCAGTGTCCTGAGGGAGAGGAGTCAGTCCATCATTACATCAACACCCGTTTCAACTACAGACTCCAAGATTCTCGAACACTTTGAGCAGATGAGGACACTTATCTCAGGTTTTCTGCATCAGAAGTCAGACAGGCAGCCCTTCTTTGACTACGTGGCATCAGAGGCCGAAAAGATGACTCAAGAAGAATTTGAAGAATTAAAGGGCAAGATATTCAGAGATATCGAAAATATTAAGAGTAACCGCAGACGTCAGCCATTGCCCAGAAGATCAGCCACTGTTACCACGGAGTCCCAGAGGGTCGGCCTACTGCCAACAACCACTCCACAGGCGTCAAGTTCCACTCAAGCAGCAGCTAGCAGCAGTTTTGTGTACTATACACCAAGCCCCATTGGCTTCAGCAACCCTACATCTGTCCTAACTGTACAGGACGAAGGGAGCAGACACAATCTGAGTGGAATCTTAAGCCAGCTACCAGATCTGACATCAACACAGATCGTCGAGCAGCCTCAGCAGCAGCAGCAGCAGCAACAACCGCAGCAGCAGCTCTTTACTATCACCACTTCAGCACCGCCTCAACAGCAGCAGCAGCCTCCTCAGTAGCCATCCAGTCAGGGCGGGTCTTTGACCTGCCAGGCCCTTTTCAGGGCCACCAAATCTTCCAAAAACAATTATTCAGCTACGTGTTCTTCCAATTCCCCTCCCAAAACAAAAAAGTTCAGTACAAATACTTATCACAAGAAAAAAAAAATTAAAGTCCAACACTTACACCACCCCAAACATGAAACAAATAACCCATGGTACTACACATAACCAAAAAGGCCACATAAAAAAAATATTAAAAGTAACTCCCAATATGGCCATTAATCAGCCCATTTTTAGATTAAAATCCATGGGATAGTTTAAAATCTGTAATTGAAAAGTCCAACACTTGCACCTTCCCTAGAGTTAAAAGGCATAATTACATACTTACCAACCCACAAACAGACAAACCCAATACCAAACATAACCCCCAAATAACAAACCCAGTACCAAACCTAATACCCAACTACCCCAAAAAAACCCAACCCCAGTAACCACCAACCAACAAACACCCAAACCCAAAAGTAAATAGAACCCATGCCAACGAACTGACAAACTATTTAGCAAACACAATCCCCCATTATTGAAAGCAAAACTAGTTCCATGGTTATATTTTCCAAATTTTTGTGATTAGAAATGAATATTTAAAATTGAATATTTCCATAAAAAAATTTCTGCTACAAATAAGTTTCCCAGCCATGAAAAAAGAAAAATGTTTAAATTATGATGTGGATTTGAAAATATATAAAATAATAATTCAATTTAGGATATTATGTGTGACTTTGTGTTTCGCTTTTGTTTAACAGTGGGTTTGTCTGTTTGTTGGGTGAGTAAGTTGTGTTTGTCTGTTTGTCTGTCTGAACAAGTTATGTTTGGCATGGGGTTTGTCTGTTTGTCCGTCTCAACAAGTTATGTTTGGCATGGGGTTTGTCTGTTTGTCCGTCTCAACAAGTTATGTTTGGCATGGGGTTTGTCTGTTTGTCCGTCTCAACAAGTTATGTTTGGCATGGGGTTTGTCTGTTTGTCCGTCTCAACAAGTCATGTTTGGCATGGGGTTTGTCTGTTTGTCCGTCTCAACAAGTTATGTTTGGCATGGGGTTTGTCTGTTTGTCCGTCTCAACAAGTTATGCTTGGCATGGGGTTTGTCTGTTTGTCCGTCTCAACAAGTTATGTTTGGCATGGGGTTTGTCTGTTTGTCCGTCTCAACAAGTTATGCTTGGCATGGGGTTTGTCTGTTTGTCCGTCTCAACAAGTTATGTTTGGCATGGGGTTTGTCTGTTTGTCCGTCTCAACAAGTTATGCTTGGCATGGGATTTGTCTGATTGTCCACATAGCTGATTAATTGTTTTTGGAATATTTGGTAGTCCTGAAAAGGACTGTTATAGTTAGTCCTGAAAAGGACTGTTTACTGCAACAGGACTTATATTCTGCCATCTTGCCAGGCCACTGCTCCCTCATTATTGAAGTAGTCCTTCAGGTAATCCCTCTGTCTTTTGGCCTCTCTAGCAGGGTTTCTGTCTTGGCCACCACCAGCAGCACCACCAATCAATCCACAATCACCAGGCACATTATCATCATCATCATCCCCCCCAGGCTGCTGACCAGCAGGTTGACCTTGATACTGGCTTCTGAGTATATTGTGCAGAACCACACAGGTCATGACCACTTCTCTAACTGTTTCTGGGGGTAGTTCAATGGTGGTCCTCATGACTCTAAATCTTGACACAAGGATGCCAAAAGCGTTCTCCACAACTCTCCTGCCCCTTGATATTCTGTAGTTGGCAATCCTTTCCTCCCTTGTTAACAGCCTTCTGCCATAGGGTTTCATGAGCCAGGTCTTCAGGGCAAAGGCATCATCTGCCAAAATGAAGTAGGGGACATCTCTACCACCCTGTGTTATAGGAGCTGGGTCAGGGAAGCCTATCCTGCCATCTTCAATCCTCCTCTTCAGCTGAGAGGCATTAAATATCTGGGCATCTGAGCAAGACCCTTCTGTACCCACATCCACCCATCTGAATTTGTACTGCCCATCTACCAAGGCCAACATGACAATGGAAAAGAACCCCTTGTAGTTGTGGTAGAGGGCTCCAGAGTTCTTGGGTTTCTTCAGGGCCACATGCTTTCCATCCAGGGCTCCCAGGGCATGTGGAACATTCCACCTGATCCTGAATTCCCTTTCCAGTTCTTTCCACTCATCTGGAGTAGTAGGACATTTGAGGTACTCTCTGGTGAACTCATCCTGGATGGCCCTGCAGACCTCTGGTAGAAACTTGGAAATGGTGGATCTGCCAACCCTGAACTGACAGGATAATGATGTGTATGACTCTCCAGTGGCCAGATATCTGATGGTGAGGGCTAACTTCTCCCCAACACTGATAGGAGCTCTGTAGTTGGTGGCCTGCCTGGCTAGATGTGGTTCCAGTCTGGTCTTTATCATTTCAAAGAATTCTGGGGTCATCCTCATGTAGTTGGTGAATCCTGGAATGTCTGTGGCATACAGATCAGCCATAATGTTGTGGTAGGCCCCCCTCTCCTCTCTCTGCAGTAGCCATGGCCTGACCCACATGTTGTGCCTTCTTCTAGGTCTCTGTATGGGTGCTGGTGGTGCTGGTGGTGGTGGTGGTGGTTGCTGTGCTTGACGTAAAAAATGGAAATACATGATTATTTGTAACTGAATAAAAACCAAAAAAGCCCTAAGTTGTTGTTGAATCTGTCTTCCATTAAAAGGTGGCATCCTGGTGTGTTCCTAGAAAAGCAATGATGATTAGATCGCAAATTTTATATATATATACCCAGAAAATCCAGCAACTTTGCAAAACAATAATCGGGGATCGTGGTCTGGGGAGGCCTGAGGAGGCCTGAGGACGCCTGAGGACGCCGGTAGTTAATCGTGGGTTAGTCGGCTCTTAGTCCCAGGAGGCCTGAGGCGTCCTGGGACCCAGTCGGTTTGTGTCCGACAGGATCGTGGTTGAAACCGACCCGAAAACTGGCTTAGTCGGTTCTTAGTCCCAGACCAGTCGGGGACTGTCTGCGGCCGCCTGAGGCGTCCTGAGGTGTCCTGAGGCGTCCTGGGGACGATCTGTTCTTAATCCCAGACTTCAGTACCGACCCAGTATTCCCGCCCATTTTTGTCTTTTTTCAACCGACTGTGCACGATTAAGGGTCGCCGACAGGATCGGGGCTTAATCTTTTGGTGGAACAGGGGCATAACATGGTCACCACATAGTCAAAATTGGCCATTACAGTAGTGGCTTAGCCATACTGTTATAAGACAGTAATGTTTACGTCTAGCCTTATCAGTTTCGTGCTCTGAAAACAGATTCAAATCTACCATGTTTATAGTCTTAAGCATTCATGCCAAAGATAAATATAGTTCCAACATTATTTAACATAATTTAAATTACACCTGAGAGTTTGTCTTTTGTTAAAAGTGTCCAATATCTTTCACTATTGGCCACTTTGTGATTTTGACCATATATAGAAGTCTTTTTAGCACTTTTTCAAAAAAAAAACAAAAAAAAACCATTACATTTATTACCTCCTCCAAGCAGGTTATGTTTTTGCCTGGGTTTGTTTGTGGGTTTGTGAATTTGTGAGTTTGTTTGTGAACAAGATATCTCAAACACTTATGGATGGATTTTGATGAAATTTTCAGGATATGTGCTCCCTTGGCAGAGGTCTGTGCTCTCCCTAGTGCTCTTGTTTCAACTGAAATGATCATAAAAACCCAAAAAATACACACTAGGAATATAGAAATAAAAAGTAATGATGTTAAACAACATCTTAAAATTATAAATTAATGATGAGGTGTAATTTAAATAGGTTAATAGACTCGTAAGTGTCTGCTATTGAAAAATAATGGACTGTTGACACGGTCCCATTGGGAAACAGTCCATTATTTTCCAATATTGGACGCTTACTTGGCCATTAACCTATACAGAAAGTATTACTATCTGTATAATACATGAATAGGGTAACAGCTCAATTCAGAGGAATTGCTTGCTGCTCGGGTAAAAATGTCATATTTGTATTTGAGTCCAAGAGGTTTTGTTCATGTAAAACAGCGATTTCCAAAACAGAGCCAAATCCGTATTCTCAATATTCTTGTTATTGTTATACCCCAATTTCACTGTAACAATTTGCCTGCCATTGCCTCAGTAATGTAGTGCTTAGCATAATCGTATTGGTCACACAGCTTATTTTGTGGTTGCAGATGCCGACAGTCTTATCATGGCAATTTGTAGATGCTTGTTCTATTTTTTACCCATGTTTAAAAACCTTTTCAATGGATTATTTATGTCTCCAGTTGCCAATCTCTTTGGATCTTAAAAGTCACTCTTGACTTATCTCTGGTGTTATACCTTCTATGACCTATCCCGAATACTATTCTATGTAAATGATGTAAACTAGTGCTCTTTTTGAAAGAGATGATTTGTCACAGGAGTCTGCCGAGTAGCCACCACTACAGAAGAGTTAGTTGAAGTTAATTATTACAAGCTATCTTAATGTGTAAACGGCAGGAGCAGGTTTGTAAAGCCAGTGGCTTTGATCTTACAACTTATCTTCTACACTTTTACTTATCTTTTCAATGGGACAAATCACACGGTTTTTCATTTTCCCATCCATCTTCAACGGTACTAGTCGTAGTAGCCCCCGAGTTATAAATTGTCTTGCTCTTAAAATAATTTGCAAAAGTGGAAATGGAGAACTTTGTTTTTCATAAAAAACACTTTTATAGCTGTACGAATTCTCAAACTAAAGAAAAAGAATATCAGTGAGCATGCTTTTTGATCAGACTCCTATGTTAGAGACGAACAATCTAATCCCTCTTTGACAAATTATGCCCCCCCCCCCCCCCCCCCCCCCCCCCCCCCCTTGAAAAATAATGTAAAGGGGTTCAACCCAAAGTACAAATTTACAGGAAATGCACTCTATTTTTACCAAAAATTATTTTTTTCCTGGGGGCATGCCCCCCGACCCCCTTAGTTATAATATGTCTGACGTGAACCCCCGCCTTACTCAATGTGAACCCCCACCTTACTCAGTGTGAACCCCCACCTTACTCAATGTGAACCCCCCCACCTTACTTAAAAGCTGGATCCGCCCCTGCTTTATACAAACTACCTAAAATCATTTGGAACTTATTATAAACTATAAAGCGACATAAACATGAAAGAGTGTTGTGAACAGTCTAACAAGGGGCACGTTTTAATCAATCCTGTGTTTCTGAGGGCTGTGTTATTGTTATATCGTCCATACATTAGAGCATTGTGATTTCAACACAGTACAATCTCCCTCTCTCCTTGTGTTTGATCTGCCCATGTGGTGCAGTTTGACCAGTTCCGGTCTGATCACTGAAGTACTTGAATGGGTGTCCGAATTCTGGGCAAGGTATCGCTTAAATGACGGTCCTGTCGTAAGATATTACCGAAATAAGGTACTTGACATGACGTAAAATCAATCTGTCAATCAATCCCTCAATGTCAGAAACTGAGGTGTCAGTAGCAGCGTTCCCGTGGGGTGGATAGTCATTATGTGCTCTTCTAGATACTCTGACACTGTGTTTCTAACACAGACATTGAGCCTTGTGGTAAATCTAAGTAATTACCATTTTGTATTTATTTACATGTTGATTTATCTGATTCAGTTTAGTCTAAAGAAAGAATGCATTAAAGCTATGGCATACTTTGACTAAATGTGGAGAAAGTTTATAAAGTTTTTTTTTCAAACATTCAATGCCTTTCCCATGGCTTTATGATTTTGCAACAATAAACTTGTTTCATGCACCTTAGAATCTAATTATACACAGATTAATTGCTGTAAAAGTCTAATTGAAACAGGTTAGATTTTATTTGGAGTGATTTAATGAAGAATATTATTTTCATAAGAATACATAAAGTTCTAAAAACAAGAGTCAAGAGGGGTCATTACTTTCTATGTAAAATTGGTCGGTTTGCTACACTGGGCATTTTGGAAGTGTTCAGTAAATATTGGGTGTAATAATGCATTTGCAGCTGCTCTGATATATCTCTGTCTTTATGCAGTTGTCCTGTATGACATGTATGTTAAAGCCCAACTTGATGCAATATCCTCACATACTAGCCCTCTTTAAACTTTATTATTATGATAAAAATTATGATAAAAGGAGGTAAATTAATATCAGTTCAGAAATAGCCAAATAGAAAGTTCATGTCCATTTAAGTGCAAGTCTGTGCTTTATGGTGATCATACCTAGCAATCTAATAAATAATAGAGCATTCTTTAGAAAAAAAAGATAATTTTGTGTGGCTCTTATTTTATTGATTTGGTGCCATGGACAAGGTATGTTCAGTTCCAATTTCATTATTGGATCATCTTGTAGTGTACCGCATTGGTGTGTATTGGCCTTTAGGTGTGTATTATTATTGATGGATGTCTTCTTATGTAAAGCAAGAAATACTCATAATGTAATGGGCTGGTTTATGGTGATGTCACTGTAAAAGTGAGACAATGTTTTGTGGTAAATATTAATCAGAAAAACTTGTAAGTATTGTACGATCAATTAAAATAATATCTTTCTTTTATAGACTGATAAAAATATAATTTTCTAAACCACGGAACTTCAGGACGTTTGTAAAATACTTATAATCGAGTTAAAGCTGCCTAAAGCTTATATTTTCCTGATTATTTCTTTATTAGAGGCTTGTATCATTTTAGCCACTTACATTTCTTAAACCTAACACTTTCAAAGTGAATAAAATTATTAAAATATTGATTATCTGTCTTCTTGACTAACTTAAGTGGCACTGCACTCTTACTGATGTACAACCCCACCAGTCATGTTCAGCCCTCGGTTACTCCTCTTCATGGCACTGTTTGCAGTGGCACTGGCCCACAGACATGATTGGTTCAGCACCAGAGCATCTTACACATCATGTCCTCCTTTGACACGGGTTGCGAAAAATTTATCATATTTGTGTTCCTGCCGAAAATTTCCGACCATGGTTAATGGAAGAGGGCTCATGTTGTTACTGTTACTGGGTGGAGATGTATCCCTCAACCCTGGTCCGTTTACACTCGGTGTTTTGAATGCCAGATCCGTAAGGAACAAGGGTCCTCTCCTTGCCGACATGGTGGCTTCATACGACCTTGATCTTCTATGCCTCACGGAAACACACATACGTCCATTTGACTCTGACAGCTTCTTACGGTCTATAACTCCTCCCGATTTTAACTTTCCTCACAAGCCTTGTCCCTCAGGTATTGGTGGTGGTGTGGGTTTTTTCATCAGATCCTCCTACAGACCCCATATAATTGAAACTCCTTGTTATCAGTCATTTGAAAATATAGTGGTGTCAATCGGGCTTCATGGCCATTCAGTGTTGCTTGCCTGCATCTATCGCCCTCCAGGATCATGTACCTGTAATTTTCTGGAAGAATTCATGTCATTTGTTGGTTACCTTTCATCCATTAATTCTTCATATTACATTTGTGGCGACTTCAACATTCATGTTGATGTTCCAGTTGGTGACGGTCAGAAATTCACTACCTTTCTGGATTCATGTGACCTCAAACAGTTAGTCAATAAACCTACTCATCTACATGGTCACATATTGGACCTGATTTTATCTCCCTGTGATCAGGACACCATTGCTGATGTTAAAATTTGTGACTTTGTTTCCGATCACGCATTAGTCAAATGTTCAGTTGCCTTCCCTTGTCAAGTGTCTCATACTCCAAATGTAGTTCAATATAGAAGGTTCCACCGTATCAATATGTCTGACTTCCGCTCAGATCTCAAAAATACGTCCTTCGTCAAGTCTCCAGCTGATGCTGTTGTCGATCTGTATGATCAATATGTACATGATTTGAGTGATGTTCTGGATAGGCATGCACCTCTTATATCTAAATTGACGAAAAAGGAGTCCGCCGATTGGATGTCTGATGATTATCAACGTGCAAAGTCCCTTAGGCGCCAATTTGAGAGAACCTGGCGTAGGGCTAAAAGTACACTTAACAGGAGTAGGCTTCGTCGCCAGATTGCTCGGTGCAATGCACTTGTAAATAAAGATAAATCAGACTACTATAGCAAACTGATCTCAGACAATAGTCATGACTCTCGAAAACTTTGGCGTGAGCTGCATAAGACCCTGAACAGGGTTTCTGATGCCACACTTCCATCTCATGAGTCCGAAAAGTCATTGGCTGACCAGTTTGCCTCCTTCTTCACCAACAAAATCAAGAAGATTAGAGATAATTTTGCTTCTTCTGGCACTGAATATGATGTTAACCCTCCTTCAGATCCTCCCCAAATTACTGTCTTTAGGCAAGTTTCTGAAGATGCTGTTGATAAAATAATTAAAGCATCACCAACAAAATCATGCCTGTTGGACCCTCTGCCAACATTCCTGATTAAGGAATGCATTGATATATTGCTACCATCCCTTACAAAGCTGGTCAACTGCTCACTCATGGAGGGATGCGTTCCTGATGCCTTCAAATCTGCTGTGGTCACTCCACTTATTAAAAAGCCAAATCTTCCCTCAAATGACCTTAAGAATTATCATCCTGTATCAGGTCTCAGTTTTATATCTAAATTGGTAGAACGTGTGGTTGCTAAGCAGCTGTTAGAACATATTAATGCCAATAACTTAGACAACCCGTACCAGTCGGCATATAAGGCGGGCCATTCAACTGAGACTGCTCTTCTCTACATAAAAAATGAGGTTCACTTATCATTGTCAAGAGGTGAAACCACGGCCTTGGTATTGCTTGACTTGTCTGCTGCCTTCGACACCATTGATCACTCTACTCTTCTAGGTTGCCTCCAAAACTGGTTTGGGGTCAGTGGCTCCGTTCTGAAATGGTTCACATCCTACCTAATGGACCGTTACCAATCAGTAAAAATTGGTTCTACTTTGTCAGAGGTTTGTAAACTCCTATTTCCCCAAGGTTCTGTCCTGGGTCCTTTGTTGTTCTCATTGTACACTACCCCCCTCAGTTCCATTATCAGTAAACATAATGGAATAAAGTTTCATTTCTATGCAGATGATAGCCAACTTTATATACATTTATCCCAGAAGAATGCATCTGCTGCCTTTGAAAAGCTAAATAAGTGCCTAAATGATGTTAAAGAGTGGATGACAACTAGTAAGCTCAAACTGAATCCTGATAAGACTGAGTTTATCATCTTTGGTTCGAAGAGACAAAGGGATAAGTTGAAAGCATGTTTTCCAATTGATATCCTGGGCAACTCACTCTGCCCTGCAGATTCAGTAAAAAATCTGGGTGTGTGGCTTGATTCAGATTTCTCTTTGTCCAAGCATGTTCAGAATGTCTGCAAAAGTTGTTTTGTTAAACTCTGTGACTTCAGACATGTCAGGCAGTTTCTTACTCATGATGTTTCTGTGCTTGTAGCCAACGCTCTTGTTAGTAGTCGGTTGGATTACTGCAACTCACTTTTCAGGAGCCTGTCCAAGTTCAATCTACGCAAATTACAGTGCATCCAAAATAGTGCAGCTAGAATTGTATCAAACACCAGTCGATACACCAGCATAACTCCTGTGCTAAAGAAACTGCATTGGCTTCCTGTTGAACAGCGCATTGTGTTCAAGACAGTCACACTTGTTTATAAGTATCTTCACACAGGTTTTCCCAGATATTTCTCCACATCTTTCTTCCTACAGCAGTTCTTATAGTACCAGGCGCAGTGAAAGTGGTGGTAATTTCCTAGTTATTCCAAAGTTCTGCCCCTCTGTTCATAAATCTGTCAAACAGTTTGGTAATAGTTTTGCGTTTGATGCTCCTACTGTGTGGAATACTCTCCCTGATGTGATTCGTGCCTCTCCATCCCTGGCCTCCTTCAGAAAACAGCTTAAAACCTACCTGTACACCAAAGCATATCCACCCTAGCCTGAATCATCCTCCTGGCGTTCTCCGTGGTGTTCGACCCCTGTTATGTCCCTGGACACAGAATTTTGTTGACTGCTTTTTGTTTTGTTGCGCCTTAGAGTCCTCTTGTTTGGGGAGATTAAGCGCTATAAAAGTCCAATTAGAATTAGAATTAGAACTGTAGTATTACAGTTGTAAGTAAGCAATCTAATGTATCACCAAATAATTCGTGTTCGAAATACCTTGGCAACCCAAGACACTTAGGTTTTGCAGATTACTAGACAAATATTGCGCAGCACTGTTTACTTCAAATTTAAGAAGTGTGTTATGGCTTTTGTTCACAATGTATTTATTTGTAGCCTATCAGTGAAAGCTAGTCCATTTACTTAATTCCCTAGAAAATAATGCACAACCTCTCCACTGATGTTGGATGTAAAAAACTTAAGCATATAAGAGCACGTTATGAAATTACATTATTGAATTTACACTGAACAGATCGGTAATGAATGCCAAAAACAAAATACACTGTTTTGGCTGTCACTTTCTATGGGCCGGAGAAACATTTAGGGATCATGGGTCGTATTCTTCAACAATACTTTGCTAAGGTCACCTTAGATCCAAGTTAGGAATGGTTTGCTACTTACCAAAGTATTACACCTTATATTTCGTATTCATCAACCTCTAGTTTGTTAAGTATTACTTGGATTCTAAGTCAAGAAAACTCTATATACTTTGTACTGTAACTGTAAACTTGGAAATCAGTATATCTTAGTTAGGGAGAGCCCTTTTCCACAACAATTCTTACGTACGGTGTACTTTTTAAAAATTGTCTGCTCTGTTAAAAATGGTGAAAAAGCTAATTTTCCAGAGGGAAAATGCTGTTTTTAATATTGTGTCACAGTTTAATATCAATTAAACACAAGATTCCTTCAATGATTGCATATTCTAAAAGCATTCTATAATCTAAGGTACCTCTACAGATAACTTGTAATCTAAGTAGAGGTCTAAGGTGACCTTAGGTTTAGGAATGTTGATGAATACTATTTTGATCTAAGTTAGTACAAGCTTGAGAAAAAGTTAGAATCCAAGTTAGGAACAGTTTATAAGCATTGTTGAAAAAATACAGCCCCTGTTCTAATTCTTGATTGACCTTTGACCTTGATGCATTGAACACGACCATATTTGATTCAGTTGTATCTGGTTGTGGTTTAACCGTTCCTCAGTCCTGGACCATTTCCACAATGACAACTATCCCTTTGGTCTTTTCTGGATTGATTGAATGATTTGCAAAAGCAGTGTGTAAGTGCAACCACCTCTAACCTTCAAACTCACATTGGTAAGGGCCAAATGTCAATACACTTTTCCCATTTTGTATTAGGTATTATATGAGGACTGAATGACTTTTTCCAAAGTTTGGTGCTGAAACAGTTCTGTATTTCATCATACAGTAGGTCCCACCCATAAGGTGGATTCATAATGATTCCATGTATGTCAGATTTGGTGGAATAAGAAATACAAAGATTTGGAGCAAGTCTAAAGGTGCAAGGTGAGTTTTTAACAGATTTATGTCAGGAACGGCCGTCAAAATCTGACGTACAATTATGGTCTGGGTCTGAACCAGAAACTACAGGGATTGGAACCTATAATGATCAAATGTTAAACTTGTTTACCTGTCAGCCACTGAGCAGGAGTAAAGGGTGGTTGCAAATGTTTCTTTTTCATGACAAAGACTGAGAAATGTATTCTCTCAACCTCGGTTTTATTCAGTTCCCTCGGCCAGTAATCGGGATATTCAAATTTGGTACTAAAGCTGGTTTATTGTAATCCAATGAAAATGTTACATCTAATGATTTTACAACCAAAAGGCAATACAAATCAATACTTGATTGCTTGCACGGTCATCATATAGAATTCTACCCTGAAGCATTTTTGTCGACTTTGCTCTGTTTTGTGTAATTGTGTGTCGTGAATTATCTCCAACATGTACATGCATATATTGACAAAGAGGCAAGGTATATATGTACACACTTGTGATCTTATATATTATTGGTGATTTTACTGGATGTGACAATTATGGGTATCATACACACGTGCAACAATGAGTACATTCTGAAATATTGATCTTGTGCAGAAAGCAAACGGAAATGAAAATAAAAACTCTGTTCTCTTATTACACATACAGAGCTTAAAAGATTTCATGTGCTGTGTTTTTGGGGGGTCCTGAAAAAATATAAGTTTTTAGTGCACGTGGTTTTGGTAAATCTGTGGACATGAAAGGATTGCCAAGACAATACACAACTTGCAGGACAGATATGATATAAATAAATTCCAGTACTTGTTAATTGTTTCTGTATATATAAGTATGCCAAGAAGGTTTAATCAGCATATAATATATAGAAGTTATGTGGCAGAAAAAATAAGTTTATTTTCATGACTATTTGTGGGATAAATCATGGGTGTGTTCTTATCAGTAAAAGTATGTATTGATCATCTCTCCTTTGGCAAATATAAAGGCCTTTAATACAGCTATTCTGTGTTAAAGAGATATTCAGTAACAATAATAAGTGAAATGCTGAAGATGTTCAGAAATACAAGAAGAATGCTTGGGAAGGCAATTATTGGAATGAAATTGTACAGCCGTCATGAAAAAGTCAACATCTGTATGAGCATCTGTCTCTTCACAATATTTGTATTCCTTTGTTTAAGTCACAAACATTACATAGAATCTCAGCTACATCCAACCAGTTCTTTTCGGTTACAAGACTATGCTGAACAACTGGATGGCGCTGACAATGCAGATGAAAAGTTTCAATATAAATTCTCGTTAAGCAAAGGTAAGGCTTTTCAGCCGGATGTGCTGTCAAAGGCCTATCTTGGATTCCCTCAAAATGACTTTGTTTCTGCAAAGTCTGCACAAGAACTGGATGATTTTGTGTTCCTGACTGCAGCTTCAGAATGGTTTGTCAGTGGCTTACACCAAGCAGTAGAATCCATTGTCAAGTTCTTCCCATCAAAGAAGATCATTGTGTATGATCTTGGGCTGTCATTAAACTCTATACGAAAGGTAGGTTTGTACCTGTATTTGGGAAAGAATTTAAAAAGCGTCTCAGATATTCATTACTATTGAAGGTTAATGGAAACAGATATCCGTAGCTGCTTATACCAGGAGGCTATTCATTACACTTCTTTAGTCATAAAATTTACTTGTAGTTAATCACCAACTAGGTCAGTGATAAAAAAAGTCAATGTGCATAGGAGCTGATAAAGATTTCTATAAAGAACTATTTATTGATAAGTATCCAGCTTTCGCATATGGAAGTCTTGCTGTAGATTTAAACTTTGAACTCTTGAGTGCAAAGATAAGGGATAAAGCAGAGATAAGAGAAAATAAGTTTCTTAATGCCCAACTAAACTTTCCATTAAAATTTAGAATCTCTTCATTTCAAAATCTATTATATGGACGATAGTTTCCGTGGCATGTATTATTTTTATTATTTTTTTGGTATTTTTATGAACGCCTAACAGATGATTTGATTTCCATGTCTCTTCTATTCTGGAAAAAAAATGTTGAAGCTCTGTAGACCTGTCAATTCTGTCAAAGATGTACAAACATATATGAATGGTTCTATTATATTATTATCGCCTCTAACTAGACACTTTTACTTGCAAAAAATAATAGAAAATTTGGCACTGGCTTTGGTTTATTAATGTATCCGTCAGACAAACAGAAAGACAAACATATGAACTCACCAACAAAAACAAAAACCACCTGGCGCAGGTCACACCTACAGCTTAAACCTCTACCAAGACAGCCAAGAGTCATCTATTGTAATTTCATCAAAATATTGCTTTTTATAATAACCTTTACCAGCAGGTAATCTTTTTGGGTCTATTTGCTTGTCTGTATGTTTGTCCATCTGTGTTTGCAATCACTCATCAACTAATGACTGATTAATAATTTCTTCCTTTGGTCAGAGGCTAAGTGCTTCAAAATTTCATAAAATTTTATACAGATGCATTCATTGTACCCTGGACGAAAGTCGGGGATACTTAGGATTCAGTACGGTCATGCCGCCGCCACAGAGATTTCCTTTTGGACGCAATAACTAAAAAAAATATTTTAGTTAGAATTTTAGTTCAAATTTGGTATGTGGGTATATATGGACAATGCCACGAACACTATTGTTTTGTGACCTTGACCTTCAATTTTAAGGTAACGGGTGGCCTCTTAAAGGTCAGATTTTGGCCAATTTTCACATTTTGGCCCAGTTCTCATATACAGAAAGTTAGATCATCGTATGGGTGGTATATATAATACATACATATGTCCTCTATAAGCATGCAGAAATTTGACCTTGAAGCTCTTCATTGAAGGTCATCCACACACCTCCAAAGTACCTCACCGAGGCCATTTTTGGAGATATTTTCACACTTAATGCTGACTATATTACAGAGAAACTATGAAAATGGCTTTGGAGGTTGAGTACATGCCACTGTGGCCTAGCGGGTAACACACTTGTCTAGGAACTCAAAGGATGTGGGTTCAATCCCAGGTACAGGCAGATACATAGTGGCTCGGATGACAACTCAAAATGGCGGTCCTCTGTCATTGGGTCCTATCCCCAGTGACAGGTTAAAGAACCTCAAGGACGTTGATAAATCGTCATCCTTGAGCCTCTATCTTCCAGTTAGGAAAATGTCAGTTACTTCTGAGTCGGGGCTGTACCTATACAGTTGGATTGGTTAAATAGCGCTTTGAGTCCTGTAGTATATGGAGATATTGCACTGAGTATAAACACATAATAATAATAATGATGGAGTACCAGCATCCAGTTTGTTGACCTTGGCTATTGTTTTCAAGGTCATCTTAGGAATGCTAAAATGACTCAAAATGGTACCTGTTAGTGCATTTATATGCCTATATAAGACTGTGAGGCCATATACCTCCTTTATTATTGTATCCACCGGATTTGACCTTGGGCCCCTCCTTCAAAGTCAAATGAGGATAGCCAAACTTAAAAGTGCTTATAACTCGCTTATTGGTCGTAGAGGTTTGGGATGGTAAACCAACCTATAGGAAATCGTGGGATGGGAATCTTTTGGTGTAGTTAGATTTGATCTTGGGCCCCTCATTCAAAGTCAAACCAGGATAGCCAAACTTAAAATCGCTTATAACTCACTTATTATTGTTCCTAGAGGTTTGGGATGGCAATCCAACCTATAGGAAATCATGGATTGGGAATCTTCTGGTGTGGTCGGATTAGACCTTGCCCCCCCCCCCCCCCCCCCCCCCCCCTCCCCCTTCAAGGTCAAACGAGGATAGCCAAACTTAAAAGTGCTTATAACTTGCTTATTATTGGTCGTAGAGGTTTGGGATGGTAAACCAACCTATAGGAAATCATGGGCTGGAATCTTTTGGTGTGGTGAGATTTGACCTTGGGCCCCTCGTTGAAGGTAAAACGAGGATAGCTAAACTTAAAATCGCTTATAACTCACTTATTATAGGTCCTAGAGGTTTGGAATAGTAAACCAACCTATAGGAAATTATGGGCTAGGAATCTTTTGGTGTGGTCGGATTTGTCCTTGGGCCCCTCCTTCAAGGTCAAACGAGGATAGCCAAACTTAAAAGTGCTCATAACTCGCTTATTATTGGTCCTAGAGGTTTGTAATGGTAAACCAACATATAGGAAATCATGGGCTGGAAATCTTTTGGTGTGGTCAGATTTTACCTTGGGCCACTCCTTTAAGGTCAAACGAGGATAGCCAAAGTTACAAGTGCTCATAACTCCTTTATTAATGGTCCTAGAGGTTTTGGATGGTAAACCAACCTATAGGAAATCATAGGCTGAGAATTTAGTGGTTTGGGATTTAGTTACTTGTCTCCGACTTTTTTTATTTAGATTTTAATTTAATTCAAGACACAATGTACTCTGTGGGTATGTCGTGATTTGACAACAGCTGTTAACAGTCATGGTAAGCCCTAACTTTAATATTTGACCTATTTGTATACCATAAACTAGAAAGTCCTCCTGAAGTGCAAACCTGTGCCGAGGTAGCTGAGTATCACAACATTGTAATTTCACCGAAATATATATATACTTTTATAAATATATAATAATAAATACTGCCTTTTAATTTTAACAACGCAAATATCCAGAGTATGATGAAAAAAGATACGTTCATTATTAATTTTGGTGTAATTGCAAACATAGACGGAAAAACTCATCTAAAAACATATCCTCTTTGGTGGGCTAACAGCCTGGACCAATTTAAGGATGGTATGATCTATGAGAGAAATACAACCACCTCTGTCATATAGCTGTGTATTTAAATATTTTAAAGTGATAAAATTAGACAATTTTATTTTAAATGTAGGTTTTTAAAGTTACAATACTAACCTAGTGAAACAGAATGCAACTTCCTTGTTCTCGAAGAACTAGAATTATACCAATGGTAGTGAAAAGTTTGAGATTTTTTTCAGCAGAATGCGGAGAGATGGGGCTTCTTTACAACTTCAATGCACTACAGTATACAGTATCCAGTAGAGTTGTTACAGCATCACCATTCCCACTCAGGGAGTTCCACTGACCTGTTTCTAAATTACCCATGAAGTAATTCAACAGGCATGTGGTTAGAGCTGAAAAGTTACCACCAAGGGTAGTATGGGTGGTCAGTGGTGTACAATGGTTATTTAAGCTCATTAACTAAGAAATATTTAATATGAAGATATGAACCCATTTTGTTGGAGGGAATAAACATTTACTGCACCTTTCCAAAAGAGTACGGCCAAAAGGGATTGTTTGGTACTGGGTGAATGAGTAAATCAAAGAGACATGTGTGCATGCGTTCTGGTTTTTGACTAGTCTTTTTCTAGGCTTTGATAAATTTCCTCAAGAAATATCCATGACATGCAAATTGCAACCTGAATGCTGCAACTAAGTGCGACAGAAAGAAACATGTAATTAGGTGTCCTGAAAGTATCTGTCCTGTACAAAAACATTTTTTTAAACAGATATCAAGTTAAAGAGATATTTCACTAATTTCACTAAATTATTCACTTGAAATTGTGTAATTGTGGAATTGTTTTCGGTATGTTAATGGACAAAAGATAATTCTGAGTTTCACAATCCGAGGATATCGGCCAAATAAAAATACACTCCCATGTCTGTGACAGTTTTTCAAACCTGATATGGGCCCCAGTTCCTGATTGTAACACATTAATATCGTAAAAATCGTAGTAATCTATCCTTTGCAGACATTAGGCATAACCTGATTTTAAAGGAAAAAAGCTAAATCATAGTTACATTTTACTTAATCCATGAATTAATACTTCATTCCCGTTCAAAAGCCAGCCTTATATGTGAACAGACTTAAGTATTTCATTGACCTAGGGACTTCTGTACAGCTGAAGGGCTAGATGTATCGGTATATTGAATTTACAATGTGATAATCAATGAGTAGGAATAGTGTTTTAAATTGTCATTGTGTAATTATAAAGTTTGTGAAAACATCATGTCTAAAATGTGTACCAGTATTCCTTTCACAAAGCATGAAATAAATAACCCAGAAATAATAAACATTTCTCTGGTGTGTAAAATTAATCAAGCTATGAAAATAACACCTACTCTGTGCTTTTATCAAATTAAAATACACACTTGATACTAATCAGTTTTGACAAAAAAAGTTTTCTCGCTTTTAAAAATCAATGGAGTACAGTGAAAAGCCCTACATCGAAATACTCTACAGAGAAAAGTCCTATAACTTGTTTAAACCTGTAGAGAAAAGCCTTGCACCATTTTTTATGAGTATGGAGAAAATACCTTTTTGGATGGTACAAAGTACACACATGCACTATTTCCAAACTATGCATCATTTTTAGTACTTCAAAAGCATTACCAATTTATTATCTACAATACAACTTACACATGTATTGGTTTAGCAACATTAAAGAATACATTCAATGAATTGTTAATGCTAACCAAGTAAACAAATCTCAATCCTCAGGAACAAATGCAGTGTTCAATTGCTTGTCAAAAAATCTGAACGAAAGTGTTTGTTAGCACCTCTACTTCTATTTGAAGAATTAACTGCATTGGTCCACCCCGGATAGACATATTCTTTTAGATCATTTAACATCTAAAGGTTGAGTAACTGCAATCCAGGGCAGGTTTTACCTTTTAATGAAGTAATTTATTTTATTGTTTCTAAGAGAACATAGGGGCATTGGGGTGGAAGATAACAGCAAAGGACAGTTTGAATAGCAATTAAAATACTCCTTGATGTAATGTTCAACCCTGAGCAGCTATATTTTTCATTATTTCTACATGGGTATCAAAAGGTGCAGGGCTTTTCTAATGTAGGGGTTTTCTTTGTAGGGCTTTTCTCCTGGACTCCAATCAATAATTAAGTGGCTAGCACATTACACTAATGAAACATGGTTGCTTCACCTTTAAACTCCTACATTTCATTTACTCAACTATTACAATGCAAAAAATAATACCCCACATAACCAGCAACCTGAGATGTCATAAAACTGGTTCTTTAATCATTTAAAGGTTCCAACAGACAACATAACATATTGTCCAGTTTTGTATGTTAACACCAACATTGATTTACATGCATATAAAGTTACCATCCCTTAAATTCTATGTAAATCAGGCACTGCCATATTAGGCCCGTAACTTCCCAGCTTACTTCCCAGTAGCGTTACACTGTAAACACGCTAGTAAAACAGGGTGCTTAATTACAACATGGTGGATGGTGCGAAGACAGCTCACTAACTGTGGAGGGTGAACCCAGTTGAAGGGAGAACAAGGTAGCAAAGAGGTCCCGGCTTCTAACATCAATGTAGGTATGTGGAAACCAAGATGAGGGGTTCTTCTCTCAGGCCCAAGTTCCTGGGTGATAATATACAGGTAAACGAACTGCATCATGCATGTAGGTTCAGAGATTCTGAGTTGGTGTGGACTTGGTGTCCAGTTTGGTATTTGAGCAGAGAATGCATTGGTGGTAACTGTCTCTTTGAGTCGAGGGACAGTTTCACAAGGTCTCAAAAGCACCAGGTTAGAAGGTTTATGTTTTTTCACACTGAGACCATAACCCCCTGTGGAATCTTGATTTAAGTGAATACCCCAACCCCATTATGTAGAAAATCAGATAATTTTGAAGTCTTTAGAAGCTGCGTGATATCTGTGTCTGAGAAGCTCTAAATGAAACTCACCAGAACTACGCTTTTCCCATTGATGTACAAACCATTTTATCATTTCTCCTACTGGTAAAAGTTCTTGGGTGAATAAATTACTTAGCTGTACATGTGGAAACTTTTCCCTTCCTGTGGGGTCTCTACACATGGAATCTTTGCCCTCTCCAGTAGAGACATAAAACTCAGTCTTTCCCCCCTCTTTTGGGGTTAGTAGGTTTCTGAAGTCCAGTGTAAGCCCTGAAAGATTTGAAATTCCTTATCCAGGACTCTGGGGCAGAGGTAAAATTGATCATCAGCATTGGGGCTGTTGGTTGGTGGAGCCTTTTTCATGAACCCTGCGGCCACCCCTGCCATGGGTATAGGGGTCTAGTCTCCCTTCTCGGACCTTTGGATGGGGGCCTAAGATTGATGCTGGGTGGAAGGAATAGTTACAATTGCCATCATAATGAAGGCAGTGATGGGAGCGAAGCCATTAATCCCTTCAAACGAGATAGGAAAAAAGAAAACTTATGAAACTAGTTATATATAAGTTATATACCTCCACAACTTGTTGTGTGTACTAAAATACATTCATAAAGTTCTTTCCCGAAGAGAGTACACAATGCAGCACATAATTAGTTTTTGTCTCCATCATAGAGAATGTGTACATGTTTCTGTGTGAAATCCCTCCTAAGTTGAACTATGACACGGTAGTGGAGGCTGCACCGTGATCCTGTTATCTCAGTACATATCTCAAACTTAAACAAGTCCCATTTTTTGTGTTTTAATAAACATTAAAGTAATATGCAAGTTTTATGTTTAACAGGTTTAACAAAAATTTAAAAAAAAAACTTTTTGGACTAGTATAACTTATCATTTCTATGGATTTAAAAGTTATTTCCATAATCTATGGCTAAAAATATGAGTTCTGATAAGGCATATAAAAGTCAAAAGAACATTTAAATGGAGTTTTAAAACTTCTTTTGAAGCACAGAAATCTTCTGATACATAAAATGAAACATGTTCGGAAAGTAATCAAAATGATAATTCCCAGCCAATTTATTTATGGTAAGTTGGTGAAAAGACAGGGAAATATGATGTGATGTAAACTTTACTTTTATTTGTGTATGTACAACCCTTTAGGGACAATGGTAACAATGTTATTCATGACTGATCTGATCATTTCTGGTTCAAAAACTTACCAAACATATAAAATTAATTGGAGGTTGGCTGCACATTCAGTAACTAGTTCCCATGCAGTTTATAGCTGAAGCCACTAGAGGTAGCTAAATAGGGTTTAAATGGACAATAATTAAGAAGCTAAGGAATCATGGTACTTCATTTTTTCCATTTGGCCTTAATTTGAATGATCATAATTTCCTATTTCTGGTCCAATTGTTATAATCTTTTCATTACTGTGCTCAATTTTATGGCCTGAACTCTACCACAATATGAATATTTTATGATCTTTCAACACAGATATAAACTGTTACTCAAAAACAAACTCTCACTTGTGCAAATTTATTGAAATTTTAGCGGCAGAATTTTCGTCCAATTTTACTGCCAAATGTGACATTTTTGATGTAATAACTTTGCACCAACATACAATTACAGTATCATAATAAATATTTGGAAAAATTATATTTCAAATTGACTGCTTCAAAAAAACCTTTATTTATTGCTACCAGTAACCAAAATACACGTATATAGTTTTAAATCCACCAAGCTGAAGGAATTCCAAGCACAGTTTGCCCTAAAAACTTTGTGAAGCACAGAAACATTAAATATTCCCTCAGAGAATACTGTTGACCAAGAATTGGTCAGTCGTCAAAAGGAAGACGTACTGAGAGTATGTGAAGATTTTAAGACAACCTTAAACCGAGCTCTTAATGAGGGACAATATCCCCTTCTTAAAACTGATGACATACTTGAAAAATTTGCAGGTGGGAAGAAGTCTAGCAAAATTGATTTAACACGGGCTTACCAACAAATAGACGCCCATCCTAACCACCTAAAGTACCTCCCTATAAACACACACAGGGAACTGTTTTATCCTAACCACCAAAAGATCACAAACCACTTACATTGCCAAATCGGCCCTCGGCAAATCGGCCGCCTAAAAAAGTCGGCCCTCGACAAATCGGTCCCCTAAAAATACGACCCTTGGTAAATCGGCCCCCAGTTGAAAACCTTTATAAATACAAATTATTTCTAGAATTTATAGACCTGCACAAAGCATTCGACTGGGTTGATGAAGCTACTGAAACTGTATGCCTTAACTGACATGGTGTTGAACTTTAATTCAGTCTATTTTAATATTGAATATTGTATTTATGTTAACTGTGCGCAGGTGGCACTTAAATATAATTCCTTCTCTCTCTCGCTCTATTGACTAAAGGGGGGATAATTCTGTATAAATATGTATAATGGTGAGAACTTCTTAAGCTATATTTATCAAAGTGTGATTAACACACATCAAAGATAATGTCATGCTGTAATGAAACCCCTTCAACCAATATCTTTTACATTCCTGTTCATATCAGAATTATTAAAATTCCAATTATGTAATATGATCCTCCTCTGCAGATGGGATATTAACTTTTGTGATATTTTAAGAGCAATTAGCTTTTTTAATGTAAGCTACTACTTGATTGGTATCTGTGCTAATAATCCCTCTGCTTAGACACTAAACCTGTTTTGTAACTCTTGTGATCATTTGGGAACAATAGGCTTTAATTCATTAATATCTGTGAAATATTTGTATACGTTTTCAGACTGAGCTGAATATTCTTAATGTTCATATTTTATGATGATAAATTTCATTTATGAATTAAAACTTAAAAGAATAATGAATATTTATTCACTCTTTTGATAGTTTTGACACAAAGCTTATGGTAATGTAAATAATAACTTAAGAAATGACATTGTTATTCCAGAATATTTGCACAGATTTATATGCATTCATGCAATTTTACCAGGATATTTTTTTCTGGGGGCCGAGTTGACGGGGACCGATTTGGTAAAGGGCTGAATTGTCTATGATTCCACAAGGGATACATAGATATTTTTTTATTATACTGACAGTGTTTTTTTTGTTACATTGTAACATTTTAACAAGACATAAATAAACGCCCAGTCTGGATAGGCTTACAAGTCAGTTTCATTCTCTAAGCTTTATAATATAAACATATGTGTAATGAACAGTATATTAATATAATACTCTAATTAATATATCACTAATTAATACAGACAGTACAGAATTGGAAACAAATACAAATATATGTATTGTTTATTTAGTTAGAAGTATACCTTTTCTGTTCCCAAATATCAACCAGAACCTTTACAAATCTTTTTAAGCTAGCATTTTCCAGAGTCATCAGTTGAATAAATTTTTCTTCAAAATCCAAATTCATAAAAATGTGAGACACATTGTTACAAATATAAGAGAAAAAATAAGTTCTTTTTGCAGTATAGCTATTGCAGTTAATAACAAAATCTATTTAATCTTCAACCTCATTAGTCTTACAAATGCTACAGCTCCTACTTTCCAAATCTTTTACTTCATATCTACCCTTTCAATATATAATGGCAGGGTTCCAGATCTTAATTTACCAAGCAGTGGGGGTTCATATTTATTGATATTGAGAGTCAAATAATTTTCACATCCCATATTTAACTTATATTTAGTGTAAGTTCTTAATTTTGACTTCCAGCCCAGATTATCTTGCCATTCAAGGTCACTGATAATGTTAAATTTTTCTTCTGTAGCTTTCAGATCAACTATTTGTCCTGACAGTAAGCTTCCCTGCATGTTCAGGTCATCTAATATTTTTTCCAGTTCTCCACTCCAATTGTCACTTGAGATATTTTGTAAATCGTACTCAAATATTTTATAGGTTAATCTGTCATTATTCATATTTATCAGACGATTATAGAATCTTAAAATATTTAAATATATTATGTATTTTGGCCTAGACCAACCGGTTTCTCCATTTAGAAAATCAATTGGAGTTCTGTTGTTAACACCAAGAAAATATCGAACCACTCTATTTTGGACCTTCTCAGCTTGCCTAAAGCTTCGAAATCCCCAAATTCCACTTGCATATTCATTTATTGGGACAACACCAGTATGAGAAAATTTGGTGAATTTTTAAAATCCAGTATTCTTAAAAGTCTTGAATTTTGAAATTGAGCCACCAAGTGCCAGGCCCCCAGCTTCTGCAAGTTCCAAGTCACATATTTGATAATCTAAAAAAATACCTGTTTACTCCACAGAGACTGCAGAATTATGCATTATGTTTTGTCTTTAATGAACTGTAAAATAAAGGACAGACCATATGATGAGCATTCAAATTGTGATGGATTATCTCGCCTCCAACTGGAGAATGGTCACAAAATCAAGAAGGGTGGTGCTGCAATATATGTATTACACTAGAACCTCATCATCCCAATAGATAGAAAGAAACTGAGGTTACACACAAAGAGGGATCCAGTTGTAAGCAAAGTATGTGGCTGGTGTTGCTTGAGATGTCAAAGACAAACACAGTATGAAATATACGTCCAGGAAAAATGAACTGTCCAGCAAAAATATATTTTATTGGGAAATCAAGTGATTGTTCCAACAAAACCTCACCAATAGATTACAGATGATCTCCATGAAGCACACCCTAGAGTTGTTAAGATAAAATCAATGGATAGGAGTTAGGTTTGGTGGCTATCCACTGATCATGACATAGAGAACATGGCACAACCTTGTTCTTGCCAGGCCAATGAGCTCAATAACCCAGCTAAAAGTTAGCTACATCCATGGTGCTACCTACAATAGCTTTAGTAAGAGTACATTTATTACACGGGACCATTTCAAGGGCATATGTACCTTCTGTTTCAAGAAGCTTGTAGAAAATAGTCCAATTGGCCATCACCATGGCATCCATCAAGTAATGGTCAAGCTGGGCCATAGATATGAAACATTTATTGCATATCAAAACCTAGGCAAATTTTTATACTATAACAGGCATTCGGTTTATTACAAATCAGTCTTCAGGACATTCACTGAGATCAGCATTGGATTTACTGAAACCAAATTTAGGACAGTGGAACAAAAACAGCACATTTCACCGAGAGTACATAACGAGTTGTGTACTTTCAATTCTAGAGAGTAAGCGTTAACCAGAGAGTACAGGAGCAATGAGAAGAAATGGCAATCTGGGGAAGAAATTGAGAAAACGGGGTTTGTTTCATTCCACGTCCGAATGCCTGGAGGTACTATCTGGAGAAGATATGCAGATCAAATACTCTGCCAATCAGGAACCTGAAATACCTGTATCCCCAACTACCTGCACCAGTTAAAGCAGAAACTATTTACACTGTCTGCTGGCCTAATCCTCAACAGTTAGAACCTTCTATGACAACACTGATCGCAACCCCAGGGAGGTCAACTAGAATCTGTCAAAACCTGGATAGATGTGACAAACCCATTATGATTTTGTAATAAGTAACTGATACATGCTAGGTAACTGGACTATACTATGTTAAATGAATATGCAGCTAATGACTGAATAGTAAAAACTGTAATATCAGGAGACTGCTATGATTTTATTTAACATAGTTTCTCATGTTCAACGCCAACCTATCCTATCAAGTTTTAAACTGACCAATTCTAAATGGTGGTGGGAAATGTGATGTATTTTGGTGCCCACATGTATTATACATCTCCATTAAGTGATTATGCTGTCTGATCTCTGACAGTGACACAATGCTGTGTACTCACACAAAAAAACTGGTTTTAAAATTAACTGCGGTGTGCTGTATGTTATGTAAAAGAAGCTCTTGTTTAGCCACCAATAATGCCACATTTCTCCCTTCTCTGGTAAGGTAGGTTTCTACCATGGTGAATCAGCAAAGTCACTAAATGTCACTTTTTGGTGAGAGTTTACAGAAAATTTGGTAAATGACAGAAAAAATCTGTGAAACCTGTTAGAATAAGACAAGATAAAATAGACCAAATAAACTCACAAAGTGAGAGTAAGTTTAAGCCATGTGAGCAAGATGGCTACTTACATAAGGAACAAAAATCATGTGTGTTGCTGCACAGTTGTTACAAAGGCAGTTATATATATAACCTCAGTGTCCCCGATGATATACCCGACTTCGAAGGGCCTGCCTCTCCACATTCTACTAGAAAAGTCTTCAACTTTTCCCTCCAGTTGGTAGCTCTGTCGGTGAACGGAATAGCAATGCTTCGGTAGATAATATAATTGTTGTGCAATAAAAGGCTTTTTGGATAGATAATTCACAGTTAATTTCAACACCTCAAACCCCATTTTTCTTGAAAATGGGACTTGAAAATTCAAGATTTTTTTTGTCTCCAGAGTATGATCCGAACGTTTCCCAAAATTAAACCACTATCTCCTTTAGTCAAGCCCTACTGGCTGAACAAATGTCATGAAGATACATTTATTAGTTTTGGAGTTATTTTGAACATAGATAAACGAATAGACAAACCGATAAACAAATGAATGCACCCAAAAACAAAACCTTCTTAAAAGTATAATGAACATACTAATAAATTTTTTTGGCGAAATTGACAGAAATTTGCTACATTATTACCATGTATAACTGTGCTATCTATTTTGTAGATTTCTTATCTTCCTAATGTGAAAATGAGATCATTTCATTATGAGAACTACCCTTCACATGTGGAGGACCTGCTGACTTATGCATTTAAACCTATTATTATTCATGTAAGATTTTCTTCATCTTTTAAATAATTATATATTGTGTGTACATGATGTGAAAGCCTCCAAATCATGTCAAATTGAAAATATATGAAGTTTTGTGCATTGATTAAATGTGCTTTGTATGCAAAATGTTATAACCTTATCATCTAATAACTAAAATCACTTTCTGAGCAATTAAGCAGCATATTATGACGTCTAGTAAATACTTATGTTCATTACCACAACTTAGGTTTTTAATAGACATGAAGCAAAGAAAATCATTTTCTTCAAATATAACTGCAGTAAAGCAAGTATTAAGTTTACTACATTCTTTTGACAGGAAACTCTGAGAGTCTATCCTGGTGTATTCTGGGTAGATACTTCCGTTAGAATGACGTCATCCACCATGTCTGCTGTTTATGAACAAGTACAGACCACGAAGGGTATATTGCTGTTTAGAAACACTGGACATTCAAACTTTGCAGTGACCCATGCACAGATGTATAACTATCTGCCCACATCAGTAGAAAATATGAAGAAAACGGAACAAAGGGAAGCCAACAGCATACTTCTGTATAGAACTCGTGAGGTTTATAACAATATTATCAAATGGTGGACCTTGTGTGCACTGCAAGTCAAATGTATAAGTCCAGTATCCAATATCAGGTGTCATATCACATCATGGGAAACATATGCCTATTGCCACAGGTTTGACCAATCAGCTTTGAACATTTTGCTGGCAAATTATTTTGGGTTTAATGATACGGCATATGTCTTACCTTCCGAGAAAGAAATATTAACATTAGACAGGGCACAGACCTATATTCAGGCCTCTTGATAAACACGTCATTCTGACGTCATTTAAGTCTCTGGGAGCACATGGAAGGCAAGGGGTGGGTGGCATGGCTATTTTGTCAGTTACTGCCATATCTTCATTCCACTAGACTTGCTCCAAGTCTTTGTATTTCTTATTCCACCAAATCTGACATACATGGAATCATTATGAATCCACAAATGGGTGGGGATATTACTGTCAGAGAGGAAACACAAACTTTCGTCAGCCCCACATTATGGTAAAAAAGTCATACCGTCCTCATATAATACATTAGACAAAAGGACTTGAAGAAAGTCTAACATTCCACAGTTGTGTATGTAAAAACTTAAAATATGTTTGTTATTTATTTAAAAACTGTATGTATGAAATGTGTATCTCAAATGTGGTGTACAAACCATTCAGGGTGAATCTAATTGGAGTGCTATGACATTAAAAGACAGAAATCGCAATATTGTTTCATTCCAATTAGAATCGTTCATCAGTATTGTCCCTTCATCTACTGTCTTACACACAACACAAATGCTTTTAATTTAAGAAATCGTGCATATTAGTTGATCAGTTTACTCACTGCCTAGATTATCGTATTTCAAAAGTATTTTACACTTTTCATAATTCTCTACCAGTCATTTTCATTCCGCTTTAATCACTTCACTTCGAGAAATGAACTGTTGATAACATGTTTATTAATCCAAAAATATGTGTTTATATTTTTGTGTAACTAAATTACAGAGTTTATTTTAAAAATTAAAAAGTTGACTATATATTTTATCAGACATCATATATCTTATGAATTTCATTGGAAAATTAGTATGTTTGAGTAAATGCTGCTAACATAGACAAACCCAATAAAGATTTTTGTTTGAGATATATACTACTGATTTTGAACATATGGGTGTTAGGTTATACAATTCTGTAAAGACTTTATGCAAAATTTTGTTGATAAAAAGTGAGTTTTGACAGTTTTATTAAATACAATGCGTAAAAATTAAATTATTTCCAATTCTTGAGGTGACAAATAGAAATAGATAGCCGTAAAGAAAATCAAGTACTTTTAACTGCCAAATTTCGTTGTTGTAAAGGTTTGTTGAATAAAAGAGAAAATGGGCTATGCACACGCAAAGAAAGGAACAATATTACTTCTCATAACCACACGATAAACACATTTCAATAAAATGTTGGTGAAGAACATCAGTTTGTGCATGTGTCATATTTTAATGTAACTTTATAATACATTTTGTTCAGCACACATATGCCACATCAAACAGACAGTTTGCTTTTAATATGACGGAAAGTGAGGTCTGTTGCCCGCAGCTATAAACTAGTGTCAAGAGGTGGTTATAGCGACATAAACTCAGTCTGGTATTTCACTGAACAAATGGAACTAAATAATTCCTACATTTACTGTCGATTGTAAAATTAGAATTACGCGTGTAGTGCATTCAATTTAATGCAATAATATACGGGCGTCAACCATAGGACTTAATGAATATTTTTATACACGGCACCATGCATCAGTTAAATTTACTGTACATCTACATATGACGCCCAATCCACAAAATTGCCCATTTTTGGAATGGGGAAGAAGAATGTTGTCCATTTTCTGAAACAGGCAGCTGATTTGCTGATTTCATGAAATGGGCACTTTAGCAATTTTATGAAATGGACAATACTATGCAAAAAAAAATAAATAAATGAAAAAAATAAAACTTTCATGCATAAAAGTACATGTAAATAATTTTATTGTTTTATGGTTACCATGAATACCAATTCACACTTTTTAAAACAAAATTCCAGATCAATAGATCATATATTACACTGCAAAATGACATTGCCCTGGTGTCAATCTTTCTAAAATACAGTAAATATTTCATAAAGTTATACACTTATTAATTCAAATAAAAGCCCCCTTCTTTATTAAACTGACAATCTTTCGCATGAAATAGATACAAAGAGACCTGAGTGAACGTTATCTAAGTTCAGGATTCCTGTGCAACGTCCTTTTATTTTATCATCATCCCATCATTCTATGGACCTTAGGACCATACAACAAAAGCTGATGCTGAAATATTTGTTTCTGCAGAATTGATGGAGTCAGTGTGCTCTTACAGACTCTCTGAAGTTTTATCAAAAGTGTCCCCCACCAAAAAAATAAATAAATAAAAAATAAAACACAAACTCCAAAATTATTATTTCTGTGTTCATAACGCACACATATAGTTTACTTGATTTTTCTTTTCATTTATTTCTGTTCTGTGGTAAAACCTTTTCTTCACATTGACCATAGTGAATACACACAGGCAGTAGACAACCTCTTCATTGTTTGTTGTTCATTTATGAGGAATTTATCTGTTGGATAATTTATTTTCCTAAACTTCCATTTTAATGGGAAAAACCTCCTCTAGAAAGTGATGCAGAACACACATAATTTGCTGACGTCACAGTGCTACATTCACTATTAACTTTCCTTTGCAACCTCTCTGTTGGGTCTTGTGGTGAGACTGAGAAACCCAAGTTTACTAGCAGTGTTATAGTAACCACAGGTTATAACACTACATTGAGAACTATGTTGTCCATATTTGTTTACTCATTTAAATACAATCCATACAGAAACTTTGCGAAGTCCCTAGTTTTTCAGAAGTTGTTGCCATCAATAACCTTTAAGGAAGGTTTCACCGACAACGAACAGCTGTGTATCAAGTGCTCGTTTATCGTAAAACCCAACCCCTTGGTTATCATAATTCTTTGGCGGTGTATTTGTTTGTTTGTTTGCAAAATGTCCACAAAAGATGTTGACAGATTTTGAGAAAATGTTGACAATGAATTGCCAATTTGTGTCCGGGTATTTTTTAAATTATTTTTTATCACTGGAATACTGGAGCTGTAGGGTCTTGGTGGAGGGTGTGGGCTCTTCAAGTACTCTTGTTTAAAAAATGTCATTTTAAGCCCAAAGTTGAAAGGTTCATGGACAATCAAAACAATTATTCCTTGGTCACATATGATGCTTAAGCAAAAATCATCACACATACATGTACAAATACAACATTATTAATGTATACCTTTTAGCTTGGTAAATTTACACTTTCCTCAGTTGGGTAAAGTATTAATATAAAAATATATTCAAATTCTGATTTTTCAGAGTTTTCTAGAGCAGCCGAACCCTATTTGTGAGACTGATACTTATGTGCAGTTAATACACAGCCGGTGAGTTACGTATGGAACAAACACCTAATGTTTCTGGCTTTATTAAAAGGATAAAGGTTAATTTATATATTTAACTGCACAAAGAGATCGCAGACAACTGAAAAGTTATTTGGATTACCTAGAGTTAACTTGACTTTGTTTATTCCCCGTTCTGTAGGACAGGTTGAAGGACAAGGGCATTTTGCCCAATGCCTATAACCACGGGTTATACCGCCTGTAGTGTGACTGATATACCAAATCTCGGAAGGTATGAGGCATCCTTTTTAGGCAGTTCTGCCGCCGAGTAAAACCTCTAACCGCGGGCAAACCACCTGCAGTGTGAATGGGGTATTATATATTCAAAAGACTGTAAAGTTTAAAAAAAAACCATATTCACCTTAAGAATGCCTTCTGTATATTTGATAGTCACCAGCAGATTTCGTGAGCATGACTTTTTATGATCAATACATTATTTGGTGATCCCCGGATGGTGTGATGATAATAAGATAATCTGGTGACCATGAAAAAATAAGTTGTGATCGTCTCACAATATATGTTGTTGTAATCAATAGATGATCTGATGCTCATTACATTATCTGGCGAGCAACAAGTAAACAGAATAAGTCGTGAGCACCAAATAATATGATGACCACAACTTATTTACTCATGATATGGCAATCAGTTGATATGGCAATCACCAACTAATGAAGTGCTCACCAGATGGTGATGTGATCACCACTTATTTTCTCATGATCACTAAACAGTCTCCTTATCACCAGATGATCTAGTGCTCACCATATCATCTGAATGAGATGCGTAAAATATCAACTTACGTATATTCAATCTGAAAATATTTTACCAGGTGTTTAAACTTAAATGTAGACTGTGTACCTCACTGTCTTATTTTTAGTGAAAGTAGTAATACTAAAAGAAGCTCATATACGTTTTACTCAAGGGTCGATACTATCAGTATGGTCTCATGCATGTTAAAAGGTACAAAAGCATTGTGACCAATTTTTGATCATTCCCAAAAAGAAGAATTTCATATAAAGTAATAATTTTGTTTGGACCCTATAAGTGCTGTCGTTTGTTCCCTCAGCTTACAATGCTCATTCAATTTGCGAGTATAAGTTTAAATATTTGAATGTGAAAAGGCCGGTTCTATTTTGTTGGCACTCAAACTATAACTTTTGATTTAAGTAAAACACATGGTACTTAAACTATGTAAAAGGGAACAAAAGACGAAGTACATATTTTCTTCAATTGTTCCTTGAAATTGGAATAATACACAAATGTCAGCAATGGAATAAAATGCAAAATATATTAATTTGTAGCAACTACCTTGCTAAAAATTTTGAAATGCAGAAATATTAGCAAAAGGAATTGGCTGAAGATGAGCCAGAACTTATCTTAAATTTATCGTCTGTATACTGATTATGATTTTTTCTGTTGCCTATATACTAATGCCTTTTGTGAATACCATCCCTTAAGTAGTGGTTCCATGTACCCGATTATAGTCGTCACTCTTGCTTATTTTTATACCAGGGCCATTTTTTGGCAAATGTCTTTTGGACAGAGAAGCAGAATTTGGAGGTCCGCAAGGTCAGAAAGGATTTCAAAGATGGTTAATATAATTCAATATCATTCCACACAGAGCCCTATGGATCTGTCTTCCAGCTTTTCCTTCAGTTCACAATGACTACAAATTTTGGACATCTGATCCATGATCAACCCATGATCAACCCGTCGCCCAGCTTTTCTTTCAGGTCAGAGTGAATAAAATTTGTCCATCTGAGCCAAGATCAACCCAAATGAATTTGTAGTCTCCATTCTCCAGGGTCAGCAACACAGTGGGGTGGCATACCTTGTAATTAAAGTATTCGCTGTATACATGTTCACCCCAGATCCTCAACTCTGCGTATAATAATGTGTAGTATCCGGCTCTCTCTCCTTTAAATCCAAGGGCATACCCAGATGATTTCCTCTATGCTAAGGTCCTCTGAGACTCTGGGGTGGGCTTATTCTCTCTTTGGTGGTTTCTTCTGTGCCCCTTATTGCTGTCATTTTGGACAGAGTTATGAAAACGTGCATTTTATGTCCCCAGGAGGTAATAAATGATTTCCGTAAAAGTCCTGACCCATTTCATTGCTGATTCATTAAGTAGGTTGGGGATCTGGACCTGTCACATCTTATAGCCATTACAGCCATTCTGATTGCACTAAGTTTGGTTTGTATTGCTGTTAATTTGAGATGGGGATGAATTTGGATAGGTCAGGATGAACAGTCGGGGGGAGTCCAAGTACAATCGGAATCAGTCCGGATTGGTCCACAGACAAATCATCTAATCGGTAATCAAGATGGCATGGTCGAAACACATTTTCAATTCTCACCCTTCCTGGGGATTTTTGTCGTTTTTTCCCCTGATCCACACTATGACTTCTAAATTGGGGACTCTGTCCCAACAAATCTTGAATATGGAAGCAGGGTTAAAATCAGTTCCACACTTCACCCATTGAATTTGACATAGGTTTTTCTTTTAAAAATATCCTTGTTAATATCTTACTGGTCTATATACATGTGTATAACTTACTGACCACAGACTAAAAATACTTTTACAGATTCAGAATTTAATAGGAAAACTGATTTACACACAAAAATATATGACAAATGAAGATGGCAATATTGTACGGGTTCGTTGTACAAGTCTTGTACTGTCGTGTATAGGGGCACCTGTGAACATAAATGAGCAGAAGGTTTGTAAAACAACTTTCTAATGATGTTAAAAAACCATATTTACAGGTTACATAGTTTCAGATATATATAACGAAAAATCTGCACTTGTTGATTTATTTACAAAGCTTATTGTACATGGAAAGTGGCGCTGGGAATTCAAAAGAAATTACCGTCTGTATGTTTCCCTATTTATATCAAATACCAGGGCCACGGTGGCAGAGTGGTAACACTCTCGCCTCCCACCTCTGAGGCCGGGGTTCGGTTCCTGGCACGGCCTTAAGTGGAAAAGCTGGTAGTTGCTTGCCGTTGGTTAGCAGTTTACAGTACAGAACCCTGACGAACTGTATGTACTGGTCTCCTCTGCCCTTCCAACTACCCGTCGTGATATGACCTGTACAGTGTTGAAAGCGACGTAAAACCCGAAATAAATTAATAAATTATATCAAATACCAAACCTTGTGAACAATAAAAACATTATTTCAAGTTTTCATTCTGTTTTTTTTCTGGTGTTCTAATATATTAGTTTACTTTTAGGTCTTCTACCCATATTTCTGTTTTCTCTAGCTTCACTTTTTCAAGATATAACGATCTTTTCATAATTTTGTTCAGTTACATTTTTATTTTGTTTTTGTTTGGTCTTCCATCACTTTTTATTTGATTTATTATCGTGACTTGTATTTATACAATCTAATCAAATATTTCTGACAATATATCCAGCCCTCTGTTGGGCTTATATGTCATTTTATACAGTATAAAGAAACACATGGGTGAGTGGTTTAATAACACAAACAAAAATAAAATGACGAGAGTACAACAGAAGTTATGTTTTGTTTAATTTACTTTTAATTTACTATTACACACAAACAATATAGATTTATTCAGTAATGAATATAATTAACTGCTAAATAAAATTCGATTTTTAATCAAATCATTTTCTCAATTTTTAACAGAAATCACTTTTTCAAGAGATCATTATTTATAAATATTTAGTCATCCATAATTTTTTTTTTCCAAGAGATCATTATTTGTTTATATTTGGTCATTTGTAATACATTTTTTCAATGATACATCAGTTTCAATGGAGGGTCATTTATTAGTAATTTGTCATCTAAAATGGTGCCCATCTAATATGCCTCCTGGAAAAAATACTCCCTGGAAAAAATACTCCCTGGAAAAAATGCTTCCTAAAAATATGCCTCCTGGGAAGAATGCATAGTTTGTGACCTTCTAAACAAAAGTATATCCGTTGGAATTAAATGTATACTAGAAATATCAAACTTAAAAGACCTCCTATGGAGAAAGAATAAGCAATATGTTTAAAACAAAATTATTTTCACCAAGTAATGGTCCATTTATGAAGTAAAAATATGAGAAATTCCCTTCCCGAAATGCATCCTTTCAACTACACTCATTACCAGTTCCATAATATAAATATGTGTTGTGATATTTGTTGATGAAAGTGTTGTGGTCTTGGTGACTTAGGGTGTGTATTGTTATTGAATGACTAGGAAAAGTTCCCGAATGAAGTATACAGAAAAATATATCTTAAACGAAGGTAACTATATAAAAATCTCAGTCTTTAACTTTAGGTGCTGTTAAACGTTCTTTCTGATGATGTGTAAGATATATTTGTATGTTACATGATGTCTGAGATATTAGTGAAAATCAGAAGTTATTGACACTAATTAATTATGGTACGGAGGCTCCATTGTATACAACAATAATATATCCCTCTCCGCATATCCCCCTTATATAGGTCATATACAGCTTGTGGTAGATAATCTAATCTACTGCTTTGCAGGCGCAATATCTTGCCCACAAAGGGGAACTCAGTGCTCTTAACAGAATCATTATCATAGGGAGTGTCGAGGGGCATTGAGGTCAGTAATCCAGAATTGTAGGTGTGACCGGGAGGGAAGAAGACTAAGTTGAGAAACTATAGTTGAAGAGGTGGGTTGCGATAATAAAATCCAGATTATGCTGCAATAATAAAATCCAGATTATGCCACATAAAAGAAAGTTAATGCAGATGTATGCAAATAGTAACAAAGGTAGCAACCCTTTGCAATGTTTTCAGGACCAGGTATGATCTGGAATCAGGCTTTATGACTGGCAGTGATGAAAGAATGTGGTAACGGTGTGTAATATTAAAATTCTTACCCAGAGTACTGACATAAAAGCCTAATGAATAGTACAAATTTCCTTTAAAATATGCTCAGGATGATGACCAAGACTGGATTAAGGTACAATTCAAAAGAATTAGAATTTTTTTCCTTAGCAGTCATTTTGTCTGGGCCACAAATATGCACAAGTCATTATTTCCAGGGTGCATTTTTTCAGGAGAGATTTTTTCCGGAGGCATTTCTTCATCGAGGTGTTTTCCCCGGGTTCATCTAAAATACATCCTTTTTTCAAGAGAGGATTAGTTGTTTATATTTCGTTATCAATAAAACATCTTAGTCAATAGATGATTATAGTTGGTTGTCTTTAATATACATTTTCAATGGAGGATTATTCATATTTGGGTGTCTATACTACATCTCTTTCAAGAGGGATAATTTCTTATATTTTGTTTTCAATAATTTCATTTCTCAAAGGGGAATCATTTTTCATATTTGTTGTAACATCATGGATAATTTAGTCGTTTCCTCACAACGAACAATACAAATGAAATATTCGCTGAGAGAAAACAGCTAAAATTCCCTGATTTTTTAAACATTTAAATTGTGTCCATAATATATATGGCATTTCCCTTTTACACTATTGAATTATTTTCAATATTTGATAACTCCTAAATAATTTTTAAAAAAAATAAAGAGTAATTATTAAATTAAAACTGCACATATTAGCTCATTTTAATCTGGATCCAGTAAGGATGTTTTGCTTTGATTGAATTAAAAAAGAAGGTGGTATCATAAAACACAATTTACCATAACTAAACCTGTCACTTTTCATTAAACCACCTTAGTATATAAGTCTAAGTTTACATGATTATGTCACATCATCATTTTCTAAGATCTCATTCTCAGATATATGCCACACAATTCTGTGTTAATTTTCCGGGTTTTTTTTTTACTTCTGTCATTTCCTGTGGCTTGTATTTTTTGGTTTGTTGGTATGTCTGTTTGCAAAACACCTAAAACTTATGGACGGAATTTGATGAAATTTTCAGGAACTGTTGGCAATGGAACACAGAACAGAGTAATCTATTTTGGTGGTGATTGAGATCACCGTCTAAATCCAGGAATTTCTTAAAATATTTTTTAATCATTGCACTCATAAGCAACCTTGGGCCTGGCAAAGCCATGTGTCACCAGGTCCATGATAATAGGAAATGACTCCTTTCATGTTGATTTGCTACTGTCTTAACAGTGATGAGTTGATTGCAATTAATCCTTGACATCTGATCAGTCAGTATTAGACAGAACAATAGCTGAAACTGTAAGACCTTAAAATGGGCTGAGATCTTAAGATCCCTAGATGCCCTAATAAAGTGTGTTATAAAATTGGCCAATCAGTGACCACTACAAAAATAAACACAGCCAATCACATCAAGATTCTGTGATACAAATCATTGTGAGTTCGAGCAATCTCGAGATGGGCGCGCAATCTTTTGATGACGAGATCGCGAAAGTACCATCTCGAGATGGCGCGGATCGGTACTTTGCGCCCAGTATAATTAAAGATTTGCCTGAAAGATAATAAGATAAACTTACACCCCTGCCTCTATTTGAAGTTTATTTTTCTCTCAATTTAATAGACATGAAA
Organism: Sabellastarte sp. h YS-2021; assembly: GCA_964017235.1. NCBI lineage: Eukaryota > Metazoa > Annelida > Polychaeta > Sabellida > Sabellidae > Sabellastarte > Sabellastarte sp. h YS-2021. The sequence continues at coordinate 144,172,404 of OZ024927.1, read as the reverse complement.
ATAATCAGCAACATTTAAACAGCTGTAACTTCACTGTAAATAGTTAACAAAAACCAATTTTATGGTTGAAGAGATATGTTCAGAAGAATTTATACTCCAGCCTATTTCTAAAGTAATTTTTTCCAAAGAAATTATTACCCAAAAGTAAATATTACCTGGAACTTCATTGTTCTTATTTTAAATATACTAGTATGTTATAGTTCAACTGATAAGTTCACAAATGTTACACAGACTCAGCAGATATTGTATACCCTTGAAATTAAATTATTATTATACAGCTATTTAAATTATAAAACTAGATAATTTAATCATATGCAGATGTTTACAGCCAACAACGATGGAAAAAATTGTATTATTAAAGTTTCTTCAACATTTCTTGCTATGGGGGGGGGGGGGGGGTTATTAATATGTTCTGTTTTAACCTTGTCAACAACATATATCACAGTACCAATCTTTCTGCAACATGGTGGAGATTGATCTGCCCTTACATATTCTTCCAGAGTTTTTATTTGCCAAAATACTCAATAAGTTGCTTTTTATGTGTAAATTTTTGCCCTATTTACATGTTAACCTTACACTATATGTATCTTACTTGTAATTCCATAATATATGTGTGAAGCATAAACTGAAATTAAACAGGCTACTTAGCATTTCTTTTTTATATATATTAAAGTTTCGGAATACATGTGAGACTTTCAGAATTTCAAGAGACATATAAGCTCAGTGGGGTAAAACTGTTTTATATTATTATGGTATTAATTCCATAAGTGACATGTTATTACATTGTTTATTAAAATATATATTCAAATAATAATTATGAAATGCAGCTTGACTTAATCAGCCTTTAATCCAACTTGTACTTGGAAAAATTTAAGTAACTGTTTGATATAACTAGAATTTAGATAGTTTATTATTTTTGCATGTTAAAAAATATACGTATGATACCTGTATTATTGACAGATTTCAAAATGATGGATTCAAAGTCACGTGGTTTTTACACCCCCTTAAAACTAAGGCCATATTATGACAGAATCACATGACAGAAGGTTGACTTGAACCCACAATTATAGAGGTCTGATGCAAGTGATCCAATATTGAACATGCTTATAATCTCGTCAGAGATATACTTTAATAAATATATTTTCCTGGACATTATAAAAGGAATAAAATGTCACTAAAGAAATATTTTAAAATGTTATCTTTTTTTCATTACTGTCTCAAAAGAAATGCCTTTGGTGAAAATCAGACACTTTCATTTTCGACTATTGCAATACATTTCTATTGGTCACTTCTGACTCATTCCTTGTGTTTTTTATTGTAGTCACTCGACCAGTACAGGTCTCATATACTTTGCCCTTTTGCAATGGTAAAGATTTTCTGTTGGTAACCTGTACAAGTAATTGTTTTAATTCCAACTGGGGTATGGTGTTTTACCACCTTTTTAGATACACACTTTGGGCTTAACCTACAAACTGAACATCACACACTAGGAAGGTTTTTATCTAATAGGCGAATACTCGTCAGAAACAGATGTTAGATGTATTGATGTCAAATTAGTTCTCATATCTTTTACCCATTTCTTGTCATCTGGCGTCACTTAAGCCTTGACACACATGTCCCAGGATATCAGTTTGAAGACAGACTGTCACTGAATACAAGTTTGTTTTGAATATTTAAGTTATTCATTTTCGCAAGAGGCTGCATTAAATACTGCAAAATGATTGTGACATGGAATAAAACATTGTCTCTAATAAAGTTTGTGAATGATACTGCTTTGGTGGTTTGTAATAATTCTCAACCAAAAATAAACATTCACGCTTGCCATATGTGACTACTATTTTGATGACTGCTTGTTTGTCCATTTGTCTGTGTTTGTCAGCAGGATTAACCAAATACAACTGGTTGGATCTTCCTAAAAAATCAAAAGATAGGTCTTGGACCAACTTAGATCCCATTAAATTTTGAGGGTGATCTGTATCACAGCCTGGCTACAAAAAAAATATTATGTATTATTACAAGCCTTGACACAGGTATGCCCTCTCTGGGTGATCTTGTTTGAAGTAGATTTGTATTTATATATACATTAATTGACACAATCATTAGCTCTAAATGATTTCTGCACCAAACTCTTTTGACAAACTTTTATGCCATATAAAGGGCGATATTACAGCTTCTTACTGAAACCAGTGCCCCTAATTGATACATGACCTATCAACCTACAACTTTCAAATTCTAGTTTTGTATCAATGTACCTCATTGGATAGAGATGATTTTACTGTTTATTTTGGTGCCCATTTGGAGGCTTGCGTCAAATTACTGGATCAAGCATTAAAGTAATTGGTACAAATCAAGGTAGATTCAGATAAGATCGATTTGTATTCTAAATATACATATGAAACTGGACACTAAAATGTCAATTCACACTCAGGTGAAAATACAACTGTATGGTGAACCAGACAGTACATGTCTAACCAGTGTAATTTTTAAAAAAATTGATAATCTGAATACAATTACAGTGCCTAAAACCCTTCTTATGCCCCTTACATAAGGTACCTTCAAAATCCTTTTGAAGGAATCTTTCTTTAAATTGTAACGAATTTATCAACATTCGATTACAAGATTGATTCAATTTTAAATTATGTCTAAACATACATTCTGCCAGAAATTATAAATTTCCATCTGAATGATCTAAGAACTAAGATTTGTATAAATGTTATACATATCTGTGGGCCAGTCAAATTATCTTATTTTCTCTTAAAATGGAAGATGCGTTTTAAAACCTTGATTCAGATACCACAAAGTAAGTAAACCTTATATATGACTTTGCAATTGATTCATCACCATATATAAAAATAATGCTATCTTGACCAAGGGAAAATAAATATACATATATAGATATTTTGAGACTATGGACAAACGTCTTATATTTCCACTGTGATTAAGGCTATGTGAACAGTCTTATACATGGGAAAATTTGTCTTGTTGTTTCAGTGAAATTCAGTTTCAAAAATAAGGAAGTCCTGCAGCATTATTTAAGACAACTAACTGGATTTTTTATTACAATCATAATTACTACTCCTATAGATATTTGGATTGTTAGATAGTAATACATTTGTGTTGAATATTATTGGGAAAGCCTCAACCTAAGTATTTTATTCACTATATTAAGGAAGGTATTTTAATGCGTCCTACTAGCTATTTTATAAACAATTATATAAGACGTTTAATTATATTTCAATTTTTATTTCATAAAGACAACAATTATGAGAACAAAAAAAATATTGACTCCATGTTGTTCTCTTTCTTTCTCTGATATTGATAAATAATCGATATGACACTATTACTGAAAGTTAGTAACAGCAGAATATGTTGATTAGTTGTTACTTAAATCTTTAAAAATGTTAATGACATGTCAAAAATGCCTTCATTTTAAATGGTACAAGTTTAACATATATACCTACTACTATTGGGGCTCTTATATTAAAATATAAAGCTAACCACTCCTTACCTTTTTTCGTGAACTTTATATGACGTCATCGAAATGCACATTCCTCCCACAAGGATGTTGTTGTTTTGAGAATATCTTTTCACCCTACGTTTTGCGACAGGCTTGCAAATCTTGTCAAAATCCAATTTATCCCATCTGGTTAGACCCAATGCTCACTCTACCTACGTCAGACTGAGCCGCCAGGGGCGCTATATACCTCATATCACTTTACGAAAGTCACGTGGTTTCTTTATGCAAATGAGGGGGTGTCCCTTCAAATAGAATTACAGATTTTTATTGTCTTTACTGTAGATGGTAATTTTGGTTGACATCAGGGTTCTGTGTTTGGGGCATGAAGGCTACATATGCTGGTTGTATTTAATTAATTTAAAATTCAAAATTGAAAAGATTACCATACAATTATCATGAATTTCATAAAATCTTATAGGGATTTAGTTTAATGTTATTTACCATCTATTCTTTCAGAAAAAGCTAGGCACAAGTTTTGTTTCATTTTAATTTTTAAAAAATACTCCTAAGATTTACCAAGTTTGAATTTAATTGGATTCACCTTCCACTGAACATAAATAGAGTAGTTATGTCGCTAACACAAATAGAGCAGTTGTACACAGCATTTTAAAGGATGAGTCGGTCACAATTTGGACAGTGACCTCCCTGGTTATTTCTTTTCATTCTTGGAGACAATACAACTCGTGGTAAGCCCTGAAATGAAGGCTGGAGGGAGACAGGTTGATGAGAGTTAAGTTACCTGTGACATAGAATTTCATGGAGATGTCGCCACTGATTATCACGACTGCTGTGGTATATTTATTGTAGTCAGGTTTTCATATCTCAGGTAGAATTATATGAAAGAAAATTGGAAAATACTATTATCTAAAACACTAGGTATAAATACAGGTACAGTTGCCTAAGATATTTATTTCTAATTTAGTGTTCAAAATCATTTATTTAACTGGTCAGCCGTTATTTCAATTGTTATTAACATTTCATATGTAACTTGGTTTGAAATCTCTTTTCACTGAAGCAGCTTTGAAAAAATTTTTGAGAAATTATCTGCTCACAGTTGAATTAAAATAAATGTAAAACTTTAAATGCACGAACACAGGTAATTGCATTGTGGTGCAACAGGTAAATATGATATAAACAATGAATGGTTTCATATCAGGTTTAAAACTAAATGGTCTTGTGTGTTCAGTTTATTTTTTTCTTTCGTTTTCGTCTTTATATAAAGACTCAAATTTTGTTTAATTAGATTGAATTATCACAATTTATATGGCAAGTTTATTATTTTATAGGTAATGTGATTTAAATGAAAAGAATAAAACAGCTCTGTATTTTTCAAACCCCCGCCTTAAATATAAAGGAAAATATACATATCCATTATCAGATATTAAAGACATTAAGATTATTTCTAATAATAATGATTATAACATAGAATGAGACTTGGACAATGTCAGTGATAAGTTACCTAGTTATATATGCCAAGTTTAATAAAGTCTTACATTATACTAAAATTGATGGTTATACTAAGGGCAGCTACTCCAGCTGAACAAAAAAACTACTGTTATCTATTTACCAGTATGACGTCAAGATTTTTTGCTATAAGGAACGAAATTATGATAATAGCTAATTCACCATACCACTAATACATTACTATTAACGCATGCATAAATGGAATCTAAATCCATAGTTACTCATACAATGTTACAGCCAAGTGATACTATGGCTCAATATAATACTAGTAGAGAACGATGTAACCGATGAGAGCTAAGAAAGATTTCCAAGTATTGTATAGTATTTATACTCAGCGCAATATCTCCATGTACTACAGGACTCAAAGCCATTTGCCTGTACAAGTACAGTCCATCTCACAAATTACATTCCCTAACTGAAAGACAGAGGCTCAAGGATGACCATTTATCAACGTCCTTACAGTTCTTTAGCCTGCCACTGGGGATAGGACCCAATGACAGAGGACCGCCATTTTAAGTGGTCATCCGAGCCACTATGTATCTGCCTGTACCTGGGATCGAACCAACATCCTCTGTGTTCCTAGGCGAGTGTGTTACCCACAAGGCCACAGTAGCATAAATGGCTTACACAGAGAAGGTTTATATTCAAGTAGTGCCAAATTTGAGAGTCTTGACCAAAACGAAACAAATTTGTTGCAGCATGAGGCTGACTGATAAGCAACATTTAAAGTGCGAGTTTACACCCTGTTTAACTGTCACAGCCATATTGAGACTGTTTCTAGAACATTCTAATAAACTGACATTCGTTGGATTTGAATCCAAGATCATACAAGCGACAACAGACTGGACATTTGATTTGTCCTAGGCTAATGGGACTCTGTGACACACTGGGTAAATTGCATTTGTCTAAATCATTTTAGAGGTTGTAACCAGATAATATGAACTCAAACCAGACACTACCACTATTAGACTTTTCCCCAAGTCTTTGTATTTGTATCTATCAGTAACCTGAACAGTTACATTTAATTGGAAACGTACAGGAGTTCGTTATATCACAAACATTCCAGAGTAAGGTGGGAAGTCACTGAAAAAAACAGGGCTGACTGTTTCTTCAAAAGTCATACAGTACCCATATATTTCACAAAAGACAAAATGACTTGGCGAAAGTCTATCTGGTCAGATTGGAAAAATTAAGGTCATTATGGTAAGGTCAATGATCGAATCAAGATCACACCATAAGATTGCACACCTACACCCCTCAAATATTATCCCTGCTACGTATCAAATACAAGTACCATTTTCTAAAATTTTGCCTGAAGGAAAATATTGCAAAGATTAAGGTCACTACGACAAGGTCAAAAGTCAAATCCAGGTCACACCATGGTACTGCACACCTACACCTTCTGACCAAAGTTACTACCAAGTATCAACTTTCAACACATTGCAGTTTCTGAGATACAGCCCAGATAAGTTTTTAAAGATTTACATGAGGTTGCATCCCTACACTACCTGACCAGTGTTTCTAGACATTATTAACACTATTCCCCTTTGTGGTTTCAGAGATACAGTCCAGACAAGATTTTTCCCGCAGTTTACCCAACCATCCAGCCGCACAATATGCTTGAAAAATAAAAAAAATAAAAAACTAATCGAGGGCTGGTTGTCATCAGCTGATGCTCTTCCAATTTGGGGCAAAGATTCTATATGCACACAACCGATAGAAGCGGTTTCTGATATTTGAAAGCCATGAGGCAGTTTCAATGATTATCATCTGCATGTTGGTAATGAAAGCACGTGATGAACCAAGCTGACAATACAAGGGCAAGGTAACGAGCAGCACCTACAAGGGGGGACCTTTTAATAAGCGTTGCCTTGAAATCAACGAGAGATTTGTCTCAGTAAAAGGATAAAATATATATCAGAGTAATTATGAAATAAATGTCATATTCGAAAGAAAAAAATTCTTTGGAAATTAAAGTTTTAGTCAAATTGGAAGAATTTGTTAATGTATAAATTTGCCTAGAACTTATTAAGCAGACTAATTTTGATAGAATTCTAAGTGAAAAAGTGTTTGTTGTCATATCATTAATTTCGTCCTCGTTGATTTGACATGTGACAGATTCTGTGTGCCAGTTTGCAAAACACTGTGGTAAGTTCAGCCTTAAATCCCATGGTAATTTTTTTATTTTAAAATCCTGTTAATAAACAGCTATATATGACACATCTATTGTTATTAGATAACCATTTTATTATTAATATTGTAAGCTACAAATACTAATCTATCGCCTGCTTGAAAATACTGAAGCTATCTTGAAACAAGTGAACAATTTATGAACATTTCAATTTGTAAAACTGAGGATAATTTCTTTTTTAAAGTTACCATAAAAATGTAATGTACACACATCAAAACTTTTTTGCAAGGGGGAAATGTTATTGAGAGAGGTGTCCCTTTACAAATCACCCCGAGTCCTGAGTAACAGAAACCCCGGCTAATGATCACGATTTTAATTACCGCCAAAACATAACAAAAGTCGTCTGCCAACTGCAGTTTTCTCTCCAGGCTTTACAGTAAACCCATCAATTTCCACACACTTTTTATTTATATTCTATTATAATCTAGGAAAATATTTGACTAGCAATTCGTTCAATAATGTTAGTTTCTTGTCTTGTATTGTTAGGGGAGTATTTTCAGTATTTTAGTTCCAAAATAATTAAACTGTAGGACTTACAGCTTTGTTATTAATTAGCACATTAAATTTAAATCTAAAAAGATATTCTAGTAGTTATAGTATAAGAAATATCCATGTATTCTAGTGGCTTCGTGTTGTCAAGATGTGTGTAATAACTTGTATTTCCTTTGAAATATGGATTAACACATGTGCAGTGTAAGCATGTATTTTACCTATAAAAGTTCAAACCGATTGACCCCGTTTTAAGGTGTGATAATAAAATTTATGAAATCAGCTCTCTAACTTGGAACATATCCAATCAACACACAAGTTATAAAACTTAACAATTTACTAAGCCAGGCAGAAAATAGTTACTTGACTGGTGTCTTTTTAGGCTATCTAAATTGCACACTTGCAAAATGCAAGGTTAAAAAATTAACTGAATTTCTCTAATTGGTGTCTACACAATTCAACATCAAATTGTGTTGGTCTGGTAGAACAGCAGAATACATAAAAACTGTGTTTTCCCACACATAAATGTGTTTTTTTTAAATCTATCTCAAACAACTTGGCAGGTAAATATTTTCAGCAGCAACTTCTTTTTTTTCAAAAAAAATAAAAAAATAAATAAAGAAAAATTAACCCCCTCAATAACTTTTGGGCCGTGAAATTTCCCCACGTAGCGTAAATGTATCAATTCTTCGGAGAATATATCCCTCTAGTTTGCTCCCAACTATTCCTTATGATTTCAACTTTTTGTTTCCTCTCCTTAGACCCATGCTATAACATTTTAACCCCAAGCAACCTATGGGTTATTAATCCTCAGATAACTGCCCTTGATATTTGGCCAGAGTACTGCCACTACATTAGTAAAATCCATCCATCAGCGAATCCATTGTCCTGTAGTTATAAAATGATATAAATCAATCCATCAGCGAATCCATTGTCCTGTAGTTATAAAATGATATTAGTAATGTTAAATATTTAATATATATATGTGTTTATGGCTACAGTATAGGTAAATCACTTGTAGTCCAACTTTCAATATATTACAGTTATTACTGATAAAAAATCTGCAGACTAAATAAACGATGCTCTAGTTTTACGTCTGATTCCACATTATAACACAGGTAGAATCTTGCAGACAGTACTGTCCATTTTGTGAAACAAGAAGGTGAATATGTAAATAGATAATGTGGTTCATATTAAATTTTTCAGACGTTAATATTCGGGATTAAATTCTCAAACAATTTCTATATAGTTGTATATATCTCGAGTTGTTCTTACTCCCACTCATGGAGGAAATATGGCAAGTAGCTGAGTTTTTAATATCTTTGTTCTATTTTAATGCTCTATAATTGTATCACTACTAACAAATCATTAATTGTCAATCAATCATGATTGGTTAATCCTTTACCACACTGGGACTTTCATTTCAAGATATGGCTGAACCAACCTAATCTTGCCACAACTTTACTCCATGAGTGAACTCAAGGAACATCTATTGATGTTGGTCATTACAAGATACTGGTTGAGGGAACCTGTGGAAAACTTGTCTTCTATCCAGGATAAAAGAAATGTGTTTGGAATTTGAGAAAAAGGATTTGTTGTATGGATTAGTACATGAAGTTGCCATAGTATAGCTTAGCTTTCAATACCATTTTTCTCTATTAATAAATGTGACAGTCTGTCCGTCCGTCTGAAGTCCCAAGCCGATCCTCGCATTTAAACAGAGGTACAACCCAGCATTTACTCAAATACACAAAACTCTTTGGATCTGGGGCCTATTTCATGAAAGATCTGAGACTTATCGCAGTCTCAGACTGACCCACTAGCTCAAAGCTAAACCTCTTGGTTCAGCTAAGTTTTCGAGTGTGTTCTAGTTGGTGGAGATGTAAACAACTGAGTACATGCAAGTGATTGTTTCCTCAGTCTGAGACTTGGCTACATTTAACAGTTCTATAGGTGGATGACACTATGTGTGGAGGAAATTTTATAATTCAAAAACCAGAGCAATTGGAAAATTAAGATTTAAACCCATGATTAGACAGATCTGTTTGAGCCCAACATGCGATCTAGAACATTTCATGCTGTTCCTTGCCCCGGTTTGTGATCTTGAATTGTGGCACAATCTCAAGCTGTTTGCCCCCCACTCAAGATGGTGCGTTTGCTGAAGGCCAATTTCAGTATGTTCTTGATCACTAGTTGGGGTGCAGTATTACCACTATACCACCACAGTTGCTAGACTTATTCATAGACACCAAAACCAGAGCACTCAAAGAGTGCATACATGCACAAGGCAATAAATATAAGTATATGGGGAAATCCGGATTATAATTTTGTATCAGGAAGTTGATCCAGATGACTCTCAGGACCAATCTTATGAATTTTTTCAGGGAAATCCAACCAGTATTAAAAGTCAAAGTTGGGGTATTAAGTCCCATTCAACAGCCAGGCTCATATTATGACAGGTTCTCGGGACCATCACTTGTGGGACTCGAACCACACAGAGATGGCAGCCTGTGATTAGATGTCAAATTTGCTCACCACTAGGCCACTGAGGACCGCTCCACCCAGTAGTAAATCCTGCTAACTGTTTAACAAACAATCCAAACAGATAAGCAGACAAATGGCCATGACAGTAATACCTCCTTGGGTGAGTGAGTTTTTTGTGTCACCTTAACTGTGTCAACTTTTACTTGCCCTGTATCAGACCGTGGTAATACAAAAGTCTTTACATAGCGGTTGAACCACTGGAGACAACACTGCATCATCTAAGTATTTAACACAACCTGGATACATACCAGTGTATGTATGTAATGGCTCCTGACAGCATTCTGTGAGAGGTGGAACACAATTTACTACATGATATTCTAAGGATATTCTGGCCTCCAGATAATAAACATAAACTTTTAACAACTGGTACAATGATGGTCTATCGACGCCTGCATGTTTCCCACTTCTGATTTTATGGACTGAAAGCTCAGTTCTGATTGTTCATTAATAATAAGGTGTTCTGCTGTTTCCCTATGACGTCATTTTTTACTCGGGAGACTTTAATATTAAATTTTGTGACACATGATCAAGACTTAAACTAGCAGCTTAAACATGTGATGTAAAATTAAAGTTGCATACTCTCCGACAGTTGTTTTTCTTAAAACTTTCTTTACATTGATAACATTTTGATATTTGGCATTACATGTGCTTGAGGACACTAAATCGGAATAGTATGTGGAATAAAGCAAAAATACAGTTTACATTATGATATTATTTACAATTAATTAATGGTAAAGAACATGCATGAAAAAACCAGAACAAAAAAGAAGAGTCTTGTATAAAATAAAACTCACTCATTCTCGTCAATGGACTCCAACGCTAAATAATGCCTAAATTAAATTTCAGGTCAAGCACTTATACAGAATGTATACCAGCCAGAATTCTGTTTGTGGTTCAAAATTAATTTGTTAAAAGAGAAATGTCTAATTAATGGAAGGACTGAACTTGTTAGGTTTGAAGATCATGAAAAATAATTATATGAACAATGATAAAACAATTAAAAAAGAACAAACAGTTGTTTACAACATATGTAGAAAGTGTATTTATAAAACAAGCACTTTTATGTTGAGTACAAAATTATGTCTCCTACATAATGGATGTAAAACTTTGAATGCCTACAGAGGTCATACATTTAAAATAAAAATTATGTTTGAACTTCCCCTCCCCAAATATGTCAAGGGGATTCGACAGTGAACCCAAAGCAACACAGATTCAACAGTTGAACATCCTGCACTGGATCCAGATTCATCAAAAATATAATAATAAATATACTATGTCTCAATCTTCGATTATAATCTGATGTTGTTGATGTCAAATCAGGCTTTAAAACCTGCTGAAATTTTCCACTGGACACATAAAGCCCTCCTTACTTCAAGCTGGATCCGCCCCTGGGTTTTTATCTTTTGCTTATTTTTAATTTTGAGGTAATCCCGTGTACACGGATTAAATTGATGAATGTTCTTGACACACCCATGCCAAGTTGCTGTGTTTGCATAAACTACTAATAATAGACATGCATCATTATTTTAATTTAGATTATTAGTTTTTTTTTTGTTTTTTTTTTAAACCTCTTCTAGTATATACATAGCTGCTGTACACAGGAAAAGTATGTCTGGATAGTCAGTTAGAAATTCTGACATTTATTTACCTATGTTGGGCGCGAAGTGCCGATTTGCCCGATCTCGAGATTTCACTTGCGCGATTTCGTCATCAAAAGATCACGCGCCCATCTCGAGATTGCTCAAGCAATCTCGAGATGGAGCTGCTCCAACTCACAATGATTTCTATCGCAGAATCTTGATTTGATTGGCTGTGTTTATTTTTGAGGTGGTCACTGATTGGCTGATTTTTAAATCACACTTTATTATGACATTAGAGTGAGTATAAAAGAGGAAACAGACATATTACAGAACATTAAACAAACATATTACATATTGCAAACATATTTGCTGTAAAATGGGGGACTTATGTAGTCTTACATGGGCTGACATGCATTGGAACAATTACAGTTCCAAGGGTAGGCTACTAGCCTGATAACTGGATTAGATGTGGCTTCTCTGCAATAAAATCACTTACTGACCCTTGTTAAATCCCTTATTGTAGCCAGTTATTGGATTACATGTGACTTCTTTACTTGCTTCATTTAATAAAACCCTGATAACCACCCTGAATTGTTATAATCCAATTGAATTAGATGTGGCTTCTCCCTTTGCAATTAATTCACTTGATGACCCCTGATTAACAGCCTTATTCTAACAAGCTAATTGGATTACATGTGGATTCTCTCTTTGTAATTGATTCTCCCCCAACTGATTCATTGTAGCAATATAATTGGATTAGCTGTGGCCTTTCTATTCTATTCACTTAAGGAGACAGGGATAACCACCCATAATTGATATAACCCAATTGAAAATCAAGAAATAAATATCATTGTGAGTTGGAGCAGCTCCATCTCGAGATTGCTTGAGCAATCTCGAGATGGGCGCGCGATCTTTTGATGATGAAATCGCGCAAGTGAAATCTCGAGATCGCGCAAATCGGTACTTCGCGTCCAACACCTATACTAATATTTGTATGAATTTAATTTTGGTGTTAAAATTGTCAATATCTCAAGTTTAATGCTGGCCTTTCTTTGTATGTTTATAAGTCCATCTTAGTTTTAGTTCACACTTGGTTAGAGTTACCTGACCTAAATAAAAAATAACTGAATTAAACATTGATATGCCCTACACTTTTTAGCCAAAATTCAATTTTTTAAAATATGAGTAGGCTTGAATTTCTTTTGAAATCAATGGTGGTTTGTTTCAGCCTCCCAGGTCATACTTTAGCAGATTGATTTTGGAAAACCCAAAAGAAAACATTTTCATTGTTTTTCTCCATACTCCTATAATGTTTCAGATGGAAATTAAATTTTAGTAAATTCAAAGAATTGTAGCTGCTTACTTGTGATAAAAAAGGACAAATGAGGTTTTTATAACACATTTTCTGTTTTAGTCTAAAAGTCTCTCCAAACATACATTATTGCTACTTCTGTTCAAAGTGTTAGTTTTGTTCTCTTTCCAAAATACTGGACAACTACATGCCATGAAAATCACTTGATATACCATGCAATATCCCAACAAAATTCCAATGTTATTGCACTAAAACAAAAACTTATGCCACCAGCGATATATCATGATGATATGGACATTAATAATGTGTCAGTGCACATTTTTCGTCTTATTTCAATATTGATGCAACAACAAAAGTTAAAGTCATCTTACGGAGGTCCATTTCTAGTAATATACATGTATTATGTATAAAGGACATAAGGTAGAAAAAGGTCGACAAAACTGCCAATTATCATAAATGGGAATTGGATTTTTTTCCCTGAATGAGATTTACGTTGCAACATAAAATGGGTCATTTGATAATACCAAAAAGTTCCTTTATATTTGTAAGAAAGAAAAGTCGAAATACAAAACACAGAAAACAAAAATACAACCCCAAAATTACTTAGAAATGTAAAAATAATTAAAACTTTATCAATTTTCTATTTGAGGTCTTGAATTTAGTGACTGGTTTAACCAAGTAGCCATACACAGCCAAAACATTCTAAATCTTGCTTCATTAGGGAAGTCAGATATTTGTTGATTTCCTTGTTTGACGAGTCCTGGTTTCTTATCAAGCTCATACCAAAACATGGAGAATCACTGAAGGTCCACCCTTACATGTAACCTTAACCCCCAGTCATGCTATAGGCTGTGTTTCCTATGTTTATCAGTAATTGTGTATCATTCTTCACTCCTCCATGTACTGCCATACTGTCAGTAAACTTTGCATACTGTGGCAATCTTTGCTTTTTGTGTGGTCATCCACAAAGGTGATTTAAACCGTTCATGTTCTCCCGCTGTCTTTCCTCCCAATTCTGTATTATTCTGTCTCTTTCTGTGTCTCTAGTATCTTTCTGCATCAAACTGTGGTCCTTGTTTACCCCAATTGACTCTCTTCTGTAGCAACACTGAAGCTAAAGGTTTGTAGCTGCGTTTCACAGGACATACATTTCCTTTTTATTCTGCCATCTATATCCACTGAAAAATACCACTTGTAATGCCAAAGGGGCATTAGCTGTTGAAAGAGAGATGCAACTTGGTACAACTCTTACTAAAACTGAAACAGTTTGGGATCTGTAAGATATCTATTTCTTATGTGATTAAGATTTATTTTAATGATAAATTTCACCTTCTGTGGAGTGTATAAAATGTTTGCATATTGTAATTACCTCTGCCAAGGAGGTTATGTTTTCGCCTGGGTTTGTTTGTGGGTTTGTGAGTTTGTTTGTGAACAAGATAACTCAAAAACTTATGGACAGATTTTGATGAAATTTTCAGGATATGTCTGAAAAGGTAAAAAGAAGAAATGATTCAATTTTGGGAGTAATCCGGATCACTATCTGGAACTTCTGGATCCATGAAATTGCAAATTTAATAAGTAAATTAAATTTTTATATGTTAATACCCTATCCAATGGACAATTGCTAAACGTCAGAAAAAGACGTCCTGTATATACTACCGGCAGGACTGGTCACAGAGTGTGCATTCGCCAGGTGGCGCATCGTACTTCATTTCCTGTTTACCTATTGACGTCATAGCATCTTTTTCGTGTCTAATCCTAGTAAGACCCCTAGTAAGCTGATAGCGGGGCCGGTTGGGTGGGCCTTGCCTGTCCATTGGATAGGGTATTAACTTATAAAAATTTAATTTACTTATTAAATTTGCAATTTTATTGCGTTAATACATCCTATCCAATGGACAATTGCTGAATAACTACCGCTTGGTAGGCGGGTAAGCAGCTAGGGACTTATGTGAACTCATAACAACAAATTTGAACAGGCCCATTTGACCTAGGGTCAGAGAACCCTGAAAGGTCAGGGTCGGCCACTAACTCACTGGTTAACCGGGAGCCTACCAACGTTGTCCCCCCTTTTTCTTTCCTTTCAGAGATGGTCTGCGAAGGGAAAGATAGAGAGAGAGAGGGGCTGAGTTCAGTCCCAGAAGAAATAAACTTCCCAAAGGAAGCAAGTCACAGTTGTTTTTTTTTTGAAAATATATGTACACTCAACATATTTACAATATGTACATATTTACATATATACAACATCCCCTCACTTCTGGGCCTGGTGGTGCACCTGCTGGGCAGCCACTACAGGTCCCAGGTGGAAAAGCTCTGAGTCAGCCCAGGCAACATCCTTCAAATAGAATTGGGTGAAGGTGTTGTGAGATTTCCAGTGGCAGGCTGACAAGATCTGATCTAAGGAGATCCCTGATTGGAAGGCCTTAGAAGCAGCAAAGGCCCTAACATCATGGGCTTTAACCTGATGTAAGGTGAGGGCCTCCTGGTCAGAGAGCTCATAGCACAGAACCACAGTCTGTTTGATCCATGAGGAGATGGTGGCAGGTGAGATGTCTTTATCAAAACCCTTCTTGAAGGAGACAAAGACTAACTCCTTATTCTGCCTGAGGTCTGCAGTCCTGTCCAAGTAGTAGCGCAGGGCTCTAACTGGACATAGGGACCTGTCACCCTTGAGTGACCTATCCAGAGATGGTGCCAGGGCTGGGATGACCACAGGCGCCACACTATCTGGACCTTCCTTAGACAGCTGGTTCTTGGATAGGAAGCTGGGTGAGAGGTACAAAGACACCTTAGACCAGTCTGACTGGTGTCTGAAGTTCTTATGTAACCAAGCATGGATCTCACTCCTGCGTTTACCTGAACCCAAAGCCAGCAAGAAAACAGTCTTGAAAGTCAAATGTTTCAAGGAGGACTCTTTCAGGGGTTCAAAAGGAGCCTTTGTGAGCTGATGTAAAACCAGAGAAAGGTTCCAGGAGGGGATGCCCCTCCTGCCTTTAGGTCTGTCTCTATGGAAACTATCCAGGAGACGAGTGAGATTCTCATCTTTGCTGACATTAATGGTGGAATTGCCCAGTTTGTCAGCAATGGCGGATCTGTAGCCATCAATAGTGCCTGGTTGTAACTTCTTGTCCTGAAACAAGTGCAGGAGGAAGTCAGCAATGGCTTTCAGAGGTGGTGCCCTGAAGTCCACCTGATTACTGAGGCACCACTTTGTAAAAATGGTCCACTTTGCCTCATAGACAGATCTGGTTGATCTTCTTTGAGGAGCCTCAATTCGTGCTGCCACTGCCTCAGAGAAGCCTTGCTCCTTGATTGCTGAGGCTCTAGGAGCCAGGCATGTAGGTTCAGATTTGACAGGTTCCTGTGAAGGACCTGGTTGAATGGCCGAGACACTAGGTTGGGTAGGTTGGGCAGACACAGTGGGATCTGGCTTGACATTGCTACCAGGTCCCAAAACCAGGGCATGTTGGGCCACCCTGGGGCAATCAGGATTATTCTGTTGCAGGGGTAGTCCTGGAGCTTCTCCACCACTTTGCCCAAGATGGCTGCAGGTGGGAAGGCGTATGGGTCCAGGTCCTCCCAGGAGAGACTGAGTGCATCCACTGCCCAAGCCTGGGGGTCTGGCACCGGTGACACAAACTGGGGCAGTTTGTTGTTGAACCTGGTGGCAAACAGGTCCACTTGTGGCTGGTGCCACCTTGCGCATACAGCTTGGAATATTGCTGGATGAAGTGACCACTCTGTTTGAATGGTCTGGCCAAGTCTGGATAGCTGGTCTGCTATCACGTTCAGCCGGCCGGGGATGTGACGTGCCCTGAGGGTTACCTGCTGTCTGGTGCACCAGGACAGGATTCTCCACAGTAGGGCACACATCCCCCCTTCTTTGTTGATATAGGCAACCACTGTTGTGTTGTCTGTAGCTATCAACACAGTCTTGTTGCAGACCAGGGTTCGAAACTCCTTTAGAGCTAGAAAAACTGCTTTTAGCTCTAAGTGGTTTATGTGAAACTTGCTCTCTGGAAGGGACCAAGTTCCCCTTGCAGTGTGGTCGTCCAAGTGAGCGCCCCACCCTTCTTTTGATGCGTCTGTAAAGATCTGCAGAGCATGTTTTAGAGGGTGTAATGGTTGACCTAGTAGCACATTGCTTTCCTCCAGCCACCACCTTAGATGGGGGTGGAGGGACTTGGGGACCGGGATCACCTTTTCCAGTGACTCTGGGACCCTCCAATTGTTTTTCAAGTGCCACTGTATGGGTCTCATGTGGAGTCGCCCTAAGTGGACTTGTTTTTCTGTTGCTGTGAGGAGACCTATGAGGGACATGAATTTCCGGACCGGACATACCGGATCCGACATCATTGATCTGATCTTGTCTGTCAAGGCCTGCCAACGTTCTTCTGTTGGTCTGACCTTGCCCTCTTTCACGTCGAACTGGTAACCTACGAAGTTGAAGACCTGTTTGGGTGCCACTTCTGACTTTTCCTTGTTCACCAGCCACCCTAGTTCCTGACAAAGTGTGACCAGGGTTTGAGTATGCTGGAGACAGGTATGGAGGGTAGAGGCTCTCACCAGCCAGTCGTCTAGGTACTGGTGGATCCTTATACCCTTCTGAAGGGCCATGAGTTTGACCTCTTTGGCCACCACTGTGAACTCCATGGGAGCCGTGGAAAGGCCAAAGGGAAGGGCTTTGAACTGATAGGACCGACCCTGGAGATGAAAACGCATGTACTTCCTGGACTGACTGTGAATGGGTATATGGAAGTATGCATCTTTGAAATCTATGGATGTGACCCACTCCCCTACTTGGAGGGAGGTTCTTATGGTCTCTGGGGTCTCCATCTTGAACGACCCTGTGTTTAAAAAGGTGTTCAAGGTGCTCAGGTCTAGGATGGGTCTCCACCGGTTGTTGGGTTTGGGTACCAAAAATAGCCGGTTGTAAAACCCCAATGAATTTGGATTGTCCACCGGTTCGACTGCATTTTTGTTTATCAGCTGATACAGTGCCTCTATAAGGAAGGACTGTTTGGTTGGATTGTGGTAGTTGCTTATTACAGTCGGTGACCTTGTCAAGTGGGGTCTGAACCGGAAGGGGAGAGTGTAACCCTCCCTCAGTATGTTTACCACTTTTGGACTTGAACCCAGGGTTTCCCATTTCTGCCAACACTGGTTTAACCTCGCCCCTACAGGGGGATCTAAAACAGCATGTTGGGCATTGGTGACAAGCTTTACAGAAGGTAATTGACCTACACAAGAAACATCTTTCACATATTTTATTTCTGTGTACAATTGACATATATTGGGATTTACACCTTTCCTTTGTGGCAACCCGGTGACAATATGAGCATTTGCAACATGAGAGTCTACATTTAAAGTCAATTTGCTGTTCTTCTGATCTGTCACTGGTGGTGGGTTCAAACCCTCCATCTTGTCGGATACAATTACAGAGTCCTTCAATCCGACCACATTTGAAACACAATAATTGTCATTTATGCTTCTTAAACCCTTTGGCCGGCTTCTGGTTGAAGTTTGAGGCTTTACCCCCACCTTTCTGACCAGTTTGCCGGTCTCTGATTTGTTTCCAAGCCGGTGTAGTGGGTTTCCGGTCCGGCTGGTGTGAAGGTTTAGTACTGGAGGGAACGTACGGATGAAAACGTCCGGGTTTCCTCTGTGTGTTACCCATAGAACGCCTCTCCTCACTACGGGAAATCTCATCTTCTGCCTTGACCAGTAAGCTGTCCGGGAACAGTGAGAGTAAGTAGACTGGAGATGTACGTAAGGCAGTTAAGGTGTCAGGTTTAACTCCACCACGGATAAACTCCAGATAGCTATCCCAACGTGCCAGAGTGAGGTTGGCCATGCTGATGAAAACTCCCTCTGAGAGATCCTGCATGGTGCGCTGCATAGCTTGGGAGATTGACCGGTTAAAGGTCACCAGATATTCAAGTTCTTCAATAGCTTGCTGTGTTCTCTCAGCACTCTTGCCCTTTGATGAATCTGACCGGAGAGACTTCAGCTGGGTAACCATTGAATCCTGCACTTTAGTAAGGCATCTAGATAAACCAGCAGCGTGATTACACATCACAGATTGTTCCCTGAACGCCTTCTCCCACCTTCTAAGGGTATCTTGGCTGAATGTACGGGAAGCTGGAGCAGAAGGTAAACTTCTTCTTGCGACCCTAGAGAACATGCTGTTCAGTTTTGCCGGTTCCGGAGACCAGTGGGATACAGCCTGGGTAGACGCGTCACCCTTCTTAACTGCTTGCATTTCGTACCACTTGGAAGAACGTGGAGTCTTTACAAACTGGTCACGTAGCAGTCCACTGGTTTCAGAATTTCTAGCTGGATAACCTTCAGCAATAGTTACATTCAGTTTCTCCAGTTTTTTGCAAAGCCATTCATCAACCGGCAATTTAACTGACACTTTACCGGTAGTCTTCACTCTAGAACCGGCAAAAGGATTATCATCCATAGAGGCAGTTGAGTTGTCATAATCCGGGATGTGATGCCAGTTCATGAAACTTCTAACCCCTCTAATAGTTTCCCTGTAATTGGCGTCTTCAGAGAGGTCCTGATCTGTAGCTGTGTCCGGTAAATCACCCTGGCAGTGAATACTAGCCGGAGATGACGGTTCCCCATCCAACTCAGCCTCACTATCAGATTGCCTAGCAACGTCAGATTCCTGGCCAATGGGAGGCGACTGGTTATGCAGCGTAGTTTCAACACCGGCAGGTAGAATCTCAGGACCCGCACCAGGAGCCTGTGAAGGCTGGGTGGCCGTCCCTGCACCGGGAACCAGTAAAGGTTGGGTGGCTAACACTGTAGAGGTACCGGGGCCCTGAACAGGGTGGGTAGCACTCTCAACACCATCTCTCTCAGCCTCAGTACCAGGAACCCCCAGCGGAGGTTGGGTAGCCGTCAACTGCGTAGCAACGTCACCAGTGCCCTCAGAAGACAAAACACTTGTAGAAGCACCCGGATCAAAGAAAGGGTGTTCTCTGGGCACCACAGAGGCAGAGGTCACCGGTCTCACCGGAACAGCAAAGGATTGGTTAATCAGCATAGCTTCTAGACGTGAAACTCTCTCACTCCACTTGTCATCAAGGGACTTGAGGTCGTCTGAAGTAGGTTTGCTGCTATGCTTCCGTTTACTCGACCTTGGGGAGCCATCAGAACGCTTCTTCTTCTTTGGAGTAGAATCAACAGGGGAGGACTTGTCACAGCTAACCCGTCCCAACAGTGTAACTTCTGAAGGGTCCATGAGAGTGGGGGCCGTGCTTGCATTACCTTCAGCCCTCTTCTGCTCAGAACGTTCTTTCCTTTCCTTGTAGGTCGGAGTTGCTAACTGGTGGATCTGCGCAGGCGTAAAAGACTTACAGATCTGGCAATCCAGCTTTTTAACACAGGGGTCGTCTCCCACCCCCTTGTCTCGACAACGCGCGCATTTCTGGTGGTTGTCGAAAAGGGCCATAACGTGCCCGCAAGAACCTCGTTTCTGTCCAGGAGACGACATAATGATCAGTAACGTTGTAGAATTACTCCGTACTAATAAAAAACAAGAAACTTGGAAGAGTTCGTTGTAAAACTTCAAAAACGTATCTCTGAAGAAAATCTTCTGCACACTCTTTCGCGCCAAACGAAAAAGATGCTATGACGTCAATAGGTAAACAGGAAATGAAGTACGATGCGCCACCTGGCGAATGCACACTCTGTGACCGGTCCTGCCGGTAGTATATACAGGACGTCTTTTTCTGACGTTTGGCGGGACCGGTCGCGCCGACCGGTAAAGCAATTGTCCATTGGATAGGATGTATTAACGCAATAAAATGTAATTTTTAATGAACGATAACTCCAAAAGTTATGGACGGATTTTGATGAAATTTTCAGGATATGTGCTCCCTTGGCCGAGGTCTGCGCTCTCCTAATGCTCTTGTTAGTCACTCATTTGTTGTAATGGAAACTCAACGAAGTAGCTTTAGATGGTGCACCCCCAATTACCTTCTGTTCATTCAAACACATATATGTGTATATAAGGCTGGTGCTCATCAACACCATCAGCCAAAGCAAAACAAAAATTTAGCTCGAATATACAGCATTTTTCACTAAACTTGAGCTGATTTTGACTCACTGACAGCTTCTCTGATTTGGAATAACTTAAGTTTGTTACACCAATACGATGGGCTGGATTTCCTAAAGGCTTTTCCATAAATATTTTAGGCATAACAACAGGGCAGAGTGAGGTGACGGGCTACATTCTAACGCTAATACCCGGTATCAAGGTATTGAATCACATCCCGACATCAAATAAAAGGTTGGCAATTGCTTACAAATACCCAATAGTTGAGAGTGAATAATCTTGCTGGACCAACTGGCCAACTAATAGCTTTCTTCCATCACTCCTACCACCCTTTGTGATATAGCCTATATAATCTGCAGAAAGTGACTTTAAACTCAAATCAAGTATTTGTAATAATAAAACTACTTCAAAAATTCTTAATATTTAATATTAAACCGTTGGTCCATCCAGCCAGACTGAGATGCATGCTACTACTGTTGTTACTTGTGTGCCAAAAATGATAATATAATTTATCTGTGGTTAAATATGCATCAATTAAAATAAAAGATGACTCTGGATTAGTAGCATTTAATATAGCTTTAACAAGATGAATAATGAAATGGGTACTGTGTGTTACAATGAAAGTAATAAAGAGCTGCAGTAATATCATACAGTTACACAATACTTTTTTTATAAAAAAAATAATGAATCAAAATCAAAACCTTTAAACCAAAAACAAAGTAAAAACCACACAATCACCTTCACAAACAAGATTAAAGCCAGGTAGGAGACGGAGTATATAGATATTACAACAGAATATAACAAAAACTCACACCAAAACATGCATAAATATAATAGCCAAAAACAAAAACAGACATACATGTACAGATATTTGAAGCTTTATTCATCACAGTAAATGTTTTACCACACCTTTTAAAAATTACAAACCTTATTTACACATTTTGATTTGGTTCATTCAGATATATGTCCTTTTACAGAGAGAAATTTCAGTTAAATTTTGATGTTTTTCATTGTATGTTATGTAGAGTCTGGCTCTATTGAAAAAATAAACATTACATGCATAACATCTAATATAATTAACAGAAAACATTTAAGCACAGAAGCAATAAATGTGAATACACATCCACAGCAAGTACTTTTGCTCATAGCATGACAAAAGAAAACAGAAAAAAAAATATAAAAATTTAATTAAACAGGAAAAAATATAAAAATTTAATTAAACAGACTTCTTTCTGGTACTTTCTGTGAGTAATTTGTAACAAACGCTTGCTATCATGAATATACTGGAATGCATTGATAACATACTGAGATATAATAAAGTTCTTTCAGTAAAATCTTCTGTTGATTAGAATTTTCCTTAAAGTGGACAGATAGAATGATATCCTCAATCAGGGCCTTGTCCATTGAAATAAATTGTTGTAACTGTAGTTCATGTTTAAGTGGAAATATTTTTGGTTCCTTCATATCCCACTTACCTTTTAAGTGTACCTGCATACTACAATACCTGTGTGTTACCATACAATAAGAGATTTGTGAAGACACACAACTGATATACAATAAGTGATGACAAAACCTATGTAACGACCATACATATAAATTTTAATAATACTGTATTTCACTATCAAAATCTACAAAAATACAAAATAAAAGTGTGTGATTTCTTCAGATTAAAGGTTTGTTTGTAATATTTTAAGTTCTCCCATCATTATATGAGTTAACAATTCAGATGCAGGTTGTAAAGAATTAATTTATTGCCACTGGTCACTTAACTTGTCTTTTTATCTGTAACAGTAGTCCCTCTTTCTGGCAAAATGCATCGCCCCGGGGTATTTATATATGGTGAAATACAGTTTATATATTCTATTCCAAATATTTTCAGAAAGTAGAGCAAGGATGAGACATCTATCCCAACATGAGAAGCTCACAACAGGGATGACTCCCCTATATGACACAAGAGAGAAAATGTCCTGGATACTCTTAACAAAAAATAGAATATTTAAAAGCATTACACTTATACAGGTGAATTTTGATTACTTACTATGTGAATTTCACTTGCAGGTGAATTTCACCTTCTGTGGTGAATCACATGTTTTGAGGTGTGGTGCATTACACTTCCTGTGTTGAATCACCCTTACTGTGGTGAATTACACCAACTGGTGAATTACACTTATTAAGGTGAAATTTTCTGTGGCAAATTTCACTTACTGTGTTGAATTTCACCTATTTTCCTTGATTTCTTTTACTTTCTCCTCAATCCATATATAGACATGCAATAAAGTCTCTGGACCTACTCAGATTCTATGCATCTGTAATGGCAACAAATGTTATAATGTTCCAGTTTTCCTTGATAAAGAAATTTAAGTGTCTGGATATTGGGGCTTTCAAATATCTCCGAAGATACAGAGAATATCTCTGAACAAGGAGCACCAAATTGGGCGGGGAAGTGCATCAATGTATCTAAATGGTTCCACTTTCAACATCACAATTAAAACACATCTCTAGTCAATGTAGTTCCAATATAATAGAACATATCACTACACTGGGTAAATGGGACAACAAAGTGGTGGTACAGGCAATACAAAAACTTCCCGAATGACATATCATCAGCAGAAAACTTTTTGCACAAATGAATATAACAATATTATACGAGTGTGTATCACAAGTATTATATTGTTAATCTTCATGCGTGATATATGTTTTTCTGTATATGTCTAATGAGGGATATTTTAATTTTATGATCCACCATTAAGTATGATATATGAATTAGATCAATCAATATTTAATGACAGAATGTTCAAGCAAGCATAGTATCTCTGAATCTGCCACATGTACCACTTCATGTTAGTACCAGGGGCAGATTCAGTGAGATCATGGTATTGGTCGCCACCACAGTGTGACAGGGGTTTATACTGAACACTCATTAAAGGACACTAAAAGAGGTTGGGGTAGTTCGAATAAAACTTGGAAGAGGTACGGATAACTTTACAAGGGAATCAAATCAGAGTAAGAGCTGTGACATTTGATACAGTATGTGAATGTCCTATTGAGGAAACCTCCTATGTCCTTGACTTGCGGGAAAATTCTTTACACACATGTAATTTCTGTGACTACAATAGCCCACAGATATTCCCTGATGCAATATTGGCATAAATTTTGATTCTTTGCTCTTACGTTTAAAGGGTGTCCCCCAGTAGCAAAAGATACATACGCTGTGGAAAATTTTAAATGTTACACTCCTCAATTAGGGGGTGGGGTGGGGGGGGGGGGGGGGGGGGGGGGGGGAATACAGTAATTCCTTTGTGTATGTATGCTATTGTGCATAATTACAATTATATATGAAAACTATTTCCATAATGTAACAAAATATTATACCATTATTTTGGTTTAGTACTGTGTAAAAGGCTTCAAGTTACATCTTTAAAAGCTTAAAAAGTGAAATACTTGGGTCTGAACTGCCTTAAATAGTAACTAATCCCTTGTCTTTTTTGGATATAGTACTTAATTTAATTAAATTTATTACATAGCTGTGACAACAGTGCAGCTTTATACAACTAAAGTTCAAAAACTAGGGCAAAAGCACAAAGACTCAAAACATATATTTCTAGAGTGAAAATAAAACCTACCAAAATTGATTATTTATGGTTTTAAATTTTGTGCAAGGGTTATAGTTTGTGAAATAAAAAGAGAGAAAGTCTATGTGATTTTTTTTTGTGCAGTTATTTACAAAAAGGAAAATTGGTTTTAAAACACTGTAGGAAACGTGACAATGCACCACAGTATGTGAGACTGAGACAGTGAGTAGCAAATAACCTGCTATTTCCTTAATTTGTGTGGAATTCTCAGTTTACACACTTGTGAGTTTTGTAACTACATAAAGCCTTGGATATTCCCAGATACAACATTGGCACAAAATTCTGATCAGTCTATCTTATTTTTAAAGGCCCCCTCCCCCCAAATTTTATACACTGTGGTGACTCGCATTTTAAATCTTTTACACTTAAAAATTGAATCTTTAACTGAAACTGTTAAAGCTTACATTACAATAAACTGGCATATTTACTAGACACTTAATCTTTGGTTAACTATAAGCTTTGAGAAGAAATTTAAAGCTGTGTCTTGTAAACTGTTCAGTATGTCTTATCAAGACTTTTTTGGTGCTTATATTCAGTACCTCAAAGCTGCCTTAAAAGGCTGTACAGTTGTTGTCCTTAAATACAGCTCTAATAAGTGGAAATCCCCTTGTTAAGTAGAACTATATATCAGGTTCCTTGAGGGAGTTTTCCAATAAAATAAATAATTGAATTTCTGGTTCAGTACAGATATTTTCCATTCCATTAAGGTTGTTCAACTTAAACAGGATTCAATTGTATAGGTGTATAAATAACATGTAAAATAATAATACACAAAAGCACTCAACCCACTCGGGTGACTGAAATATGAAATCAACTCTGAACAATGCTTATAGTGAGTTGCTGATTCTACGCAGTTTATTGAAATAGAAGGACATCCAAAGCAAAAAGCTGCATGAAAAAAAATTAATTAATATCTGCAGTGTCGAATTAGAAGCTGTGTAATATACAATTTTTTTGTGTGTGTTTTCGCATAGTGATAAAAAGTATACTCTACACTTAAATGGTGAAAGTCATTGTTCTGGGACAAAAATCCTATTAAGTATCGCTAATGGTTTATTTATAGGTGCAATCTACAAGAGTAAGCAAACACAATTATCTCAACATTACACACTATCTATTTGACTGTGAATTCCTCTGTCAACCATTATCTTCACAGCAGTGTTACTGTTGTGATAAACTTATGTGGCAATTGCCATGTGACACATTGTATATGATAATCATGTAGATTATTTTATATCCATAATTTTATAATAATATCACAGCCATATTAAGGATGTTAAAAGTGTAACAGATATAAACATCTTGTCTTTTGATAAAAAAAAAACAACAACACCAAAAAAGATATGTAATGCGGTTATTTAAAGTTTTATACTATCATGGTTAGTGGTGCAATACTGATATATATTTAAAATGACAAAAATAAAATGAATAAACTAAACCTGGTGTTTGCAGTAAGTCACATGAAAAAAATCAATACAATATCACATATAAAGGATCATCACTAATTGTGTAATACCATATTTCAAGTGAGGAAACATTTTCCCTTTCTTATGACCAAAATAAACAATGCAATTAAAAGATATTTTACTTTTTCAACAAATCTATCATATTGATAGCACTGCCCAGAAGTTTTGACAGTCCTAGAGAATGTAGAAAAACACTCACGTCAGTATATACAGTTGTTTTTTTTTTCGGAGGTTTAATATCTGGGATAAAGTTTGTTAACTTCAATCCCAGAGTCAATAGGTCGAAGAGCAATTTAAATTCAAGAAGAATGAATTGGGGGAAGCAGACTCTTGGATATACTACACTGAGTTTGTATCACAGATAATGCAACTATATAAGCCATATGATGAACTCAACTCCTGAAATGTTCCTACTGCCAAAAATACTACAAAATGTATACTTTTGTGTATTTACAAATAACATTGATAAACTAAGAAATAATATTGTAAATTAAATAAATATAATATTCTGAATAACACTTATACTTGTAGAACATCAAATCTGCATAGTTTTACTTGTGTATTAATGATACATTGTCAGACAGTTGTGATAATGTCTGAAATATTTACAATAAAGAATCCAAAATATGATTGAAAAACACATAAAGCATGCATGCATATTCACTGATAAAACTTGAATAAAATTACTGTATAAATATTACAGTAAACATGTGAATTCAGTAAATATGTGAATTCAGTAAATAAGTGAACATGCACTCACTGAAAATTTCACATATTTACAGCAACATAAGTGGAAATATTCACTGGTTAGTATTTTTACTATTTTACCTATGGCTGTGGAAAGTTGAAACAATTGCACATATTTTAAATATCTGTATTAATTTTTATTGAGTAACAAGTGACCAAAAGGGAAAACTCATAACTCGTAAACTTCTGAAAAATGTAAATATGACTGAGATTTTGTTCTAGCAAAAATTCCCACTGATAATGAATGCTGAAAGAACTAGCCACCTAGTGACTGGTTATGACAGTATTGATTCAGTTTGCGCATGTCTGTTAGGTAGCATATATTTATGCAATAAAATCATCTACGTATTGCAACAAGCAAAGCATTAAGCATATGTCTCAGAAAGTAATATTTTAACAAAGTGTTATGTTTGTAGAAAGTGCAAGATAGATGGTGAATTTATGAGTAATGTAACTTTATTTAGTGCAGATTAAAAGATCCCAGGCTTGTGTTGACAGTGCTACATGCTTAGACAATTCATCAAAGTGAAGATTGAAGAAAATTAGATAACTGTGAGATATAAATCAATAAACAAAAATTTCAGATAATATACAGATACCACGGTACCAGCTGATTATATAATAAGTCATAAAGTCAACAGTGCCATCAATGGTTACTTGATCCCTTTGCCACCGATAGAGAGGTATTCAACAATATTATGTGTAATTCTGGGGTTGAAGATTTTGAAGGTAGATTAACTTGCTCTTGTCATCCATATAACATCCTTATACGTAGCATCTTAAACAACAAATCCAATACAGAAGGATATTCTAACTGAGGCAAAGTAACATAACCATAAATGGATTGTTGAATGTCAGATGATAGACATGGCACTGAATAAAAGACTTTGCTGCTGACAGTAAGTAGATTATATGGTCTTCACTAGGGTTAATTTTAAGAAATTTAAGACTTTAAGAATCACTTGAATCAAAATATGACACTCATGTTTGTCGGACTGATCAAGTTCCACAAATGTTGTACATCTTACACTTATATTATGCTGTAATACATTAACCATTCAATAATGCAGGTTCCATAAACACAGATATTTCCTATTCCTGACACAACAAAATATGACAAAGACAGTTAAACAACTTGCAACTAACAGGCTTTAAACCATTGAACTGAATCACATAGAAAGCGTCTAACATTATCACAGTGAGCTTTTGCTACGTATTTAAACACAGATGTCCTATACCAATAGTACAACCCCTATTATCGGACCGATTTTCCAAATATTTAATTTTACAAACTTATTTCCACTCTCACAAATTTGTATGGTTTTTTTTTTCTTTTTTAAGTCACAGAGGAGATCCTAATTTAGTTGAGTTAAAGAAGTTCAGACGTGTGACTTCTTCATTTTTCATATTTAAATAAAATTTATGGAATTAAACTTCTCCCAACTTAGGATTTCCACTGTGACATTTATATTAAAATATCTCTTCTAGTTTATGAACCTTTTATTATAAAAGCATAAGCTTACATACAGTATAATTATGTTCACATAATATAGAGGCTGGACTATGCTAAAACTTAACTAATCCACTTCAATTTTTTCAATGTAACTCTTTTGCAATCATACTAAACTTTTTTTCAAATATAATAATTCTATATTTCATCAATACAGCTTTCCTATGATTTAAGTCTAATTCAACAACACAAGTCACTTTGCATATGAATTCAGTAAAACTTCTGTTATACAAACTTCTATTATGTAAAAAAGGTTCAACATTCAATGTTATGAATTCATTCTTATTAGCCAAAGTGTATTGAGTAAGAAATCTAAAATTTGCCAGGAATCTAAAATTCGCCACCTCTAAAACCTTAGTTAATTTTATAAAGAAAATGATGTTTTGTCTTAAAATTGGTATTTTTCAGTTCAGAAAGCTTTAATTTACTATACATTCAACAAATCTCACCACAATTCATTTATTTTATTTGTATTTCCACATGTGCCGAATTTCAGATATGTGGCGAATTTTAGATTTCTTACTCTAATACCACATACAAACCACTGGCGAGGATAAGGGTGGGGTTATTTTTAAAACAGTTAACTGATTACTCTGTTGCTGTTCTACCTTAACATAAGACACTTAGTATAAGCAGAACCAGCGTGAGCTAAATTTGTAAACAACTAGGGGCCAGTACTGAGACTACATATGATTAGAAACCGCTCTATCTTTGTGTAAGTGGAAGTTAGCCCAAACTAAAACCAATTCTATTGCTATTGGAGGTTCCACTCATACCAAGTCTATTGTATATTCTATTTAAAAATATACCTCTCATTATTGAAATAAATTTGCCACTACCCAACATTTTTTTTTTTTTTTCAGATAAAAGATCTTCCAGTCATTTGTTAAGTTGACAAGAAACCTCTCATATATTGTCTATCCTTGATCTTGCTACTTGGAGCGAGGGGATTCAGTGTCAGACACTGAGTGACGTGACTTCCTGTGCTTGTTGTTCTCGTAATAATTTACAGCACTTTTGTAGTAATCTGCAGATAGCCAGAAACACTGTACTGGATCTACTGTCTTGGAGCTGGAAAAAAAATGAAAAAAAAATATATATATATTGTAACAAATTTTATTGTAATTTAACTTTTTACAAGTTAAATACTTACCTTATCCTCACAAGTGCTTGTTTGGTTTTGTGGAGCAAAAACGTATCGACCGACAAGAATTTTTTAAGGAATATTCTTGTCACAAGAGGTGACCCCTTGTCTGCGCATGTCCGCGCTTGCGCAGTAGTCGTTGTCGACAGACGAATGTCGAGAGTTCTTCATTGTATTTTTGGTCCCCAGAAAACAAATTATGCGGGGAGGTAGGGTGGGTTTATCCTTGTGAGGATAAGGTAAGTATTTAACTTGTAAAAAGTTAAATTACAATAAAATTTGTTACATTTTATTGCGTAAAATAGCCTCACCTTATCCTCACAAGTGCTTGAATACAACCATAACAGGTGGAGGGTATTTGTTTTGGCCACACTGTTAGATGATTGTCAGACAAGGGGTCACCAAATAAAGCACTGATAAGAGGATAAGATAAGCTTCCATAATCCACATCTTAGGTTATATATTACTTCTTCAACACAGATAAGTAATTTGCTAACCTCAACAAGAGATCCATGATGTGGTCATCATTGTTGCTGCTGTTGCTGTTGTAGATAATTTTACAACAAATCATATAGCAGTATTAACCATCACCCAGTATTGGCCGGAGATGTCTGCATGACTCCCCAAACAAGATGTCATCATCTGACAATGAGAATATCTCCAAGCAGGCAAACTGAACTGCATAAACTGCAGATATGGGGCCATATGTAAGTCAAGAAAGACATATGTCAGTGACACAACACTTGTATAACTGGAGAGAACATAAATATGTGAGTCATATCAATAACATGTATAAATACACAAAATCTGACTACATGCTGAGGTGAATCCACAAGGCCCAATTTGTTCATGGACTGGTCATGGGATTGCCAAGCTACATCTTCGAGTGGAATGTAGTAAAGAATTGTGGGTCTTCCAATAACAAGAGTTTGATATCTGCTCAGGTAAGACCCCACTCTTGAAAACTAAAGAGGCAGCCATGGATGTAATATGTGTCTCAATGTATGGATTCTGAGAATTAGAATTAAAGGACTGGCCATCTAATCATGCATCCAGATTGATCCAGGAAGAGATAGCAGAACTCAAGATATCTCCATCAAGCCTTCCTTAAAAGATATGAGCAAGAGATTCTTCACCTCCTTGAATTACTTGTTCTGTCTTGATAGTAACTAAGTACTGTAAGAGGGCAGAGTGTCACAACATCAGTCCAACGTCAGCTCAAGAAAGGTTTGTGAGCTGGAATGACCACTGGTTTGAGCCATCTGGGGCATCAGAAGCCAACTGATTCTTGCTAAAAGGCAGGAGAAGGAGACTTTTCCTTTTCTCCAAGCAGTAGTCCTGTCCAACAAGGATGTAAGTGCTGTAGGAGGACAACGAATCATGTGTCTAGGCAATTTGAGTTCAGGAATGATCTAGAGCTGAAGTGACCACTGGAGCCAATCTAGACCAATTGAGGGTAATAGGTCCTTGCTGAAAAGGTAAGTAGGAGGGGGAAACTGTAACCTCCTTCCTATGAGGCTTGTGTCTGAAGGAGCCAAAGTCCCAGAATACACTTCTAATGCCATTGCAACAGTCTTGCAAGTCAAACTTTTTTTTTTTTTTTTTTTTTTGACTGACCTCCTTTAAAGGTTAATAAGGAGCCTTTTGTGAAAACCAACAGAAGCAAAGGCAAATCCCTTGATGCTACACCTCTGTTAGCAGTGGGCTTCTCTCTATAAACACTTGCAATAGACCTATAAAGATCCAGGCTTTTGCTCAACTCCTGCACAAAAAATGTAAATGATCAGCTATGGCTGCTGCAAAGCCAACAATAGTGACCGGTTTCAGATTTTTGCAAGTAAATGGATCAAAAAATCTGGTATATTTGAGACAGTAGGCTCTGAGATGGCCACCTTATTCTGTGGGTACCAGAGCTCAAAATGGCCCATCATGACACAAACATTCCAAGATGAGGGTCCAAGAGATGCCCTAAATCTCTCTACCCCTTGCTCAGAGAATGATATAAGAGATTCTGAGTGGTGTTAAGGTGCCAAGCATGAAGGTGCCAATGCAACAGATTCAGATGGTATTTCTGACTGAATGGCTGTTTCTGAGGCCAGTGAAGTAGCTGTAATGGAGGTTTGGTTGAATGACTCACCAGACCCCAAAGCCAATGCATCATGGGCCACCAAGGGGCCACTACAATCATTTTGCACCTGGTGTTCACTTGTTCAATGACTTTTTGGAATAAGTGGTATAGGACAAAAGGCCTAGCAGTCCAGAACCTCCAACAAGATGTTTAATGCATCTATGTTCAGAGCATTTGCATCCGGAACTGTCAACATAGAATGGAGGTTTGTGACTCATATTGGTGGCAAAAATCTCTACCATTGGTATTTGACAAACTATGTAAATCAAATAGAATATTTAAAGATGAAGAGACTATCCTGTCTGTATTATTTCGTTCTTTGTGGAGAGGCTGTCATGATATCTAGGCAACCCTGAATATATCTGGTTCATATGAGAATATTTCAAGGATTGCAGTAGGCCAAGATGCAGCATACCTGCATAAAACACCTATTGTTGACTTGTGCCAAACTTGCACGTTGTCTAGAACCATAAAGGCAGTAAGAACCATTCTGTACAGATTACCTTTGTCCCTTCTGTTGAGATCATTGAGTATGACATTTAAGCAACCCCAGAATATTTCTGTCTCTTATGAGTGTATTTCAAGGATTGCAGTAGGCCAGGATGCGCCAAACCTTTATCCCTTCTGGAGATGATGTTGGGTATGACCTTTAAGCAACCAAGAATATGTCTGTCTGTTATGAGTATATTTCAAGGATTGCAGTAGGCCAAGCTGCGCCAAACTAGGAGGTATATGCTCCCCCCCCCCCCCCTGTTTGTTCAGATAACTGAACACAGTGGTGTTGTCTGATGCTATCAGAATTCTTTTGTGTAGAATTTGTCTTGAAGGCTTTTAAGGGCTGAACACACTGCCTTCAGTTGTATGACATTGAAATGTAATATATACATTTTTAACTGTCCAAAGCCACTGACTGTGATGCTTTTAGATGGGATCATCAACCCTGGTTTAATGCATCTACGAAAATGAGGGAATTGTGTACCTGTGTATAGAAAAGGCATCCTATTTCCCATTTTTTGGCATTTTC
Organism: Sabellastarte sp. h YS-2021; assembly: GCA_964017235.1. Lineage (NCBI taxonomy): Eukaryota > Metazoa > Annelida > Polychaeta > Sabellida > Sabellidae > Sabellastarte > Sabellastarte sp. h YS-2021. The sequence goes on along the minus strand of OZ024927.1, from coordinate 144,139,585 downwards.
CACCACTGAATATACCTTTTCAGAAGGATTTGAAACAGGAATTCTCACAACTAGTGACTGGAGATATTGCCAGTTTGTTGTAGATACGGCTGAAAGGCACACATACTTAAGTAACCCATTGGTATAGTCTTTTCCAAAGATGCTCATACCCCTACCTGGGATATAAGCAACCTTCATTCATTTGTGATGAGATCTCCATTTCCTGAAAAGATTTCTCAAGTTTTTTAAAATTTATTTGTGTTAGAAAGACATTTCCTTGTACCAATATGTAGTGGTAACCTAGGAAATCGATCCTTGTGTGGACTCGAGCTTGGATTTTTATCAGAAACTAATCACAAAGCTGAGATGTTGAAGAATTTAGATGAATTCTTGGTTTGAAGCAAAAACTGGTGTCTTTTATGTACACTTAACAACAGTGGTCCAGGTATTGGTGAACTCATATTCTGCGAGACTGAAGAATGAGTTTTGCCTCTTTTACTACTGGTGTGAATGCAAGAGGGGTGGTCGTTAATCTGAAGTTCAGTGCTTTGAACTGATAGGTTTGACCGTGTACATTAAACTGAAGTAGATGTTAAAAATCTTGGTGAGTCGGTACATAGAAGAACGCATCTTTTGTAACCGAATTTCTAATAATTTCTGCTGTCTCCAGTTTAAATGATGCGACAAGCAGGTATTTATTGACATAGTAAACGAACTTCATTCGTGGGCAATGACCATTGAAGTCGTAGTTAGAAATCAATTCAGGACACTGAGATCTATCACAGGTCGTCATTAGCCGAGTTTCTATACAAGAAATAAACTGCCATAGAAACCTTTAGTTCTGCAATTGTTGAGTGGATAAATCGCTTTCTTTTGAAGCATTTAAGCGGTATATCTAGTACTGTAGCCATGTTTTCCTGTCTGACGTCATCGCTTGCATTGTGGGTAGTACAGGCATTGGCGAATTCGATTGGGGAGTAATTCGACAACTCCAACTCAAGATTCGCACAACTCTGGGATGGCAATGAAAATATCCCATCACTGCCAGTAATACTGCAAGAAGAGCCTGCTTGCTGACTTGCATTAATGTAGCCACGTTCCTCTGTATCCATCTCTCCTGGTAAACTAGGAAGAGTGATTATATGAAGATCTGTAAAATTACTGCTCGATGTTTTCCTTCTACATATCAGAGGGTAACAGGACAAATAATTACTGGCCCCTGTCCTGTATATACTGTGCAAAAACACCCTCGTAAAAGTTGGAAGCAAGGACTTCAGCACCATATCTCATCTAGCCAGTTTGATCTTCGTTGAGTTTGCAGAAGAATTAACTCAAAAGTCACAATATTCTTTCCATTGGAGACTTGGCTATAGGAAGGTTTTATTATCTAGTAGATAGTTATTGCAATTCTTCAACAGGGCTGAACAGACAAGCAATGCACATACTGCCCCAAAGATGTCTGTTGGATCTCCATCCAAATTTACAGCAAAGGAAGGTAATCTGTCCATATTTTCATGTCTGAGAAGCAGGAAGTTCACTGTACCTGCTGGGAAGGAAAATAATAACTGCAAGGATCAGTGGATACGCTTCTGTAGTCGCTCTTTTGGAGGGAGACCAGTTACTGTACCAGAGTGGCGCTCCACCCACAGTAAAGAATCTACGACCTCTGCTGCCATGACAACTGCATTCTTTCTTCTTTGTTTTCCAGCACAAGCTAGTACTCATGCTGTGCCATCAAATAAGGGACAATAAAACAGTTTTCCACTGAAAACTTTACAGCAAAATCTTCTTGCACATCTTCTTCTGACCTTTTAAAAGAAGTTTTCCACTGAAAACTTACGCCAGCTCTTCTCTGCATACCTTTCCTCAGCAAGGAAGTAGTTCCAATCGAATATAAGATGAACACAGCCGGAAACAAATCTATCACCGTCTTTCACTGAAGACTATAAACTTCTCATTCTGACCCTTTTCAGGACAAGGGAAGCAGAATTAGTGGTATTACCAGTCCAATAATGGATAACTACAGGTAGGTGCACGCTTGCACGCTTCAAAACTTCATAGATTTTCATCCGTGAATGGACGATAATAAGGAAAAATACGTGTTGCTCCCATATCGACCAAAAATATAATGAAGAACTCTCGACATTCGTCTGTCGACAACGACTACTGCGCAAACGCGGACATGCGCAGACAAGGGGTCACCTCTTGTGACAAGAATATTCCTTAAAAAATTCTTGTCGGTCGATACGTTTTTGCTCCACAAAACCAAACAAGCACTTGTGAGGATAAGGTAAGGCTATTTTACGCAATAAAAATATATATATACATCTATAACAAAGATATAACCATCCTTATGAAAGCAATTTGTCATGTGGGATTTTGTACCTGTATCATCACTGGCAGAGTTCATCTGTATCAAAAAGATAATCTAATGTTGGACTTTTATTGTGTTAATCTCCACCAGCTAACAAACTTTAAGGTAGAGCTAAACATTAACAGTCTGGATCCTGATGGGTTCGTTCACATAGCCATGGCTATATAACTAAATGTTGAATACTATTATTAAAATTTGACTATTATGTATAAGATACGAGCATATTGTAATGTTGACATAGAACTAATAAAAATGGTCAATGTGTTAACAGCAGTGGAAATGCCATCCGAAGACGCAAGACCCCAGTCATAATTTAGCAAACTTGAAAATCAAAGGTCATCAAGGTCAAAATTGGGGGTTTATATTCATTTTAGCAGCTAGACTGATATCAAGAGGAGGCTCTAAGTACATCCCATAAGGGTAAGAAGATCCAAATGATGATCATTCAGCAAACTTGATTGATTGTAAGGCTACCAGAGCCCTTATTATTAAATTTTAATAAGCCAGTGATAATAACTTACACATAGCCATCACAAAATTTGACCTCTAGCTTCTCTCCCCGGCTGCCACGGATACGTCCTGGAAGATAAGATAACCTCGTCTTATCGGCAATAGCCAGCACATGGTCTCCAACTGCAAGTGGGTGTTTCTTGGTAAAGGCACCAAAGATACAAGACGAGACTTGCTTGGCTTCATGACCATCACTGAACTCTATCAAGTACTGGCGGCCATTTCCAACCCGTTCACGTACTACAGCTAAAAGATAGAGAAACAGCTGAGTTTAATGCCGTTACACAAAGGTGTGACAACAAAGATAACAGGAGACAAAACAATATGTTTATATCCATCTGCAATTATCTATATAATTACATATCAGGGCCACTGCCCATGTGGGATATTTACATTTTAAATTTGAACAAGAAAAATTTTCAAAAAATACTTGTGTTGGTTTAAGGTTAAAGTTGTGTTTTCACACCTTCTTCAATAGCTTGGAGTCATATCAGAACAGACTCACAGTTCATCTTACATGTGCCAGGTGCTGGGTTCATGACCAAAGAGGTCACAGCTGAGTATTAAATAGCATAAATGCAAAGTTCTTTATCATTCAGCCACTAAGGCCTATTCTTATTGGTTAAGCAGTTTAAATGTGGTTATAACATGTAGGGTGCTAACGAGTAATAGCCAAATTTCATGAAAAATTTGATCACAATTTTTTTAAGAGTTGAGTGGTTGCATATATATAAACTTGGAAATTTTAATTACTTAAATGTAGCTTTTATAAGCTACAAGCTTACCATGTGGGACTTAATGCTGTTCTCGGGTTGCCACACCCGGGGCCAACGTCTTAGAAAAAAAGACAGTTCTTGTTAGCCACCGGATATACTGGTAGTCACGTTATAACTTCTGACCAATCGTCCTACTTTCTCGTTGAAATTTTTTAAACCTACCCCTCAGCTGTAAACAGCGGGGAGGCAGGGTGGGACTCTCCTAAGTCCCACATGGTAAGCTTGTAGCTTATAAAAGCTACATTTAAGTAATTAAAATTTCCAATTTTATTACGCTACAATAGCTTACCATGTGGGACTTAATGCTGAATTCAACCGCCCGGTGGCAGGATTACAGCTGAGACTGGAAGATATGTAATTTTTTTTTTTCTAAGATTTTGAATTAAAAGAATAGAATAGTGCCAGAAATACCAGTCTGAGTCCCATTTACAGTGCCCCGATCCCGAAAGCCGGGCCTGTAACAAGCCAAAAACCTAAGTAAATGAGAGACAGTGCTAAAACTGTCTAGATGTTTGATTGTAGGACGGAAGTGTAGCCGTGCTCACTTCGAGGTCTAAGGGTCCCAAAGGGCCCTTCACGTGTGACTGACCAACCCAGTGGTTGGGCCTCTCATAAATTTTTTTTTTTTTTTTTTTTTAAAACCTGAATATGAGATTAATGACAACTAAATAAGTCCTTAATAGAAATTACTTGATAATTAAAGGATAAAATGACCTTACCCGTAACATCTTGAAGGTAAAGGAATACCTAGATCCTGGGAATGACTCCTGAAGACTTGGTTGTAGCGGATGTGCCCCCCCCCCCCCCCCTTTTTTCTTTCCGAGGACAACTGGTCTGAGGGGAAGGATCTAGGACTTGTTGTGCAGCCACTACGGGTCCCAGGTACAAATTGTTGTCAGTGTCCGACCAAGTAAGGTCTTTTAGGTAAAAATTTGTAAATGTGTTGTGAGCTTTCCAGTGACAGGCTTGCATGATTTGGTCCACCGATACCCCACCGTAAAAGGCCTTAGAGGCCGCGAAGGCCCGGATGTCATGCGCTTTGACTTGGACCAAGTCCAAGGCTTGTTGATCTGCTTGTTTGTAACAAAGTAAGATGGTTTGTTTCAACCATGAAGAGAGTGTAGCGGGTCTGATGTCTGAGGTATGTCCTTTCTTAAAGGAGATGAAAAGGAGAGAACGAGACCCTCTCAGGTCTTTAGTTCGGTCCAAATAAAACCTCAGGGCCCGCACGGGACACAGGGTCCTGTCTTCTTTAAACTGTCTATCTACAATGGTAGTCAAAGCAGGAATAGTCACTGGTGACACACTTTGAGAACCTTCTCTTGCTAGTTGGTTTTTGGCTATGAAATCAGAAGAAGGGAACAAGGCTACCTTTTCCCATTGGCCTAAATTAGCTACTTTGTTAGCGACCCAGGCATGGATTTCGCTGCGGCGCTTGCCGGAGGCCAAGGCTAGCAAGAAAGCAGTTTTGAGAGTAAGATGTTTGAGGTCTGAGTCTTTCATGGGCTCAAATGGTGCTTTGGTGAGCTCGTTAAGGACAACAGAAAGGTTCCACTTGGGTAAATTTCTGGAACTTTTAGGACGATCCCTGTGAAAACTGGAGAGTAACCTATGAAGGTCTGCATTGTGTGCAATATGTTGGGCCGTTGGGCCCAAAGTGTCAACGATTGCAGTCCTGTAACCATCAATGGTCGAGGGGCGCCTGTTTAAGTCTTGGTACAGATACATGAAGAAATCTGAGATTTGTTTCACCGAATTTTCTCTGCACCATTTTTCAAATAGGGCCCACTTAGTTTTGTAGATGGTCCTTGTTGATGACCGCTGAGGGGCAGCAATTCTCTCTGCCACCTCCACAGAGAAGCCTTGTTCCTGGAGTTGCCCGCTCCTAGACACCAGGCGTGGAGGTTCAGGTGCTGGGGGTTGTTGTGGAACACCAGCTTGTGGGACTGTTTGAGTAGGGTTGTTGACACTGGGAGTTGCAGTGGGATCTCTGTTGAGAGCTGCACTAGGTCCCAAAACCAGGGCATCCCTGGCCAGCCTGGGGCTATTACGATGATCAGGCAATGACATTGCCTGATCTTTTGGATCACCTTGTGAAGGAGAGCCGTAGGAGGGTACGCATAGGCCGTGAGGTTGGTCCAGTTTATGTTCAGAGCATCTATGTCCCAGGCCTTTGGGTCTGGGATAGGAGACACGTATAGAGGGAGTTTGTGGTTCAGGTGAGTGGCAAATAAGTCTACATGAGGGGTGAACCACTTTTGGCAGATCTGTTTGAAGACCTGTGGGTGCAGAGACCATTCTGTTGACTGCACTTGGTTGGACCTGGAGAGCAGGTCGGCCATCACATTCAGGCACCCTGGAATGTGCCTGGCTTTCAATGTTATGTGGTAGTGATGGCACCAGGTCATGATCTTCCACAGGAGAGCACACATCTCTGCCGAGTGTGTTCCTCCTTGTTTGTTGATGTAGGCTACCACTGTTGAGTTGTCCGTCGCAACCAACACTGTTTGATTCTGGCACTGGTCCTTGAAGGCTCGAAGGGCCAGGGAAACCGCCTTCAATTCTAGGACATTTATGTGTAGCCTTTTTTCCCGATCCGACCACAGACCCTTTGTAGAATTTTGGTCTAAGTGAGCGCCCCAACCTTCGTTTGAGGCGTCGGTAAAGAGTTGGATACTGTGGTCTTTGGGATGAAGGTCTGCACCTTTCATCACATTGGAGGGATTTTGCCACCAATCCAGGTGGGCTGCAATGGCTTCTGTCCAGGGAAGGAGGTTGTCCAGCGACTGAGGATATCTCCAGTGCTCCTTGAGGTGAAACTGAAAGGGCCTCATGTGAAGGCGTCCCTCCGGGACCATTTTCTCCGTTGAGGCTAGCAACCCAATTAGAGACATCAAACATCTTGCAGTCAAAACACGTTTTGACTTGAGTCGTAGGATCAAATCCTGAAGTTTGAGCCATCTCTCTTGAGTGGGTTTTACAAGGGCTGAATCTAGGTGGTATTCGTAGCCCACGAACGAAAACACCTGAGTAGGTTTCAGTTCTGATTTTTCCTGATTTATTATCCACCCCAAGGACTGAGTTAGGTCTACCACTGCCTGAGTGTTCACTTGGGCTTCCTCCTGAGACTGGGACCTGATCAGCCAGTCGTCCAGGTATTGGTGAATTCTGAGTCCTCTTGAGAGGGCCATTAGTTTCACTTCCTTTACGATCATTGTAAAGACCTGGGGGGCTGTGGCTAGCCCGAACGGGAGGGAGGTGAACTGGAACACCTGAGCCTTGTAGCAAAACCTTAGGTATTTCCTTGAGTTTGGGTGGATGGGGATGTGCAGGTAAGCGTCCGACAGATCTATCGACGATACCCACTCCCCTGGAATCAGGGAGGTCCTGATGGACTCTGGAGTTTCCATTTTGAACTTTTCTACGTGTAGAAAAGTGTTGAGCCTGCTTAAGTCTATGACTGGCCTCCACCTTTGGTGAGGCTTGGGTACTAGGAACAGGCGACTGTAAAACCCGAGAGATTTTACATTGTCTACCCTTTCGATCGCGTTCTTTGACAGGAGAGACTGGATACAAGTAGCCAAGGCTTGGTCTTTTTGTTGGGCCTTGTACTCTGACAGAATCAGAGGAAATCTGATCAAGTTTGGCTTTGAATGGAATGGCAGAACGTAGCCATTGGTGATAATGTTTAACACGTTTTGAGAACATTTGTTTGTGAGCCAGTCTCTCCTGAAAGAACGGAGGCGACCTCCTACTGGTGGACTGAGTGAGGCTTTGGAGGAGTCATTGGGGAAGGGGGTTTCCACGCCCCCTTCCTCTATTGTGGGGTCGAAAACGACCCCTGGAGCCTCTGAAGTTGGATTTTCCTCTTCCCGAGGGAAAGGACTGGTTACTGCTTTGAGAGGTATTGCCCCCATAGGGGCGTTTCCTGTAGGAGCCTCTTTTCTTGTGGGGACCATGAAAGGGCTTATTCTGGTAGGGTACAAAACCCTGAGAATCTTTTGAGGTGCCTTTTTTGAGAAGGAAGTCCTCACCTTCCTTCACTAATTGAGACTCGAACAAGGAAGGGCCCCAAAAGGACGAGTTCCGGAGTTCTTGACGTCTCGTTTCTCCTAATTGTGGATGTAATAGAGTCATCTCGGCTTCGCGTCTGAGCAAGCCGGTATTAGCCATAGAGTATAATTCCCTCTGCAAAATATGGGCTAGAGATTTGCTGAGACAAGTGAGGGCCCTGTGTTGGACAAGTACTGTCTTGTTCCAAAAATCTAAGTAGTCAGCTACTTCCTCATATCCGTGCTTTGCCGCTTTCTCAGGATTGGCACCTTTCTGAATCTGAGATTTTATCTTCTTGACCGTAGATTTGATGCTATGTTGGCATTTTTCCAATGAAGCATTGCAAGAAGAGGAGGTTTTGGCAAATGCAGCGGTGAAGTTGAGGGTAGAAATATTTTGTCTAGCCTGAAGTTCCAGCTCCTTGAGAATTGGCAGGGGAACTCTGGCTACTGGGGGCCCAGAAGGTCTAGGAGTAATACAGATCTTAGCGAAGTCCGTATTCAACTCCTGAATTTTGTCCTGAAAAGTTGGTTGTCCCACCTTGTACCACTTTGAAGTTGAGGGAGGAGGCTTGACATATTTTCCCTCAGATAAATTGGCAGCCTTAAAGTCATGTTGGAATTTATCAAAGGCGTCCTTGATAACTGAGCTAAGTGGAAGGATAGAGGAAGGACCTCTAGGTCTGAGCTCTTGACGGCCTTTTTCATCATCCAGACCCAACACTGAAGTGGACGACCTGGGCATAGATTCCCTGGGGTCAGGGAGAGACAGAATACGTCTGAAGGTGTCTACCTCTTCAGAGTATTGTGAGGGCATGTCAGACAAAGCTACTTCCCTATAATAAGGGGGGTCTGGATCATGTTGTGGGAGGTCTTGATCAGAAGCTACTCCTGAGGGCTGAGCCCTAGAGGGCTTAGAAGACCTGTGTCTGGCTACAGGGGAGTGATCCTCCTCTGAGGAAAATGACACGTATCTAGATCTTGATTTATGTTTGCTCTTGTCAGAGTGTTTTTTGGATCTAGAAGAACGGATCCGAGGTTCATCGGAATCCTCAATTAGTTGGTCCGAGGCAGAGCTCGGGTCAACTGGCTGCTTATGGCTTTGCTTTTTGTGAGAGTACGAGACCTCTTCGGGATGACCTTCAGAGGGGGCAACGTACTGATCCCAGGAAGGTTGAGTAGATACTAGACGCGGAGGAAGTGCTGGACCGAAGTCCACATCCATATCCTCGCTTGGGATGTTAGTACCAGATCTCGGAGGGGGCAAATCCAGAGGGGCAGCAGTACTACTGGACAAGCCAGGTTTTGAAGCAAGAAGAGAGGACTCTACCTCGACTTTCTGTTTTGCAGCCAACTCCTCTCGGAGTGACTGAAAAGCTTCCAACATGGATGCCTGGAAGGTACCCATTTGCTGCTGTAAATGTATATTTAAGGAATCACCGAGTGATTTCTCTATGTTTTTCTGGATTTTATTTTGCAAAGCCGTACCAGGGGTGGGTGGAATAGTCTTGGCTGGCGTTTTCAAGGACAGGGAACTGAAGGCAAGAGGTTGTGGACGGGAGGGTGAGGTAAAAAGGCTATCAGCAGCACACTCGAGGTCTGCATTGGATCCAGTGAAGGAATCCCCGTCGCCTTCACCCAAAAGATCTAGTTCATCTTTGGAACTAGTTGCCGCTTTTTGCTTTTTCAAATACCGCTTCCGGTTTTGAATTTTCTGTAATTGCTCATCTGTGAAAGACGTGGAAATTTCACAAGGGGTTTCAAAGGTGACACAGGGGTCATCTCCCTTGCCAGCCTCCCTACAGGTAGGGCAGAAATTATGTGTATCAAAGCTAAAGCAGAAATGGCGGCATTTCTGAGCTCTCGGTTTGTCTTTATTTGCTTGATGTGTCGACATTTTATACGCAATAAAAAGACGTACAATAGAATTGCCTGAACCGAGGAAAGCTAAAAACACGCGAAAGTCAAGAAATACTTAAGGTGTGAAAATCAGAATTTTACAGAATGATCTATAGCATATAATTAAAGAAATATGCAAATATTAGCCTCCAACAATAAGTAAGAACTGAGAAAAAAATAGAAATGTCTGTATATTTACAAACTGCTACCAGTCAATCGTGGCCAACGAGAAAGTAGGACGATTGGTCAGAAGTTATCACGTGACGACAACTACCAGTATATCCGGTGGCTAACAAGAACTGTCTTTTTTTCTAAGACGTTGGCCCCGGGTGTGGCAACCCGAGAACAGCATTAAGTCCCACATGGTAAGCTATTGTAGCGTAATAAAATACCATCTAACTGATGACATATTCTCAGAGTAAAACATTAATAACACACCTTACTAGGTTAAATCACATAATGCGCAGTTTTTACCATAACATTCAATATTTTATAAAATGGTAATATCAGATATTTCAAATGATTCAAGGCTTTTATCTTTATATATTTTTTATATATTTTTATTTTAGAGAAGCTGCCATATTGGATGTTATTTCCCGTCAAGGTACATACTAAACTGCGCGAGGGCACTCGTCACACCCCTAATAACATGTAAATTTATTCACTTATGCTAACTGAAAAAATCCCACAATCCTTGAAAATATCATCAGATATGACATCAGGAAAATATTTCTTTTGTAGTCATGTTGTATTTTCTATCACTCTGCTTTTGTAATTTTCCTTTGCTGCATCAGTGTATAGCAGAATTTTTACTTAATGAATCTGCTGCACAGAAACTTTGACTGACCAAGTTGAAAGATTCCATTTTTATCATTTCTCGCAACAACTGCTTGTCTGACCCACTGCTCTTCACAACGCTCTATGTATGCTGCATCCACCTCAAACTTGTCCTGCGTGATACGGTACACATCACGCCTATATACAAAACATAATATAATACATGTACTGACAACTTGATAGGATTACTCCAGTAAACAATTGTACATTTTACCACTGAATCTCAACAACAAAAGGGCTCCTTTTATAAAAAAAATCTGTATAAATAGAACCCTCCTAGCTTCTATTTATGTTAAGTACAATTACAACATTATAAATATGAACCTATGTTTTCACAAGAAGAAACTAAGGTTGAAGTTAATAATGGATTTCCACTGTGAGGTACATATATTAAGAAGTAAAAGAGGAACCTCTAATATGCAAATATGGCTGGAGAGTGAGATTTTAGTTGCATAAGAGAACATTTATAAAATAAAAGAATTATTGTTGTACAAAACAGTGAGAAATAATAAACTTGAGACAGCAGAACAATGTTCATAAAACATAATATTTCGTTATTAAACCTTTAGACAATGTAGGTTACACTGTATGACTTCTTTTAAACCAAAGTGGATAAAAGTCTCAAGTTAATTTTAATACAAAAACTCACAAATGATACTATTGTTAATATCCACTGAAATATGCTTTTACCATTATTTACTGCTACTGTTCCCATCTTCCTCGTACCACAATTGATGGTCATTTGTGCTCTGCTGTACAAGGCTTGATGGCTCTCACATGCATCAATTACATTTTTTTTCAGTGTAGTTGTGGAGATACATCCTCATATATATACCACTTAAGGTGGAGAGAGGGTTTACATTTAAGGTTAATGTTGATGAGACTTTATCTGTTTTCTTTACTGTTAAATCTGATCTTTAATGTTGATTATATTGTATGACATCATACAACACCTTTTGGTCCTCCTTACAGCACCTTTTGAATCATTATTTTAACAAGTTAACACAAGATCAATCATTTCATTTTACAAACAACACCACAAACACTGACCTTGGCACTGATGTCTCCACTCCATCGTAGAATCTGACCTCGACCTCTTTATCACTGCTAAGCACCACACCAGGGGCATAGCTAAAGTCAAAGTCTGGGTGCAAGGCTATTACTGGAGTCTTACTCTGTCAAAAAAACTTAAGATTTGAGTACAATATCATACACTCTAGTGGTGTACATTAACAAGCAGAAAATGTACAACTCCTTAAAATAAGGGGGAAAAAAATAAAATGTGACCAAAAAAACAACAACTCTATTCTAGTAATGTTAAAAGAAATCTTAAATATGATAAAATTGTCCCAGTAGATATTTTTTATTTAATGTATAGTGATATTCCCACTTGTGCATACTTTGCCTATGATGCAAGAATGCAAAGCCCAAGAGTAAGGGTTCAATTCCTGACCAAACATTACATGAGAAAGTTTGTTATACGCTTGCTGATAACCGGTGGTTTACAGCACTGGATCTTGAGCTAAGAATACACCCTTTTACTTCATGTGCTGTGAAATGACCAAAACAATGTGTTGAAAGCTTTGCTGGAAGAAAACTATCTAGATAAACTGAATTAATACTGCAATATTGTTTTGAAGTACAAAAGATCCTGTGAAAGGCTATGTGAATATTTCTTAAGAAAAAGATTTAAGTAACAAGTTCTCTTCCTACAGACAGCTTTCTAAATATTTGCATTAAAATCATCATAAAGTGACTGCTTTCTGTTACTTTACAAACTAAAATGGATAATATTTTGTGTGGTTTATTGCTAGGAAGAGTGATCATTATGAGAGGAGGGTAACTGGTTAAGAAGTACCCTAAGAGTATTACATAGGTTAGCCTTACTTAAGACTCGAATTTCTTTGTAAGTATGTTGGGGTTTATTTGTAATTAATAAACTTTCACCTTGTACAATGAAATCTAGTAAATACTAGTTTGTGATTTCATCTCCTGACATCTACAAGTGACTTATGAATACCGAACCTTTATGTACATGGTGGACAAGGATTTGAATAAAAATCTGAGCCCTAACCAAGGCTACTTTCAAGGTTGCCATAACAACAAATACTCACAGAGAGCTGTCTGCCATCGTCATCCTGGTCTGCCAAGATGTCTTCTCTCCAGATCTTCTCCAAGTCTCCCACCCCATCCTCTATGATGTAACTGTTGTCTCCACAGTCATGGCGCACAATGCCTGAAAGAAAGCATACAGTTAGACAAACTACCCAGAGTCATTTACAACAATATGTGCAGACACAGTGCTGGTGAACAATACCTGTAAACAAGGGATTTAATTAGACAAACTAGCCATTAGTGTCATGAGTCATTTCTAACAATATGCACAGGCACAAAAAAACAACAACAAAAAACAATTCTTTTACTCAGGCACAATGTATTTAGTAATTGTAACCATACTTAATGTCAAGTTTAATTTTCTCAAAATTGACAAACACTGATGTGCCTCCCTTAGCCTGCAAATACATATTCGTTATCATAGCTGTTTATAATTTATATTTTTACTGACAAAAATATTTTAAAATCTTCATAATTATCAGATATAGAGTATTTAACGTAGTTGGTTAGCAAAAGATTGAGCTTCAACTGATGTAATAAAACTTGTGTACAAATACAGTGCAACTCTATTTTCTTAGCCTTAATAAAAGGGTGTAATTTTGGTAAGATAACAGAAACTTCACACATTGAAATTGGTGTTGTTAACAGTAAACTGCAATTCAATTTTTGTTTCATTGAGGTAGGAACATGCAACAAAATCCCTGAAGAATATTTGAGAAACGGCTTTTTAAAACATTATTATTTTAGGCTTTCTAATGGCTAATACTTCATCAAAACAATACAATATGTACACATTTAGTAAAATATGCCATTTCCAGTTGTAAATTATGGGTCATGTATGGTTCTAATTAATTTTCACCATTTTAGTGAAAAGCCTACAAAATACCAGAGATTATTCCTTTCAAAGTCCTGATAGGCAATTTCGATTTTGTAAACAATGTCACCACTAATTGAAAGACTAATTTTAGAAAAAAATCAAGAGGCGAATACTAATTTGCACGAGTGAAGTTGATAAAATTGCATAGCTGGACAATATAATAGTAATTCCCTCCACACCATGGCATACACAGAATTTTACCATGGTTTCAGGTTTAGGCCCCGGAACATGACAATTTTTTAAACATTATAAACACTATTATTATCACTATTATTACCCACAATTCTGGATTACTGACCTTGAGCGCCCCTCGACTCTCCCTATGATAATGATTTTGTTTAATTAGCGCACTGAGTTCCCCTCTGTGGGGAAGCTATTGCGTTTGCAAAGCAGTAGATTAGATTAGACTAGATTATTCACATCTAATGATAAAACAAACAGGCTGTTTTGTCCATTTTACTTTGCAGTGGTTATTGTTGGGGACAGCTATAATGAGCAATAAATTACAACAAAAAGTTATGCTGATTCTATTAATGAAATACTTCCTTGAATAGCCAATCAAAAATGTGGACACTGCTCTGTCATGTGAGAATATAGATTTTAGTGTAGTATCTACATAACTGAGAGTATGCAATACATACCACTGTAGTACCATCCCTCATCAGACCAACGGGCTAGCACTTCCTCTCCTTCCCTTACCCTTGGTAGAGACCGGCGTAACTTCAACAGTGCAGCAGGGCGCACATTTTTCTCACTGTGTACTGCAAAAGAATATCCGAGTATTATAACATCCTTTTTAAAATGAAAGCTAATAGTGGTGTAATATTTGACAATAATGATAGCAACTTTTCTATGGTCACAAAATGAATGAATTTTGCCTGTCATTAACATGGTGAAAGTGTAATGACTTAAAAATAAATGACTCTGCAAGAGATTTTAAACTTTATAAATACCATCTTTACTCAAAATAAAGTTATTTTCACACATTCTTTATGAAATGTATATTGGTTTGTCTTTTTTGGCAAATATCAGCCACCTAAAGGGTTAAGACAGAGATGCATTTAACAACCAATTTAGAGAAATTTTTGTTACCTGTACCACAACCCAATGAGAATCAGAATACAGGTATCAAACTAAAAATTCAAATAACTAACATCCTGGGCATAGTAAGTCACCTGATTCAACATAAACCTAATTCTCCAATGACAGTTGGTAACACAGTATTTTTGTAAAACCAACACTAGGTTTTTTTTATTAAATTATAACCGAGTTTCAACATTTCTAACATTCCACATAAAGTTGTCCAATGTGCGGTTTCATCAAGCCTGCAGTTCCTGTTCAATAAACAGGGATGCAAAGTGAGACTGAACTTTCCAGAAAAATATTAACTGCAATCTGCCTTACCTATGACCACATCTTTATGTTCTGCTGCATCCATTAGCTGTGACCTGTCATTGTCAGTGATGTTCCTCTCGTCATGATGGTTGTGTTCTATCACCCACTCCTGTGTCCTGTTATGGCTACTGGATGACCTTGTCCTTTCTGGAGAACGTGACCTTGAGCGTGACCTTGGAGTAGCGTAGGGAATGAAAATATTTACACTACAATTGGTCATCTTGCTTTTAAATGAGTGTCTGATAAAGAGACTACAAATTATACATAAATAATAAGTTCTAAAGTCTTTTTCCTTTGAACTAGCGAAGAGATTGGAACAGAAAAAAGTGTATCGATATTCAAAAATATAATTTGCATGGTGTTCATATGGATGAGTATTGAAATAGTTTTTCACACAGTATTATGTATTACCTGACTATTATAACTACTACCCATGTCACATTTGCAACAAAACATAATGATAGCACATATTTTGAAATGATTATTAATTTGGATAATATTTTTACAAAAGTAGGAAAATTTCAAAAAAATACATAATTATATACATATATATATATCTCCCAATTAACCCTCCAATATACGGATATAAATCATCAAAATATTAAAAATTAGACTATTTCAAAAACCTGCATTGTGAGTAATTGTAAACAGTGTTGAAATTGCAGGGTTCGCGATTACGCCGTCCGAGTATGTTAAACACGCAGTATTTCAGATTTGGACGCAAATTTCGGTTGTCAGTGCGTCCATCGGGACGCGATTTTTATGAAGAAAATATTTCTGCTTTAGAAGCGAATTTCGGTTGGCAGGAAGCGTAGATATGCAAGCAATATATGTAACACTGAAGATAAGCTTTATATTTTAAAATTAAATGGTTTCGAGCGATTTCCTGGCAAGTTGTTTACGTCCACCATTGTAGAGCGAGATTTCATGCATGACGAGATGCTTCTAAAACAGCCAGTGAGTGCTGGTGTCGTACACTAGCAAATCTACTCAAAACGTTATATATCGAAAGAAAGCCTGATCTCTACACAGAAACAGTCGAAACAACAAGCCAGAACGGTGAATTTCGTGGGAGACAAATTATTATACTAAATCTCGAAAACTCTTGATATTTAACCCTGGAAAGTTGCCCAGAAAGTAAAAGCTGTAACATTTGAAAATATTTACAGGTGATGTAACAAAAAAAAACTATATCTCTGGAACTACCCAATGAATTTTTGTCAAACAAAAAGCAAGAAAAACTACAAATTTTTGTCTTTCAAACAGTATCAATGCCATATTTGTAGCTTAAATAAAATAATCATACAAAATAAATTTCATTCTAATTGCACTAAAATGAAGTTTATTGACTGGGGTTTAGCTTTTTAAAATACTTTTAAAATTTATTTATGGACAGATGCATATTATTTATCAGTATAAAGGAAATTGGATAGTGCTTTTATATATTTAAATGTATCCGAAATATGGGAGAAAAATTATTATTTGCACTTAATTTTCACACAGTGGCACCCCTTTTTTGATGTGCCATAAGGTACAAAGTACCCGACGTTTCATAACCCTAACGCAAACACTTTACTCAGAAAAAAATGATTGGGACTCCATTTTTCGGAGGACATGTAGTCAGTCCATTGGACTCCATATTTTAGATTCACGAACCCTGAATTGACAATTAAATTTCTGCCTGATACTGAAGCAGCAATATAATCCAATCCCTTCCAGGCTTCAGTTCAATACTTTACGTTTAAACAGAAAATCAGGTCCATTTCCATTGAAATGTCTCTTGAATTCCTAATGAAGTATAAGCATTTTCAGGCACCTTGACATTTGGCACAACAATTGGTTTGATTGTATAAACATCTCTACCTTGAAGGTGACCTCCGTACAGGAGATCGGGACAGTGAACGTGTGTATGAGCGGTGAGTGGATCTGCAGGTCTCTGGACGCGGTGTTCTGTTCTCCTAAATGGAAAAGAAAATACAAAGTTAAAGTATTTATTTCACTTCCTGAAGTCTAACAAATCAGAGCTTGTGATAATTACTGCACTAAGTATTCATTTATTAATGCAATATATCACAGTTTTTATGTTATCGTCTATAGGTTGATGATTCAGATCTTGTGATAAGTTTTCACTTATTTATGTAATATATTACCGTATGTATGTGGAATGGTGACTCAGACCTTGTGATCATTATTGCATTCACTTATTATTAATTTATTATTCATTATTGTATTCACTTATTCATGTCGTATATTTCAGTACTTATCTCACCTCCTGAAGATTGTTTGTCACCGCAAGCAGTGATTGACATGCTCAGTACACTATTTGTGTTATAATTTTTACTTTTTGTCTAAGCTATAATACTTTGAACTTATTTCTGAAGCTTATGATCTTCAGTACCTTATCTGTATGCAATGTTTTTTTTTTACATTTTGACTTAGCCTGTGAGGTTCAGTTTTCATATACATTCTTCTTTATATACAGTTATTCCTGCATTATTTGGCAGTCTCTGTCTCACCTCCTGTAGTTGGTTTATCCCTGCAAGCACCAAGTGTATCAGCTTGTGGTGTTGGTCTCCCTGCTCCCCATGATGTTCACTTGTCAAGTGTAAACGCAGCCGAGATAACTCCTTGGCCTGTGCCTTCAGTTTCTGAAAATGATGAGAAATATTTTAAACTAAATGAAAAAGAGTATAACATTAATTTGTAAAGATGAGAAATATGTTCCTAGAAGTGAATATTGTGATGTCTGTGGGCCAGTGTAGAGAGCAGAAGGTCTGGTATTTGATCTGTGCATGGAGATTATACCTTTCAGATGGTATTTTGCACACATGTATCCCTCTCCAGTTTGGAGTATAAATACATACCAGCAATAGTGTACCAGAACATATATTAGATTAGCATTGTGTTCTCAGGAACAGATATACTCTGAATTGATTTATGCCAGCAAAACTGGAGATAAGCTCAAGTAATATGAGCCACTTGGCCGCCCTAAAAAAAGATTTTAGCTTTTATCTAGTCAAAGTAATTACAAAACGGAAAGTGAGTGCAACATTTGTCTCCAATTATAAATATTTCTCTCACTGAAATTTCGAAGGATTATCGATGTCTGCTCACCTAGGAATTCTGCTTATGAGCGTTCCACACAAAGGGCCCCTGATTTGAAGTTTCTGGGGGAGATTACAACCAGAACTGTTCATAGAGATGGACCCACAAATTTTTGTAGTTGGTTCTAGTTCGACAAAAAGGGTTACTTTTAATGATGGATGAACTTCAAAGGCAACTCTACTCAACAGAAATGTTCTAAAAGAGGTTTATCAATATAACTTTTGACAAACCTTCTGGTAGTGTATTTGTCTCTTCCGCTGTTTCTCCAATTGGAGTCTCCAATTTTCCAGCTTCTTCCACTCTTCATCAAGACCTTCTATTTTCACTTCAACTTCTTTCAGTTGAACATTATAAGAATGACAAATTTGCAAATTTAATAAGTAAATTAAATTTTTATGAGTTAATACCCTATCCAATGGACAATAGCTTAACCGGTCGGCGCAGACCGGCCCGCCAAACGTCAGAAAAAGACGTCCTGTGTTTCCACCGGCTTGCCGGCCCGTAGTACTAGTGCACTCGCCACATGGCATGTTGTACTTCCTTCCTGTCTAGACAGTGTGACATCATAGCATCTTTTTCGCTGTCTAAACCTATTAGACCCCTAGTAAGCTGATAGCGGGGTCGGTGGGAGGGTCTTGTGTGTCCATTGGATAGGGTATTAACTTATAAAAATCTAATTTACTCCTTAAATTTGCAATTTTATTGCGTTAATACATCCTATCCAATAGACAATAGCTGAATAACTACCGCTTGGTCGGCGGGTAGGTTACTAGGGACTTAAGTGAACTCATACATAGCACTAACAAATTTCATCCAAGCCTGGGTCGACCCTGAGGTCAAGAAACCCTTAAGGCCATAGTCGGTCAAAAGAGGCCGGTAAAGCGGCCCAAACCGACTCCCCCCCCCCTTTTTTTGACAGACCTGCTCTGAGGTAGGGGAAGAGAGGGATGAGTTCAGTGCCATGAGAAAGGAAATAAACCTCCCAAAGGAAGCACGTCTGAGTGGTTTTTTTTGGGTTTTTTTTATATAACTATGTACAAGCTATTTACATATATACAAGTCTCCTCGAATTATTAGGTCATTGGTGGATCTGCTGAGCAGCCACTAGTCCCACTACTGGACCTAGGTGGAAGAGCTCAGTGTCAGCCCAAGCCACATCCTTCATTCAGGTAGAACTGGGTGAAGGTGTTGTGTGACTTCCAGTGACAGGCTGACAATATTTGTTCCAGTGAGACTCCTGACTGGAAGGCCTTGGAGGCAGCAAAGGCCCTGACATCATGGGCTTTAACCTGATGCAGGGTGAAGGCCTCTTGGTCTGAGAGCTCGTAGCATAGGATCACAGTCTGTTTGATCGACGAGGAGATGGTGACAGGTGAGATGTCTTTGTCAAAACCTTTCTTGAAGGAGACAAAGACCAACTCCTTATTCTGCCTTAGGTCTGAGGTTCTGTCCAAGTAGTAGCATAGAGCTCTGACTGGGCAGAGGGA
The DNA here is from genome assembly GCA_964017235.1 of Sabellastarte sp. h YS-2021. Classification (NCBI taxonomy): domain Eukaryota; kingdom Metazoa; phylum Annelida; class Polychaeta; order Sabellida; family Sabellidae; genus Sabellastarte; species Sabellastarte sp. h YS-2021. The sequence goes on along the minus strand of OZ024927.1, from coordinate 144,120,179 downwards.
CCTGTCAGACTTGAGGGACCTGTCCAGAGTTGGGGCCAGGGCAGGTATAACCACTGGGGCCACACTTTCAGGACCTTATTTGGCCATCTGGTTCTTGGAGAGAAAGCTGGGTGATGGATACAGGGACACCTTTGACCAATCAGATTGGTGTCTAATATTCTTATTTTGCCAGGCATGAATCTCACTTCTGCACTTGCCTGATCCAAGGGCCAAGAGGAAAACAGTTTTTGAAGGTAAGGTGCTTCAAGGAGGCCTCTTGGATAGGTTCGAATGGAGCCTTAGTCAGCTGGTGTAACACCAGGGATAGGTTCCAAGAGGGGATACCCCTCCTACCTTTGGGTCTGTCTCTATGGAAACTATCCAGAAGACGAGTGAGATTTTCATCTTTGCTGATGTTGAAGGGGGAATTTCCCAGTTTATCAGCAATGGCTGACCTGTAACCATCAATGGTGCTGGGCTGTAACTTCCTGTCCTCAAAGAGGTACAAAAGGAAGTCAGTAACTGACTTCACAGGGGGTGCCCTGAAGTCCACCTGATTAGTGACGCACCACTTTGTAAAAAGGGTCCACTTTGCCTCATAGACTGATCTGGTAGATCCTCTTTGAGGAGCCTCAATTCTCACTGCCACTGCCTCAGAGAAACCCTGCTCCTTGATTGCTGTGGCTCTAGGAGCCATGCATGGAGATTTAGGTTTATCAGATTTCTGTGAGGGATCTGATTGAAGAGTTGTGTCAACAGGTTGGGCAGATTGGGCAGACTCAGTGGGATCTGGCTGGACATGGCCACCAGATCCCAAAACCAAGGCATGTTGGGCCACCCCGGAGCAATTAGAATGATTCTCTTGCATGGGGAGTCCTGCAACTTCTCCACCACTTTGCCCAAGATGGCTGCTGGTGGGAAGTCATAAGCGTCCAGATCCTCCATGGCAGACTGAGGGCGTCCACTGCAGTGGCCAGGGGGTCCGGTACCGGTGACACAACTGAGGTAATTTGTTGTTGAACCTCGTGGCAAATAGGACTATGTTGGGCCGGTGCCACCTGCTGCATATGGTTTGAAAAACCTCTTGAAGGAGGGATCATTCTGTTTGAATAGTCTGGCCTAGACATGATAGCTTGTCTGCTACCACGTTCAGCCGGCCTGGGATGTGTCGGGCTTTGAGAGTTACTTGATGGCTGGTGCACCAGGTCAAGATTCTCCATAGAAGGGCACAAAGTGGGCCCGACCTCATGCCTCCCTCCTTGTTTATGTATGACACTACTGTAGTGTTGTCGGTTGCTACAAGTACCATTTTGCAGGTACAGAGGTCTTGGAACTCTTTTAGAGCTAAGAAGACTGCTTTTAACTCCAGATAGTTTATATGCAGCTTGCTTTCTGGTAGGGACCCGGACCCTCTTGCAGTGCGTTCGTTTAAGTGAGCGCCCCACCCTTCTTTTGATGCGTCTGTAAAGATTTGCAGAGCATGTTTTATTGGGTGTAATGGTTGGCCTGTGAGAACGTTGTCCTCCAGCAGCCACCACTGTAGATGAGGGTGCAATGATCTGGGAATTGGAATCACCTTTTCTAGTGACTCTGGTACCCTCCAGTTGTTTTTGAGATGCCACTGTATGGGTCTCATATGTAGTCGGCCTAGGTGAACTTGGTTTTCTGTTGCTGTTAGCAGACCTATAAGGGACATGAGCTGCCGGACAGGACAGGCTGGTAGTGACAATATTTCTGATACTTTGTCCTGAAGGTTCTGCCAACGGTCCGGTGTAGGTCGGACCCAACTGGCCCTGAGGTCGAACTGGTAGCCTACAAAATCGAAGATCTGCTTGGGTTCCAGTTCTGACTTTTCCAAATTCACTAGCCAACCTAGTTCCTGGCATATCTTTACTAGATCTTGAGTATGCTGGAGACAGGCCTGGTGGGATCTGGCTCTCACCAACCAGTCGTCTAGGTACTGGTGGATCCTTATACCCTTGTGTATGGCCATCAGTTTCACCTCTTTTGCTACCACAGTGAACTCCAAGGCTGCTGTGGACAGACCGAAAGGCAGTGCTTTGAATTGATATGTCTGCCCTTGGACGTGAAATCTCAGATATTTCCTGGATTGTTCCTGTATTGGTATATGGAAGTAGGCGTCCTTGAAGTCTATTGAGGTGACCCACTCCCCTTGTTGGAGGGATGTCCTGATGGTTTCCGGTGTCTCCATCTTGAATTTCTCCGCCTTGAGGAAAAAATTCAGATTGCTCAGATCTAATATAGGTCTCCACTTCTTGTTTGGCTTTGAGACTAAAAATAGCCGGTTGAAAAAGCCCAGAGAGGATTTGTTTCTTACTAGCTCCACTGCATTTTTGTCTATAAGCTGATGCAATGCCTCCAGCAGGTAGCTGTTCCTGTGGGGATTGACATAACAGCTTATGACTGTAGGAGACCTTGTGAGTTTTGGCCGGATCCGAAAGGGGAGGGTGTAGCCCTCTCTCAGGATTTGAACTACTTTCGGACTGGCACCCAGATGCAGCCAAGTTTCCCAAAAGTCTGGCCCCTACAGGTAGATTTGTGACAACAATTGGGACATTTGTTACAGGTTTTGCACAAGACAATTGAGTGACACAGGAAACACCTTTGACATATTTTAATTTCTCTTGAATCACATAACAACCTGCTGACCCGGGACTTAACTCTTTCCTTTGTGAGTGCCCGGGGGCAGTATGACCAAGATTGGCAACATGACAAGTTACATTTAAAGAGTTTATTGTCCTTGGTACTGATGTGTTCCCGGTCAACAGCCCTTCCTGTAACAAAGTTATACATTGATTGTCATTTATAAGGCTGTTGACCCTTGGCAGGTCGCGATGAATACTGGTGCTTGCCTTTACTCCTCTTGTTGTGACCCCTTGATATGTTCTTCCAAGCCGGCCTGTCTTGCCTTCTATTATCTGACTTGCTTTCCTGTCGTTCATAGAGATGGTAGCAACCTTTTTGGTAGACCGACCCCGACCGACCTTTATCTGCATTGGAGATGTCTTCTTCTGCTTGTTTCAGAGCCGTATCCAGAAACAAGGTGGAGATATGAAGTGGAGCAGTCCTGAGAGCTGCCAGAGTATCAGCCTTGATTCCTGCCTTCAAGTAAGCTAGGTACGAGTCCCTTCTAAGGAGTGTGACATTTGCCATATTCATGAAAACGGAGTCTGTCAAATATTCCATGGACTTGGCCATAGCCTGGCAAATGCTGGAATTAAAGTCCATGAGAAACTGTAACTCTTCTGTGGCTGTAGACAGTTTCGAAGAAGACTTGCCCTTGTGGTCGAATCTAATGGCTTTTAGCTGGGACTGCATGTCCTGTTGTACTTTCATCAAGCATCTATTGAAACCTGCAGCCTGGTTGCAGATAACCGACGACTCCCAGGCGGATTTCTCCCACTTTCTCAAGGTATCTTGAGAGATTGGCCACGACTGGGGAGGGCTGGTGGCGATTCCAGCATGTCTTGCTATCCTCAGGTAACCATTGTTGAGCATTGGATGCATCTGTACTCCAGGACGTAAGAGTCTCTGTAGTGTCACTCTTCTGCTGAGGGTGGCAACCGTACCACTTGGCCTGAGATCTAGGTGGCTTTAAAAACTGATCTCTCTGCAAACCACCGGCCTCAGCACTGCGAGATGGGTATCCATCAGTGAGGGTTAAGTTCAGCTTGGAGAGTTTCTGGCAGAGCCACTCGTCAGTAGGTAACTGAACTGATATCTTGCCCGGTGTCTGCAGTTTAGGTCCAGCAAATGGATTATCTTCTGAAGAGCCAGTGGTTGTATCCATATCCGGAATGTGGGTCCATCCCATAAAGGACCGGATTCCCCTCAATATTTCCCTGTAAGATTGTTCTTCTGAAGGGGAATGATCCGGATCTGTAACTGTAGCATCCAGTTCATCCGACAACTCTCCCTCCTCAACAAAAATATCAACAGGGGGTCGGTCAGATACAACACTGTCTGAGTCCGATTCACTGGAAGAGTTCTTTCTGGTCGGTTGAAAGGCACTGGATACACTGGTAGAAGGTCTATCAGAAGGTGCTGGTCGGTCTGATAGTTGATGTCGGTCAGACTGAGACCTAGAAGTCAGTGGTGGTAGACGCAGAGGGTCAGTCAGTAGATCCAGAGGGTCGGTCAGCAGCCTGAGAAGCTGGTTGCTTGGTAGGTCTGATGAATGGTTCCGACCTGATGACACTAGCTGGTGGTGAGTGACCTGGGACCACCTTGACCGTACCAAAGGTAGGTTCCTGTTGAGGTTGGTCCAGAGTTCTTGCTAGTAAGAGGGCTTCCAGCCGGTTGAACCGGTCTGACCATTTCTGATCTAACTCGTCGAACCTCTGGTCGGTGGACACTGCAGCCGGCCGGCTTGCTGAAGCTGAAGGCTTAGACTTGACAGATTTCTTCTTTACTTCTACTTTTTTCTTCTTTTCAGCCAGCTGTGCACTCAAACCAGTGTCCTGGCCATCCACTGCCCTTATTACCGACACTCATGCCGGGTCCACAAGGGTGGGACTGAGAGTGACTTTGGTAGATGAAGCGTTCTTTGAAGGGGTAGTGTCAGACTTGTCACGTTTCTCCTTCTTCAGTTTATAGGAACGGGTGGATAATTGTGTAAGCTGTTCAGGGGTCAAGGCTTTACAGTGCTGGCAATCAGATCCTAGTTTCTCAACACAGGGGTCCTTACCCTTCTTTTTGTCACGACAGCGTGCGCAGACACCATGTAAATCAAAGCCTGCCATCATGTGACCACACCCTCCACGTCGCTGACTAGGAGATGACATTATGTGCTATACACTACCAAGAATCAAATAATAAGCTTTAAAAAGCAAATCCGTAGATATTCTCACAAAAAACTGAAAACTTTAAACTCAGAATAAATCCGTGCACAAGGTACATGCGCCAAACGAAAAAGATGCTATGACGTCACGCTGTCTAGACAGGAAGGAAGTACGACACGCCATCTGGCGAGTGCACTAGTACTACGGGCCGGCAAGCTGGTGGAAACACAGGACGTCTTTTTCTGACGTTTGGCGGGCCGGTCTGCGCCGACCAGTTAAGCTATTGTCCACTGGATAGGATGTATTAATGCAATAAAATGGGAATTTATATTCAAACAAAATACAGAGACAAGAACTGTCATTAACAGATTAATACTGTGTATCACTAAACAGTGACATAAAAATAATCTTAACTACACAAAGACAATTATAGTAAAAATTATGTTTTTCATAATATGGTTAGCCAAACAAACCCAGCAGGCTGCACTGAGTTTTAACTTTCACAAATTATTTACAGCATGGGTTTTGAAGGTCAGATCAGGGTTAAGCTAGAAATAGGACGCCCTGTTGATAGTAGCTGCGACATATGAATAGAAACAGGATAGCATAGAAGAACGCACATTATCATGTGTAATGTCCACCCCATGACCCTTTTGCCAAAATTGTACAGTAGTCTTACAAGACCCTGTTTCATTTGTAAAATATATCAATGATGCTTAAATATTTATTAGTGTACATGTAAATTATTTCAGCTTCATACCTTTTTGCATTGGTTGGGTCAAAAATTTTGACGAAATCACTCTATCTTGCACGGTTAAGAAGATAGAAGCAAATTTCTGTTTTTCTATTTTTGGCAAAAATTTGAAAATTCAAAATGGCCGCCATTTTTGGGAAGAGGAAATTTTTTTGAAAATTGCCAAGAGTACATTTCTTACGAAAATTTCAACGAAATAACTCTATTTTGCACGGTTAAGGCAAATTTGTGTTTTTCCATTTTGGGCAAAAATTCGAAAATTCAAAATGGCCGCCATATGTGGGAAGAGGAAAATTTTTGAAAATTGCCAAGAGTACATTGCTCAGATACCCTGTGGGTCGAAAATTTCGACAAAATCCCTCTATCTCACACGGTTAAGGAGATAGAACCAAATTTGTGTTTTGCCATTTTTGGCAAATATTTGAAAATTCAAAATGGCCGCCATTTTTGGGGAGGGGAAAATTTTTTGAAAACTGCAAAGATTACATTCCTTAGATATCCTGTGGGTCGAAAATTTTGACGAAATCGCTCTATCTCACACAGTTTAGGAGATATGAGCACATTTGCCTTTTTCAGTACTCAAAATAGCCAATTACTCATTTATTTAATCAATTACTCACTCATCTATGAAGCAATTCCCCCCAAAAGCATTCCCATACAAGCTATTAACCCAATGAACCTCCATACCTAATTTCAGAAAGCTAGGCTTAATAGCATTCCTTAAAATGTCTGGAAACCAAAGAGCTACTCAAAAGTAGCAAAGTAGCTATTACTCAGTTAGCTATAGAGCTATCATCACCAAAAGCAATCCCATACAAGCTATTAACCCAATAAACCTGCATGCCAAATTTGGTAAAGATAGGATAAGAACTGTTGCCTAAAATGTCTGGAAACCAAGTGTGACGCCGGACGCCGGAAAAAGCAAAAATAATATGTCCACCCCCCAGTGGGGTGGACATAATAACCCAGACTTCAATGAATTAATGTAAGAACAACCATAACAATTGGAAAAATGACACATACCTGGTGATGGTGACCTTGACCTGGGAGCAGGTTCTTCAACCCTGGAATACAAGCTGTTGCATTCAATTATGGATGTTAAGAATTAATATTCCGTTAATGAAGAAAATAACAGATGAATGAATCAGGGCCAAGACAAATTTAAGAATATTCTTTATGGTCCAAGCATTATGCAGATTTGACATACTCTGCAAAGTAAGCTACATTCCTTCAATACTGTGTTGTCTTTATGTGTAGCAGTCCTGAGAACACGCTGTAATTGTGGGATATTTTCTTGAACTTAACCTATATTAAAGTGTCTAATAAATAAGTACACTTCACGATACTTTCCGACAGCCCTGTGTTTAAAAAAGATTTACTTTGCTCTCCATCAAACCCAAATGACATAATTATCACAATGTCCTGAATATATTTCTAGCTATACAAATTAACGTGAAAAAAAAAAGAATTGAAAGTATCAATGATCAACATATTACTGTGAAGAATGTTTTATAACTTAAATGCTTACCTTATCCTCACCAGTACTTTTGGTGTATTCAAAACAACATGCAGATGACCAAATAGAATATCTTGAAGAAACTGATTGCTCTTTGTCAAGTGATCCTTGGTGTATAAATCAACATTCAAATCTACTTGTTAAGAGATATTCATTATATCCATAATAAATTATAGTATTCTTCTGCAATACTAAAATTTGTAAACTGGGAAGTGATATGTAAGGGTAAGCGTGTTCTTCCCACTATGATCAAAAAGATTGTGGATACGTTTAACGGTAACTGAAACCTTTGCAATGATTTTAATCTAATCTAATCTACTGCTTTGCTGGCGTAATATCTTCAATGCAAAATGTATTACAACTCACTCTTCTCCATTGACTTCAGCTATGTAGCGGCAGATGAAGGTGTAACGTAGTTTGCTGATCAACACAAGATGGCTACGCAGGAAGTGGTCCTGTAACAACAGTGTTAATTACTGTCAAGCCATACATTAAGTATCATGTTATAAACAAGTAGAGTAAGAAATCTAAAATTCGCCACATATCTGAAATTCGCCACAGGTGAAAATACTAATAAAATAAATGAATTGTGGTGAGATTTGTTGACTGTATAGTAAATTAAGGCTTTTTGAACTGAAAAATACCAATTTTTAGACAAAAACATCATTTTCTTCATAAAATTAACTAAGGTTTTAGAGGTGGCGAATTTTAGATTTCTGGTGAATTTTAGATTTCTTATTCTATCTATAAAACACAAATACAAAATAATTTTACTTAAATGAGACAGAAATGTTGACACACAGGTCCAACCTGAGAAAACATCAATATTCAAATTTATCATGAATTCTGTTAGCATGACAAAATGTTACTCCTTTCTAGGTAATCTTTCTAGGTTTAACTATTTCATGTAATATACTTTGTATATGAAATAAAATTAAAGTTACTAAATCAGTAATACAATCAAGCCTGCCTGACCTTTTGTCCATTGAAAAGGATCAGTGTGTAGAATTTGGCTTGTCTTTCCAGTTCTCTGGGAGTCATATAAATTATTCCAGGTACATAACACTCATACCCAGAGACATCATTGATCACCCTGGCCAGCACATAGTCACCAGTCTGTAACCAATAGAATGAGGAGACACAATCAATCCCACACAATATGGATTTGTCAGTAATTTTGATTGGTCAATACTGATGGTGATATTGACAAACTAATCATGTTGGTACTTCTGCCTGATCCATTTCTATCACAAAATTTCGTGAACTTGAATTCACAGCCTGGTAAAGATGAATTTGATTTATTTAGATTTAACATGGCTTTGAACACAAGGTCACAGTATTTGGAAAAAGATCTGGTACAGAAATATAACAAAAGAGACTCCATCAAAAGGGTTCACTAAGTCACAGAAAAAAAAAGGGAAACCATTAGATGCTTTCTTGTATTTCAACTGATAAATTTAATATAAATTTTGTCACACACTCAAATTTGTTTAGAAAATAGGAATTTTTTGATGAAAAAATCAATTCTAAGGACAAGAATTTTTTGAACTTGCTATAAAAGGACACTTTCAAAGCAGTTTTTCAAAAAAAAAAAAAAAAAAAAAAAAAAAGGTCAACAATTAAAATCCAAAAAAATATAATCTATTTTTCACACATAGCTTTATGATTGTATCCAATCTGATATTGTTTTGTTTAGGATTGTAAAAGCTTCTTAGGAAATAACAAAATGTTTAATCACAGAAGTTTCTTTCTTATCTAAGAATAAGATTTACTGTGAATATTATAGAATATGGGCCCTGCTCTGTTGCATCTGGTATTAAATAATGAGCCATAAAGACCATATACATTTTATCATGTTTGATCACTAGTGCGATATTGTATCTATACTTGCATGCTCCCTCTGGCTTTACCTGTAGAATTGGTCTAGCCACAGCCCCAGTCATTGGTATGATGAATCTTGATGGGAGTGTGTATCTTCCCAAGTTGTCAAAATCCACAGAGGCTGTGCGAATACCCTGACACTTGGCTACAACACCTGGGTAATAGAACCCATCCTTTTCATAACGACCAATAACAGTCTGTGACCTCAAGATTTCCAACTGAAAACGTCTCTTGGCCTTAGGACTAGCAGACTGTGTACTCTCCTTGTCATCAGTCTAAAAATAAATGTAACACCAATATAATTGAAGTAAATAAGATAAAGTCAGTATTAAAAAAATAACTCTAATTTGATATCTATATTAATAAATGTGAAAGTCTATCTGTCCATCTAGCCAACCATCTGTATGAAACTCTAGCCAATCAAATACTTTCATTTAGACACGCCCATGGAATTGAAATAACTCTTTTTGAATTTTTAATATATAAAAATATTTTAACGTTTCTAACGAGGATATGTTATATACCATTGGAAAGTTCTGATTCTGTACTTTTAAATCATATATAATTTATCAATATCCAAATACACATGTGAAAGTTGTTGTAATATTATATGAGCCCCCAAAAGAGCAAGCTTAAAATGTTGCATACAGTGCAGCTTTGAAGCTAGTATATGAATAATATAGAAAATTTAATAGTAAATTAAATTTTTATAAGTTAATACCTTACCTAGTGGACAGATGCATTTGTCCGGCGCTCTGCCGGTCACGCCAAACGTTAGAAAAAAACGTCCTGAGCTGGGCTCTGGCCGGGACCGGTAGTGTCCTGTTCACTCGCCAGGTGGCTGTACAGCCTACCTGCCGGTATACTGCGCATGCGTGCGCATGCGCTCTTCCTCTTTTTGTTGTCTACCTTATGACCCCTTGTTGGTTATGATAGCGGGGAAGGTAGGGTGGGACTCCCCCTGTCCACTAGGTAAGGTATTAACTTATAAAAATTTAATTTACTATTAAATTTTCTATTTTATTGCGTTAATACAAGTTACCTAGTGGACAGATGCAGAATGACTACCCATTGGATGGGGGGGTAGCCAAACAAGGGGAACCCATATAGACAATAGTATAACGGGTGTGTCCGGTACTGGTTAAATAAACCAACCTCTAAGGACCAAAACACCCTTGCCCCCCCCCCCCCCCCCCCCCCCCCCCCTGATTTTCCCTAAGCGGAAACAGCCTGTGCACCAATTCGGAAGAAGAACAGGAGCAAAGAAACACCATCCTTGAGAAGCTCCTGGATCCACTTGGATCATGGCAATCCAGTACCAAAGGATAGGAGGTTTTTTTTTTTTTTTTTATATATATATATACACTAAACCCAAAAAACATGTGTACACTATATACAGTCAGTAATAAGACTATTACTGATGTTCGTGGATCTGCTGAGCAGCCACCACAGGACCTAGGTGATACAACTCTGAATCTGCCCAGGCTAGGTCCTTCAGGTAGAATTGTGTAAAAGTGTTGTGGGCCTTCCAATGGCAAGCTGATAGGATCTGATCCAAGGAAACCCCGCCCTGAAAGGCTTTGGATGCGGCAAAGGCCCGCACATCATGAGCCCGAACTTGATGTATAGTTTGAGCCTCCTGATCGGAAAGCTGATAGCACAACAACACAGTTTGCTTGATCCAGGAAGAAACAGTGGCCGGAACAATGTCCTTCTGAAAACTCTTCCGGAAAGACACAAACACCAGATCTTTGCCCGAGCGTAAGTCCTTGGTCCTGTCTAAATAGTAACGCAAGGCCCTGACCGGGCAAAGTGACTTGTCTTCCTTGAGGGACCTGTCCAATGATGGAGCCAACGCGGGAATGACAACCGGTGCCACAGCAGCTGGGCGGTCCCGCGCTAGTTGATTCTTAGATAGAAAACTGGGAGAGGGATATAATGAGACCTGACTCCAATTCTCCTGATGCCTGATGTTGCGGTATAACCATGCATGGATTTCGCTCCGCCTTTTGCCGGAACCCAAAGCCAATAGGAAAACCGTCTTAAAGGTCAAATGTTTAAGCGAGGCCCTCCGCATGGGTTCGAAAGGAGCTTTGGTCAACTGATGGAGAACTAATGAAAGATTCCATGCAGGGACTCCCCGCCTGCCTTTCGGCTTGTCTCTATGGAAACTGTCCAACAAGCGAGTCAGACTTTCATCCTTGCCAAAATGAACCGGGTCGTTACCCAACATATCGGCAATAGCTGTTCTGTAGCCTTCTATAGTACTGGGTTGTAACTGTCTCTCCTTAAAGAGATACAACAAGAAATCGGCCACTTGTTTTAGAGAGGGCGCCCTGAAGTCCACCTGGCTGGATTCGCACCACTTAACAAAAATGGCCCACTTTGACTTATAGACCGCTCTGGTTGAACTTCTCTGAGGAGCCTCAATTCTTGCTGCCACCTCCTCAGAGAACCCTTGTCGCCTGATGGACGAGGCTCTAGGAGCCAAGCATGCAGATTCAGATGATTCAAGTTCCTGTGGAGAAGGCCGTTGAACGGTTGAGTCAACAGGTTCCTCTCTAAGGGAAGACTGAAGGGAATTTGACTTGATAGACTGATCAGGTCCCAAAACCAAGACATGTTGGGCCAACCCGGAGCGATTAAGATCATTCTGTGAAATTCTTGATTCACCAGTTTGGATGTGACCTGACTGAGCAGGGAGACTGGGGGAAAGGCGTACACATTCAGGTTGCCCCATGGAAGGCTGAGAGCATCCACCGCCCAAGCTGTCGAGTCCGGAACTGGAGAGACAAACTTGGGAAGCTTGTGATTGAATCTGGTGGCAAAAAGATCTATCTGCGGCTGGCCCCAGTTGGAACACAAGCGATTGAACACCTGTTGGGACAGGCACCACTCGGTCTGGATCACCTGATTGTGCCGGGACAGCTTGTCTGCTATGACATTCAACCGACCCGGAATGTGCCTGGCTCTCAGAACTATTCCTCTGGGGTGGCACCAGGAAAGGAGTCTCCAGAGGAGGGCACAAAGAGAGCCTGATTTCATACCCCCTTGTTTGTTGATATAGGCGACCACAGTTGTGTTGTCAGTCGCCACCAAGACAATCTGGTTCAGCCAGAGAGGCTCGAAACTCTTGAGGGCCAGAAAGACTGCCTTGAGTTCCAAAAAGTTGATATGAAGTTGACTTTCTACTTCTGACCAAACTCCTCTTGCCGTAGAGTCCCCTAAGTGAGTGCCCCAACCTTCGTTTGATGCGTCGGTAAACAGTTGAAGGGCGTGACTTAATGGATGTAAGGGTTGGCCCCTTAACACATTTTCCTCGTCTAACCACCAATCTAGGTGAGGTTGCAGAGAGGGAGGTAGCGGAATGACTTTCTCTAGGACCTCGGGTACCTGCCAGTGTCTTTTTAGGTGCCACTGAATGGGACGCATGTGGAGACGACCTGACCTGACCTGTTTCTCGGTGGCTGTCAAGAGTCCTATCAAGGACATGAACTGCCTTACCGTGCAACTGTCCCGAGCCTTTAAAAACAACAGCTTCTGACGCAAGCTTGCCCATCTTTCTTGAGTTGGTAAAACCCGACCCGTCAACAGGTCGAACCGGTAACCGACGAAGGTAAAGACCTGTTGAGGATTCAACTCCGACTTTTTGAGGTTGACCAGCCAGCCCAGTTCGTGGCAAAGCGACAAAAGAACTTGGGTGTGAAGGAGACCAATTTCCCTCGAAGGGGCTCTCAGTAACCAGTCGTCTAGGTACTGGTGGATTCTTATACCCCTGTTCTGAGCCATAAGTTTCACCTCCTTGGCTATCTTGGTGAACTCTAGAGGAGCCGTAGCCAACCCGAAGGGAAGGGCAGTGAACTGGTACGCTCTTTTGTTGAGGAAGAATCGCATGTACTTCCTCGACCGGGGGTGAATAGGGATGTGAAAGTATTTTTCTGTAGTGAGGTCCGGATGGTTTCCGGAGTTTCCATCTTGAATGTTCCGGTTTTGAGGAACTTGTTCAACCGACTCAGATCTAAAATAGGACGCCACTTGTTTTCCGGTTTGGGTACTAAAAACAGCCGGTTGTAGAAGGCGAGAGAAGACCGGACCAGGACTGGTTCCACTACCAACTTTCCTTGGAGAGAGATCAGTGCCTCTTTGAGGAAACGGCTTTTGACCGGATTGGCATAACTGCTCTGAATGATTGGAACCCTGGTGAGAGGAGGTCTTAATTTGAAAGGTAGGCTGTAACCCTCCTTTAAAATGGAAACTGCCCGAGGGTTTGCGCCTAACCTTTGCCAAACTTGCCAAAACTTTTGAAGACGGCCCCCTACAGGACCATCGTGCACAACAGTGGGGACACCTTGAGCATTTTGGACAAAAAGACATGGATCGACACAAGAAACACTGTTCACATGCTTTATTTTTCTCAACACTGGTACGGGACTTAGACCTTTCTTTTGCGGAAGCCCGGTGGTAGCTACAGAAGGAGCATGAGTTGCAACATGAAAGAACACATCCTGATTTACATGATCTACTTGCCTCATGGGAAAGTCTGGATTCTGAGATGTGTGGGGTCTTGAACCTGTCTGAACTGAAGCCAGTAATGGACCCGAACTTTTTGTTAACATGTCTTTTACTGTCTCTTGAATACTGGAACCGGCCATTTCCGGTGGAACTGGACTTAACTTTGAACAAAGAACTGGTTTGTGACAAACTTTCTTGACTAAGTTTAGAATCTGTTTTCTGCCCAACCAATTTAATGTCTTGACTACAGAGGTTGGGTTGTAATGGTAACTGTCATTTTTGTTGTTTAAATCCACGGGAGCGAGAGAAACGGGGGTTACTACTACGACCCCTTCCTCTTGATCTGCCCCTGCCCCGAGCAAACTGTCGCCATGGCTGGGTAGGTTCAGCTGAAGCTGCATTTCTAGAATCCCGGCGATCATAGGGTTGGAACCTATTCTGGTTTCGCCACCCAGTGCGCTGCATAGCACCCGGACCGGGCCTTGGAGCAGCACTGGTGGTTTCAGACTTAGTAATATCCTGTTCTGCAATGCATATCAGGTCATCAGGGAAGAGACCGTAATTGAACAATGGGGCATTCCTGAGCCGATTCCAGGTGTCAGACTTTACTCCAGACTTGACATGGTCTAAATAAGAGTCACGTCTAAGAAGCACAAGATTTGCCATGTTGACGAAAAGGCTGTCAGCCAGATGCTGCAATGAAGTTCCCATGGCAATGGAGACATTTTGATGGAAGGCTAGGTAGTCTTTCAGGTCGTGAAGAGCCTCTGAGACTTCTTTGGGGGCCTTTCCTTTATTGAAGTTTGACTGAAGGCACACTAAGCTCTGATTCATCCGGTCCTGCAGTTCACTAGCACATCTCTTGGGAAATAGGTCGTGAGACAGGACCAGAAGGCGGGTAGGAAGAGGCCTTGGTAATACGTGGAAATTGTGAATTTACTTTTGCCTCGGTATTCCTCCAACTAAACACGGACTTGCCAGGGCGAGGAGTAGTGTCAGGTTTGAGGGTGTGCATCTGGTACCAACGTGCTTGCGATTTCGGCATCTTAATGAATTGGTCCTTCTTCAGACCACTTGAGTCTTGACTCCTAGAGGGATAACCCTCAGCCACCGTGGTATTGAGACGCTCAAGTTTTTGACATAACCAGTCGTCTGGTGGCATAGCTACAGACACACGAGACGGTCTCCTGGGAACCTTCCCTTTCCAAGGGTTGTTACTTTTGTCGGGCTCACTAAAATCAGCCTCAAAAACCGGGATATGATTCCATCCCATAAAGGATCTAACAGACCGGACTGTCTCACGGTAGTTCATATCCTCTGTAACTTCTTGTTTTTCACCAGTATCCGACAGTTCCCCTTCATCAGGTTCAGAAGCTGAATAACGCTCACTGTCTTCCGGTTCATATGGTAGATCAGAAAAAACACTAGCCTGTGAATAATCTTCCGGACCGGTTGTTCTGTAATTAGCACTGGCCTGAGAGTAACAGGGAGCCGGACCGGTAGCTGACAGTTCCTTTGTCGGTGGACCGGTTGACTGGCCAGCCGGCTGAGAGACAGGTGCTTTGGATGGAAGAGCTTGAGAGCCGGTGTCGGTCATGTCTTCGGCGGGTGCCTGTGATGAACTTGTGGTTAGTGGTTTTGCACCGACCGGATTTAATTCAGCTGTAAGCTTTTGCCTGTCGGTGGGTTTTTCGGAATGTTTACCGGAGTGTCGGTGAGTCTTCTTATCAGATTTCTTGTGTTTGTGAGGTTTTTTCTTGTCCGGTTTAACATCAGACCCGTTATCATCTACAGATTCTGCCGGAGGCCACACCGGACCGGTGGGTCGGGCAGACGAAGGGTCAAGGAAAGGAGTATCTGATAGTACCTTTTGAGCAGAAACTGGTTTAACAGGCATAGAAGGAGCAGTAAAAATGTTACCTCTTGAGAGAAGAGCCTCAAATCTGGCAAACTGCTCAGACATCTTGTCAGATAATGCAACTAACTGATCAGAAGTGACATAAGAGGCGTCTGAAGTAGAAGCAGAAGACGCGGAAGGTGCCTGCGCGGCAGGCTGCGCAGAGGGCTGAGATTCCGGCACTAGATGCGCAGAAGGATGCGCAGAAGAATTATCTGTCGGAGCGTTAGCAGACGACAAGTCTTCCACCGGAGAAATAACTGTCACCTCCTTGGGGGACACTAGCAATCCTGCTTTCCTTTCCTTTCTTATTCTATAAGATGGAGTAGACAAAGTTTCCTTTTGAGTATCTGAAAATTGATCACATAATGAGCAAGGTTTGTCCTTAACACATGGGTCCTCCCCCAACTTCTTCTCCCTACATCTTGCACAACGTTCGTGAAGATCAAACGCAGCCATTATATATCCGCACGCGCCTCTGCGCTGCCCTTTAAAATCTCCAGGGGATGCCATGAATATTCAGTGATAACTTGATATAAAATTGATGTAACTTTAAAATGTATATCCAACACTAAAACTGAAAAACGTCTCTATAAATCTTTCTTAACAACTTTTTTAAAATGGCGCCAAACAAAAAGAGGAAGAGCGCATGCGCACGCATGCGCAGTATACCGGCAGGTAGGCTGTACAGCCACCTGGCGAGTGAACAGGACACTACCGGTCCCGGCCAGAGCCCAGCTCAGGACGTTTTTTTCTAACGTTTGGCGTGACCGGCAGAGCGCCGGACAAATGCATCTGTCCACTAGGTAAGTTGTATTAACGCAATAAAATTGATTTGTTTAGCACTGTTAAAAATAATTAGTACTTAAACTTGCTGTATGGAGTAAAAATTTTGGGGCACATGCATATGTATGTTTTGGACAGAACTTTAAAATACCTTTTTACAAGAAAGTATATGTTTACCATCTCTTAGCTGAGTGTATAATTATATATTACTAAATGCAGTTGAATTGGTCAAATAGTCGACTTGTTGACTGACTTCCTGACATATTTCCTTGATTAGAGCATGATCTACAAATAATTTAATAGCTTAAAGAAGTTAACTGCCACATTAATTAACCAATTAATGAAGTGGCTGCATAGTTTTTACTCACATCTTTCCTCGGTGAAGATACTAGGGTCTCTACCTCCAGTTCCTTGCTAGATTTCTCCTGTCCTTCCATCAGCTGAGTGGCCTGTCTGATGTAAATCTCCCCCTGATGAATCTCATTCTCCAGAAGCACGACATCTGTCTCTGGTAGTGGCCACCCACACCGATCTAATGCCTTCCAGATCTTGGTACGGTTGGACAGGAAATCCATAGGTATGTCCAGGTCACTGACATCACTTCCTGACTTTGATCTCTTCTCTTCCTGTTCTTCATCTTTCTCTCTATCCCTCTTTTCTTCCTCTTCTGCTTTTTCTTCCTCTTCCTCCTCATCATCACTGCTATGCTTACCACGAAGTCTGCAAATTACATAAAAGAGAGATTTCCCTCCAGAAAGACTCTGACTGTTGACATAGTAAAAAAATAGCTTGAACCAAGGTGAATCATTTCCTTGCATAGATAGAATACAGCCCAACACCAAACATTTCCTCAAATATGTTTTCAGATCTAATAATCAGCAAATTTGTAGCATTGAGAAGTTACAGAACATGGATAAAAATGTATGGTGCAATGCTGCAAAGAACATGGCTAAATGGCACTGAGTGGAACTCAACTTCAAGGACAAAAGTTCAGACTGTACTTACCATTCATAAATTATCACAGATCACATACTTGTTTATCCTGCCAATATAATGCATAACAAAACGAAATGAGTGGCATTATTTAAACATACTCATATGTCACCAATATTTGTACAATATGTAGTTGATGTGTACATGTTCATTGTTTTCAGGCTGAACAGAATAAGTCTTATCACACCCCACTCTAACATAACTGCATTACCTTCCCATTTCATATTGTATCTTTTTCAAACATAACCTCATTTTTGAAGTCATAAATTTCTCCCAAGCTCCCTACATGTCATCTTTGATCAAGTAGTCTGATTCGTGGAAATAGACTATCAGTTTCTTCAGTCCGTCCCAGAAAGGCCACAGACAGGTGTGATTTTGCCGTGGCTGCAGCAGTGGAATGGAACAGGTTCCCATTTTATGTCAGATCCTAACACTGACCATTTCAAGCTTTAGAAGCCAACTCAAGACTTACCTATTTAGACAAGCTTACCCACCACCATAGTCATCGTCCCCTGGTGGGCACTTGCTGAGTTATGACTTTGCTAGGTTTAAGGACTGTCCCTTTTGGGTTTCCAGCATATTAGAGAATGTTCATCAATTTTGCGCTATACAAATGCTTCTATTATTATTATTCCAATACAGACAAATTATAATTAATGTTGCAGAGGAATGACAAGTCACTTATAGATTATAATCTTACAACAATTCCTTTCTGTTAACACAAGAGACATCTTTATATTAAATATATGCCTCCACCACACACTGACCATCTCATATCAGAATGAACATAAAATATTGCTTAACTCTTTAATTTTAAAGAGACAACTGGTTCAAATTGATGTCTTTTTAAAATCAAGCCGTTTACCACTTAAAAACATGATCCGGACAAAATTTGTGTCTTACCTTTTTCTCTCATCTTCAGAAAGTGCATTCCAAACAATCTTGTTGAGTCGCCTGAAATGAGAAGAACATTAACTAGAGGACACTCCTAGAGCACAAACCTCCACCAAGACAGCTGATTGTATTGCATCCGCATACTGTAAATTCACTTAAGTACTGATTCTTTATTATTATTATTATTATTGGGGAAATCTCAAGCACAAACTCCCTAAAAACATTGAAAATGGGGCTGCTGAAAAATCAAGCATTTGTATCCACAAATTGCTTCTTCCTTTGGTTAGGCCCTACTCAATAAAAAATTTCATAAATGCATCCATTTGCTTTACAGTAAGGGCAAAAACTGACAAACAAATGAACGCTATCAAGAACATAATCTCTTGGAAGGGGTGATAACCTGATTCAGTCTGTACTGTATCTTGTAGATACAAAATAGTAAATACTAGTGCAGTAACGACGCGGCTCGACTTGGTCATAGTCGGTCGTGAGTGTTGAATTTACGACACGTCGGTTCATAGATTATAAAGATCGATTTTTCCTCAAAACCATTATAGTACACCAAAATATTACTTACCTTATAAAATCTTAAGATAATTAGCGTGTTTAAAGAAAGCAATCACATTCTTAAGTTGTCACGACTTTCATGTGGAAACAACAATGGCTGCTTCCCTCAATATTTTAACCGGAAATATAAATTCTCACGAGATTCAGTACTTTATTGGCTAGGGTGAAAGATCAAACTACAAAAATTCGTTTTTTATTTAAAACCGGCTAATTAATAAAATGTATTTCTTTTGAAGTCCTTGATCAACACTAGTACGACTTTCGTCGGTTCACCGTCATCTATTAGTTCCGATGCGTCGACTCTTGTATTTCTTCACGACTTACAGCACTAGTAAATACATACAATACATAAATGATATACATACTATAGGACTACCGTGTGTAGTAGTTTGTAGATACAAAATGGTAAATACATACGATACATAAATGATATACATACTATAGGACTACCGTGTGTAGTAGTTTGTATATCTCTCTAGAGTTCTCTTTTAGCATTAGTCTGCTTTTTAATGAGCAACCATTTTTTTAGTGATAAAAGTATGATTATTTTGAAAAGTGATACTTTTCAAAGGAAAAAACAAAGAGTACTCAGGTTGTTAATTCTGTAATTCAAATAATCTACTTCTCTACTCAATAATGTGCACTCAAGTAGATTTTAACAGCCCTAGTCTACATTAACCTCTATCAAGGAAGTTATGTTTTAGAGTGTGTTTGTCTGTCTGCCTCTCTGTGTTCTCAATAACTTCAAATGTAATGCATAGACCTTTATGATCTTTTTTTATGTGTGTAGGACCCAGCCAAAGGAAGGAGTGATTAAATTTTGGCAAAGAGCTGGCTCATATTCTGGAAACTAAAAAAAAATCCCAAATTTTTGTAAACACCATTTGGTGGAGGTCTGCACTCTGTGAATGCTTTCTAGTAATCAATCCAAAAGTCTGTGCAACCATCTTACTCCCTAACTTATCAATTCTTTCAAAACATAGATCCAGCTGGGTTCAAACTTAAGACATATTTTAGTAATGCAGTAAGATGTGGGCTCTCTGCAGAAAGTAACTTACAATGCTGAAAGAGGGGGACAATATACAAATTCATATAAGGAAAAAAGTAATTCGCCCAATGTGGGGCTCGAACCCACGACCCTGGGATTAAGAGTCCCATGCTCTACCGACTGAGCTAACCGGGCCTTGCGCACATCTGTCTCTTTTTTGCTTTAAAACCTTTAGAAATCTAAATTAACCCAAATAGGAAACACCCCCATTAAATTCACAGATGTCTGAAGAAAACCGCTGTTAAGCCTCATTAAACCCCATTCTTTAAGAAATCTTTTCAAGAACATTTCCTTATAGTAAACAGAGTGGTCTTAAAGACTAAAATCACTTTTTGACACATATATTTGATGTGATAAGGAAAAGCACTTTCTTTAGTCAAACTATAGAGATAACAATAAATTTGTTGTAGATGATTAAACAGTTTGCTTCTTTAAAGAGAGGAAGATACAGACAGTAAAGGACACTAAATAAATATTTAAGATCACACTTAAACTCATGGCAAAAGGAAAGGTGTGCCCATGAACAATGAAACCCAAAATGATGACAGTGTTGGGGGAAATATGGTAATACAAGGAGCATGATGTTCTTATAAGGAGAGATTTCAATGCAAAAAGACTAGGTGATATGCATTTAAGAGACTCTTTTGCAAAGAAAATATTTAATATTATGTTGAATTCAAAAGACAAGTGATACCAGAAATACATGTTCAAAAGTGTATTACTGTCTTTATAAATGAATAGTTACAACATACTACTGAAATTAAGCTGGCATAATTTTGATTTTAAGAGCATTTTCCTTACAAAAAAAAAAAAAACAAAAAAAAAAAATTTCATTAAGGTATCACAAGAAAGATGCAGAAAAACTTTTGCAGAGATTTTTTTTTTTCAAAAATAGAGACTTTTAATATAGAATTTTAAATTATACTGGTAATTTGATCTACCATGACATACATATAATACATAACTTATATTTTTCAATAGATATAGAACAGTAATAAAATTCTGAATTGTGAGAAAAAATTTATTAAGAAATCACTTATTTTGTATGTTTACTTCATAAACATATGCAAAAAGGGAATTAAAAAGGTTTGAATATAAATATGCTGTTTTAATATTATGGTGAATATGGCATTATAAGAGTTTGAGCAAGTAATTATGTAACGGTATTATGTAATTCATGTTAATGACTATATTCTGACTATATCTATATACTGGGTATACATCTGACATCATTTTTTTCAATAAGGGAACAATCGGACCACTAGTACATTATCTAAGAAATATTTACTTTGGTATACACTTCTGTGCAGTGTATATGTTGGCAGTGTATATGTTGTTTGATGATCTATTTAACAAAAATATTTTACAAGAATATCTTAAAGGAGGACTGTATAAAATCTGTTTTGTCATATTTTAGAACTTTTAACTCCTATTTGCCTGCACATATTGAAATATGACCAGCTCTTTGTTATATCAAAATATAAATTTTACGAACCCATATGTAAAACAGATAGTACAGCTTTGATGTGTCAATATCACTGACAAATTGAATGACACAATTTGAGAATTATATAAATATTTGATAGGTGTGGCTAAGTTAGGTCAGTATCGTAAACATTATCACATGTACCTGTTTCCAAATATGGCAGTTTCAATGAGGGAACGGATAGTAAACCCCACTTGCAGGTTTTCACTATTGACTGATATGTGCAAATTTACTAATCAGTATTGGACACTTTCTCTCAGTGACCATTTTTGGGGAATTAATGTACTGTATTCCTGTAAAAAGAGAAGTTACAGAATTTGGGGATTGAGTATCATATATCTTGGAACCAGGCATCAAATAGTATATAGAGTGGGGTTTACAACAGCCAAACTCCTCAAAAGTGGCCAATACCAGAAAATATTGAAAATCTCGGCCCTTGCTCTCCAACATTTTCTGATATTGGCCACTTTTTCGGAGTTTAACTGTATTATTAGCATTTTCAATAAAATGGGTTGAGCTATGTGAATTATATTCTGATCTTATAGAGATGCTGAAAATACAAGATTCTGTGGTTGCAATCATCACTTATTTTATTATAAACCAAATTATTATTTAAAATATAAATCATAATAACATTTATGAATAAAAGTGGCAGAATTTTTTTGTTAAGAAAAGCTAATCGCTACTTAAGACATATTTCATCATGAAAAATTGAAGAAAAGTAATCAAGTTAATATTAAGAGGATTACAAAGACTAAAGTGTGTAGTGCATGGATGTGTTTTGCAGAAGAGGTGGGGTGGGGCGGAGTCTTTTGTCTGAGGAGACGGGTGGAGGAGAGCTTATGTCCTACACTTGTTTCACTGATCAATGTCAAACCACTGAGCTTCCTCCATATCTTCTTTTGCCTATCACATGTAAAACAGATAAACTCCATAACCTTCAATGCATGTGTGTGAGGATGAAATGGATAGCTCTAATTGACCACACACCATGTAATGGAGCTGTCACCTTTGACACTAATCAGGTTTTTCATCATCTTTTAGATCTCACAAGTTCTGTGTAAAACTTATATTACTGCACAGACAAAATGAGAATAACAACATGTTTTTACCTGAAATTAAAATACACAAAATAAAATACTTTACATTCTATGAATACCAGACCCAATTAGGTGCTCAGTGTTTTAATAAAATGAATATTTTGTGGATTGCCACGAATGTAAATTTTAACTCAAGAAATTCAATATTTTCAGTAAAACATATAGACGTGGTCAGCGAACGGGGACCCTGTCAACAAAAGGCCTTGCTAATGAACGGGTCTCGTTTTATTCTATATACAGATCTGCATGTAAGTAATTTCTTCAACTACCGCTTTAATTTGATTGGTTGCTTATGTCATTGGTTGGCTTGGTTTAGTAAATTGCAAGATCTGCATGTAAATAATTTGATTGATTGTTTGATTAATTAGTTGCTATACTAAATGACGAAACTGTCTGTCTGACTTGGTAAATTGCATTCTGACGTGATTGCTAAGAGGGATAAATTATCAATTCTGATTTTAACACATTCTGATGTGAGTGGTGATCATGTACTCATTTGTAAATTATGACAGGGGACCTGATCGACAGGTAGCATTTCTAATGAACTGGTACCTGATCGAAAGACTCTTGCAAAATATAGATGAAAACTTGAATTCACAGTGTATTTTACAGCCCAAAGAATTAGGGGTTTAGGAGGCCTTCAATTTACAATCTACACTAACTTATTAATTAGAGATAACTTCCAGTGTAAACAAAACATGCAAATTATATAAAAATATACCGTTTGAAAATTATGTTATCCCCAAAATTGGAAAAAAACAAATATTCAAATATTAAATCACACCTTCTGTATCTCTCTATTGCCTGTTCCACTCTCTCAATGTATCTCTTCAAGTTCACTCCTTGTGGGTTGACAATGTTCATCTTGGTGACACTGCGGCGCATGTGACCATATGGCATTATCTGAGGGAAGTATAAAGACACAAGAAAAATCAGTCTTAGGTCAAATCAGGAAATGACAGATTTATGGTATCATACATTTGCAATGTACATATAATGTCATACTTTTTATAGCATTTAATCTCCATTATATGACCAACTCTAAGGTGCTACAGCCACAAAGCTAATTTGAATGTCAGAGACTTCATTTAACCTTTCAGGTCAAAGCTGGGTTGTACAACTGTTTTAACAGCTCAGGTATACAAAGGCATGACCTCAGTCCTCAGTGAACCCAAGATACTAATAAGAGTTGGATTTCACAAACTGGAGAAGTATTTACTCTTAAATCAAAGCATTTTTAACAAATGAGAAAAAAAAATGAAAATTACACTTTTTCACAAAACATTGATTTGATTTGTTGATACTTCATAAAGATCTCCATGACTTGCTAACTATAAATCAATAAATAAAAAAAATTTTTTTTTTAACAGGAATGAAGTGTCACAAAGTGTTCATTTAGAGCTTTTTTCAAATTCATGTTTCAATAGATTAATTTCATGAAAAGTTGCAAAAAATGACTCCTTCTCTATAAAATTTCATACAATGATTGTGAAACTGCCGATATTAAGTAAGAGAAGAGTTTTGTTCTTTTCACTTTATGCTATGACTAAATTTTAAAATTCATAACTGTATTCTTTACAGGGTACTTAGTATTTTTGACTCATCCCCACCTTATACAGGTGCATTTTAATCCTTTCTAACCGCCAAGAAAGTAGATTTGTAAGAGTGTAAAAGGATTGTCAAAAGCATAAGCTACACTTCAGCAGGCAATGGTATTCTGATATTTTGGAGTAGATAAGAACTCAAAATACATCAACAATGTAACTTTAAAATATATAAGATTTCTAACTGGAATTGAATATTTTCCCTTTAAAAGACACATTTCCTTTCATCTTAATAGGAGATAAAAAATTATTTCCTTAACACTTATTCTATATCTCACTCATGGACATTGTGTTGTTGGTTTGGACTATCAAGAGTGGAAGGTGCTTTCAATAATAAATTCCAATGAAAACTAACTTATCTTAATTAAATGTTTCGCTTTTTAAAAATGCATTTAACGTAGTATACAGTTTCAATAATTTACTGGAAAAAGGAACATTCATGTATCTTATAGAGATAAACTGTTAAAGGAATATTGCAAATTTGGGATATTTTATACACTAAATAAAGCATTCTTTGAAGAGTAAAGAAATTATATGAGTGTATCGAGTACAGAAACTGTCATTCATTCCATCTCTTATGTAGAATACTCACATCATCAAATACTTTGGCCATGACCTTCTTGTCAATGATGGGCACATATGTTGCTTTGTGTGGGATAAAGGTTGGAGACAAGACATCGACCAGAGTTAGCTTGAGTGCGGTAAGGCCATGAAATGACAGCCAGCGGCGAGAAGATATTTCCCAGCTGAAATGGATGTATATGTTATGTATGAAAACAGTCAGGTCAAATATCACTTAAAACATGACTTGATTAATCTGTAAGTACAGTCAACTCTTTTTAGTAGATATCTGATAAGTAGAATTTGTTTTAGAGTAAGAAATCTAAAATTCGCCAGGAATCTAATATTCGCCACCTCTAAAACCTTACTTAATTTTATGAAGAAAATGAAGTTTTGTCTTAAATTTGGTATTTTTCAATTCAAAAAGCCCAAATTTACTGTACATTTAACAAATCTCACCTCAGTTAGTTTATTTTATTAGTATTTCAACATGTGGCGAATTTCAGATATGTGGCGAATTTTAGATTTCTTACTCTAACTTAAAATAAATATTGTTTTTATTATCAACCACAAGCCATATTTGATCTTTCCAAGCATTACTACAATGTATATGGAATGATACTCAAATATTTTAAGGTACGTAGACAAAAATTCCTATTCTAAACCCATTTCACTCGACTGTCCAAACAGTGCCTTGAAGGATCATACTTAGAAATGAGAGTTGAAATGCTAGTTTTTGAATGGTAAATGGGTAACAAATTAGTTCAGTACAATCCTTTATGGGAGTCTTTGGAAAAATAAATTTTGTTTAAAATATCTTTTAGTGGTGTTAACGTAATACCGGTATTCCGCATTCTGTTTCACTTGAGAATAGTGTAGAGACAACCTCTATCAGGTGATGGGACCAGGTATTTATAAATCTATTTATTTATCCACAATGCACGGCTCACATTGCTTGGCAATATAAGAAATATTTGAAATATTATTAAATATTTCATAAAATACCTTCAAATGGTTAAATCTGATGTATTTTATACACATTCTCTTCTGCTTTACAGTTATATCTCATGTCATGCATCTACATTTTTCAATAACACGAATACTAAAACAAACAAAATATACTGGATATTGTTTCATTTTCACGACCCGGAAACCACTTTTCATCTATGCAAATGATAGCACCACTAATATCCTTCCATATGCTATTGTAATCAGGTCTATTTGTTTGTCTGTATGTCTGCGTGCATAACTTAAACATCATTCATCAGATCTAGGTCATATATTTTATGAGGTGGGGGTCTAACTATTGCGCCATCCTCCTCAAAAATGGTCTGGATAGCAAATTAAGCGTGGTTTTTCTGATATTTCAGCAATACCCATGGGTGAAGGTTTTCATGTTCTCACACACTGCTTGTTTTCTTTCTGAGGGGAAATGGTAGTAAAGCGGTACAGAATCTGGTCCTCTACCAAAAAGGTCGAGGGTTTAAATCATGGCCCTCTACTCTATATTGGCATAATTGGCAGTTGCTGTCATATGCACTAGTGCTGTGAGATTGCTTAGAATGTCAGGTTTGATGTTTGGTATCTGTACAAGCCACTGAACTTCGATCAAGTTTGGTCATTAAAAAACAATGTTTTCCAAACCAGTAAAAACGGTAGAAATCTACCATAAAATCTTGTCACTTTGTTGAAAATATACTAAAAATATAAAATCCATGGATATTTTGAATAAATTTTACCTTATTTTCATTTAAACACAGGTTATATATGGTCAAAAATAGGATCCATTAGGATGTGGTCTGATCTTGGTAATTTCTAAACAATTTCTAAGGTCCGAACTGCAGATATTTGAACCAAACTTCAAAATCGGGGCAGTAAACCAGCGAACTATAAAAGTTCTACAAACATCGTTGCAGCACTAATATGCAAATGGCGGCTTACAGCAGAGAATTTTGACTGCCTTGTCTGATCTTAAGAAGATGACTTGGACAATGTGTAAGTCAAGTACTGATGAACAGCTTTGAATTTTCAGGTTAACATAAAATTAAAAAGTAAGTTTGCCACAGTCCATATGTTACTACCTTTCTTTTTCTTTCTTTTTCTTTTTCTTCTGTTTGTCCTTCTCGGCTTGATGTTCCATCCCCACTTATAAAGAAACAAGATATAAATACGAGTTCTCAGTCTTAAAGTGACGAAATAACTTAGAAAACAAACACACCTACCCATTTAATGTCATAAGCAAAAGCTACTCTTAAATTTATCATAACGTAACATGAAGGATTATCTCACTATTCTGATGACTTAATTAACGTCATTGATTTTTAGTTTTTACCAAAAACTTATGAAGATTGTATAGCCCCAACAAGTATAAGTCAAACTTAGGTATAAATAAAACTAGTTCTGAGGTAGCCAAACCACAAATGGATGTATTTGTGTGTAAGTATAACTGAAAAATAACTAAAACGTGGCACTAAATTCTGAGTATATTGAAGATTCTGTTTATACAATGTATATGTAACATATAATTTGGACTTTCGTACAGTGACTACAGTCAAATAATAACTTTTGAACCTTTTAAAAGTAATAACTTGTCCACAATCCTCATTTAGTAAACAATATTTACACAATTATAAATGGTGAGTTTGATTATTGTGTATAAAGTATATATAACAGGCTACTCACATTCAATCAACTTTTTCTGCCGTTCTGCCTGGCTGTCAAACCTTTTTTTGGTTTCAGGTAGTATCCAGGTGCTCGTGTCAAAGTGACCACTGCCGGACAGAGTGCGGAGAATACTGGTTCTGGTGTGGCCTGGGAACAGGAAAAAGAAATTTTCAATTAAATAGTAGCTATTCTAATTAATGCCATAATACTGATAGGGCGCCACCATTACAGTGTATCTCCCCTGTCATATTTTTCTCAAAGGCTAGTAGCTTAGGTTATAATTTAAACCCAGTCAATGTTTACAGTTTAGTACCACAAAGGCGAAGCAAAGCGTAGCCAAGAAGGCAAAGCTTAAGTGGTTCTGAACTGCTAATTGGACTATAATTCTGCATAATGTCTGTCTGGTGATGGATTATTAACATATTAACAGTAATAAAATTTACCACTTTGTCTCACTCTAACTTTAAGCAACCAAAAGCAACATAAAAACTCTTAAATTCTACAACATAATAGCCACAAGGTAACAATGAGTACATGTAGTAAGTGAGGTACTCTAGTTGCCAATATCATTCACCCCTAATCTAGTAAATCTACTGTTTAATGAGTACCCTCTTCAGTGTGAAAACAGACAGCTTTTGCATGATTTTCTTGTACAAGTTATAAAGATGTTATATGTATTGAGGTACGTTTTATGAGTATATTTCCAAAATTGCTAATTAATGAACAAGCAAAGAGTATGCTTTCTGTAAGTTTGTAATCAGAATAATTTCATTACTCTGTTCATTTAGGAGTACTCAAATACTCTTTACAGTCCTAATGTTAGAATGAAAGGCCTGCAATTGTGAAAATAACTTAATAAAATTCTTAAGAGTTTCCCATAACTCAAAGGATAATAGATGGGTTTCCTCAGTGACAATGTTCACATATATATTATGGCAAGTTTCACATATGTGGCAAATTTCATATATTGTGGCAAGTTTCACTGGTTGTGGCAAATTTCATTCTGAAAGCATTTCATGAACACTTATTAATGAAAATGCAGGGGTTTCCTCACTGGCAAATTTCATATACTATGGCAAATTTCACACATTCTGCGGCAATTTTCAGATACTGTGGCAAATTTCACATACAATGGCAAATTTCATATTGTGGCAAATTTCACAGACTGTGGCAAATTTGAGATAGTGTAGTATATTTCACTTACTGTGGCAAATTTCCCATTTCCCATCTAATTACTACAAATCATCACACAAAGGGTGTGACATTATTCAGTTCAAAAATAGACAATATATGAAAGACTAAAAACTGTATATTTCTTTGTATAAAATTACCTCGAAAAATACTGTAACACATCTGCAAACAAACTGATAAAATATTGACAAAGAATACAAATATATACTGTCAGTGCAAAGGTAATATCATTTTAAGTGGTAAATAGTTTACATAAATACAAACCACTTTCTCAAATACAAAGTGCAAAAAGCCACACTGACACACATAGAACACAGTGCTAGGAAGGAAAAAATGTGAACAACCAACAATATATCATCTGTTTGCAAAAAACACTTTGTACTTTTTGTCCTGGAAATAATGTCCAATGTGTAAGTAATCACAGAATGAAACTTCTACTGGTTGCTCCTAATTGGAAATATTATAATTTATATATTTTGTTCTTGCTGGTAAAAAAAAGCTGAGACTTGTTTTAAATTTCCACAATAAATTATCTATACAACTAAATTAAATAAATTAGCGAAACAATATTGAAATTAATTGTCAACTGGTGAACTCTTGAAGACCTTATCCGCCGACCAGCAGTCAATAGCAAAGTATGGTCAACAGTGCAATGTCAGATGACTAGCAGTCAAAAACCTTGTACGATTAATTTATATTCAGTCAGCACTGTGCAACTGATGCTATGATTGATAAAACAGAATGCTTTCAGTGGGTGTTTTAGGAACTGAAACTGTCTGCAAACTCTTGTGGCAGAGCCTTTCCTATGGTACAGCTGAATACTTTTTCATTGGTGGTTGAAGGGGTTCAGTTTGAAATTAAGACTGGTGGAGATTTAGAAGGTAAAAAGGCATGTGAAACTGTGAATGAGCATTTCTTTACCAGTTAAATTAGACTTTGTCGTCAGCTTTTAGCACTTGTTCTGATAAAAAGCATATGTTTGTTAATTTTACACATGGATATTCAAATGTGTTCGATTTTTGGGTAGGGACGTCCATGTTGGCATTTGACACAACTCAGGACATGTTTAGTGTTCAGGACAGCTTTTTGAAAATGTTTAAAACAGTTGTTACAACTTCCAATGAGCTGTATTAAAATATACACACTGATGGAGTGGGGGTCTGGGGGGTTGGGGACTGGATATACAGGGTGGCTCATTCTTCAGTGTGTACTACCCAGACACAAGGTCTCTCTTCAGATCCACAAGGACAAGGTTGTCAAGTAGAAATCAAATGTGTCACAAATGCTGTCATATTTTTCACTGACTAACAGTGTGTTTTTAACCAATTTTCACCGTTTCACTCATACCAGTGGCCACTCAGATGTTATTGTTTCCATTTCGCTAATAGCTTTTCAATCAATGTTTCAAATACAAATTTGTAAAATAGGAATATCATGAGATACACCTGCCACATTTGATATGTAACTCATGTTTATAAGCTTCAAGCCATATTTTGCATGCTGCGGTAACAACATAAATCATATTTAGTCTAAAACATGTGAAAGAAAACTAACCTTTCTTGCTTCATTTTTGCCTAAGTTGTAAACTAACTTCGTGCCACAAAGTGTATTCGTAAGATTTTATTTATTTATTTTTTTTGTAGTTTGAGGGTCATTATGATTTTGGTTCATATTTTAGTCCTCTTCTGTATGAGGTCATTGCGGGTTTACTGTGGTTTACTTTGGTTTTGGTCAGTTGGTTGTGTTTTCTTTATACTTCATTGCACACAGTATTTCATGTAATGTGGAAAAAGTTTCTTTACTTCAGTTTGGCGGAAACCACTCATTAGGCAACACATATTCTGTAGCTCTGGTTTGTTGTTTGGAGATTTCCAGCTTTAAAGTTGGTTTCAATGTCAGGAAACTTACGGTGATGCTTCCAATGTTGATGTTCTTATGCCATGGTGGGAGATGTGATAGTTTATATCTCACTGGAGATAATGTAAATGTTGCAATATAGTTTTGAGGGTGCTGAATCAGAATGTTATCTTTTATCTTGCTGAAGATACGGTTGTTGGTCATGGTGTTGCTGAATGCCATTTTGACTGGAGAGCTTTTGTTTACAGCTGACTTTCATGGATCTTTATGGCAGACTTATTGGGTCAGTATAGCAGGACATTGCATGACAATAAACAAAACATTTCACTAATTTGAAAATATTGAAATAAAAATTCTCATATATGTATACAAATTGTAACAAATTTTATTGTAATTTAACTTTTTACAAGTTAAATACTTACCTTATCCTCACAAGTGCTTGTTTGGTTTTGTGGAGCAAAAACGTATCGACCGACAAGAATTTTTTAAGGAATATTCTTGTCACAAGAGGTGACCCCTTTGTCTGCGCATGTCCGCGCTTGCGCAGTAGTCGTTGTCGACAGACGATTGTCGAGAGCTCTTCATTGTATTTTTGGTCCCCAGAAAACAAATTATGCGGGGAGGTAGGGTGGGTTTATCCTTGTGAGGATAAGGTAAGTATTTAACTTGTAAAAAGTTAAATTACAATAAAATTTGTTACATTTTATTGCGTAAAATAGCCTTACCTTATCCTCACAAGTGCTTGAATACAACCATAACAGGTGGAGGGTATTTGTTTTGGCCACACTGTTAGATGATTGTCAGACAAGGGGTCACCAAATAAAGCACTGATAAGAGGATAAGATAAGCTTCCATACACCACATCTTAGGTTAAAAGTTACTTCTTCATCACAGATGAGTAATTTTCTACCCTCAACAAGAGATCCATGATGTGGTCGTCATTGTTGCTGCTGTTGCTGTTGTAGACAATTTTACAACAAATCATATAGCAGAATTAACCATCACCCAGTATTGGCCGGAGATGTCTGCATGACTCCCCAAACAAGATGTCATCATCTGGCAATGAGAATATCTCCAAGCAGGCAAACTGAACTGCAAAAACTGCAGATATGGGGCCATATGTAAGTCAAGAAAGACATATGTCAGTGACACAACACTTGTATAACTGGAGAGAACATAAATATGCGAGTCATATGAATAAGATGTATAAATACATAAAAAATTGACTACATGCTGAGGTGAATCCACAAGACCCAATTTGTTCATGGACTGGTCATGGGATTGCCAAGCTACATCTTCGAGTAGAATGTAGTAAAGACTTGTGGGTCTTTCAATAACAAGAGTTTGATATCTGCTGAGGTAAGACCCCACTCTTGAAAACTAAAGAGGCAGCCATGGATGTAATATGTGTCTCAATGTATAGATTCTGAGAATCAAAATCAAAGGACTGGCAATCTAATCATGCATCCAGATTGATCCAGGAAGAGATAGCAGAACTCAAGATATCTCCATCAAGCCTTCCTTAAAAGATATGAGCAAGAGATTCTTCCCCTCCTTGAAGTACTTGTACTGTCTTGATAGTAACTAAGTACTGTAAGAGGGCAGAGTGTCACAACATCAGTCCAACGTCAGCTCAAGAAAGGTTTGTGAGCTGGAATGACCACTGGTTTGAGCCATCTGGGGCATTGTAAGCCAACTGATTCTTGCTAAAAGGCAGGAGAAGGAGACTTTCCCTTTTCTCCAAGCAGTAGTCCTGTCCAAGAAGGATGTAAGTGCTGTAGGAGGACAACGAAGCATGTGTCCAGGCAAATTGAGTTCAGGAATGATCTAGAGCTGAAGTGACCACTGGAGGCAATCTAGACCAACTGAGGCTAATAGGTCCTTGCTGAAAAGGTAGGTAGGAGGGAGAACTGTAAACTCCTTCCTATGAGGCTTGTGTCTGAAGGAGCCACAGTCCCAGAATACACTTCCAATGCCATTGCAACAGTCTTGCAAGTCAAAATTTTTTAGACTGACCTCCTTTTAAAGGTTAATAAGGAGCCTTTTGTGAAAAACCAACAGAAGCAAAGGCAAATTCCTTGATGCTGCACCTGTGTTAGCAGTGGGCTTCTCTCTATAACACTTGCAATAGGCCTATAAAGATCCAGGCTTTGGCTCAACTTCTGCACAAAAAATGTAAATGATCAGCTATGGCTGCTGCCAAGCCAACAATAGTGACAGGTTTCAGATTTTTGCAAGTAAATGGATCAAAAAATCTGGTATATTTGAGACCGTAGGCTCTGAGATGGCCACCTTATTCTGTGGGTACCAGAGCTCAAAATGGCCCATCATGACTCATACATTCCAAGATGAGGGTCCTTGAGATGCCCTAAATCTCTCTATCCCTTGCCCAGAGAATGATATAAGAGATTCTGAGTGGTGTTAAGGTGCCAAGCATGAAGGTGCCAATGCAACAGATTCAGATGGTATTTCTGACTGAATGGCTGTTTCTGAGACCAGTGAAGTAGTGTAATGGAGGTTTGGTTGAATGACTCACCAAACCCCAAAGCCAATGCATCATGGGCCACCAAGGGGCCACTACAATCATTTTGCACCTGGTGTTCACTTGTTCAATGACTTTTTGGAATAAGTGGTATAGGACAAAAGGCCTAGCAGTCCAGAACCTCCAACAAGATGTTTGATGCATCTATGTTCAGAGCATTTGCATCCAGGACTGGCAACATAGGATGGAAGTTTGTGATTCATATTGGTGGCAAACATCTCTACCATTGGTATTTACCAAACTATGCAAGTCAAATGGAACATTTTAAGATGAAGAGACCACCCTGTCTGTATCATTTTGTACTTTCTGGAGAGACTGACTGTCATGACCTTTAGACAACCCTGAATATATCTGGCTCATATAAGAATATCTCAAGGATTGCAGTAGGCCAAGATGCAGCATACCTGCATAAAAAACCTATTGTTGATTTGTGCCAAACTTGCACATTGTCTTGAACCATAAAGGGAGGAAGAACCATTCTATACGAATTTCTTCTGTCCCTTCTGTAGAAGCTATTGACTATGACATTTAAGCAACCCAGAATATGTCTATCTCCTATGAGTATATTTAAGGATTGCAATAGGCCAGGATGCGCCAAGCCTTTGTCCCTTCTGAAGAGGATGTTAGCTCTAATACTTAAGCAACCCACAATATGTCTGTCTCTTTTGAGTATATTTCAAGGATTGCAGTAGGCCAAGATGCGCCAAACTAGGAGGTACATGTGCCCCCCCCCCCCCCCCCTTCTGTTGTTTGTTCAGATAACCGAACACAGTGGTGTTGTCTGATGCTATCAGAATTCTTTTGTGTAGAATTTGTGTTGAAGGCTTTTAAGGGCTGAACACACTGCCTTCAGTTGTAGGACATTGAAATGTAATATATACATTTTGAATTGTCCAAAAGCCACTGACTGTGATGCTTTTAGATGGGATCATCAACCCTGGTTTAATGCATCTACGAAAATAAGGGAATTGTGCCCCTGTGTATAGAAAGGGCATCCTATTTCCCATTTTTTGGCATTTTCCACCACTGAATATGCTTTTTCAGAAGGATTTGAAACAGGAATTCTCACAACTAGTGACTGGAGATATTGCCAGTTGTAGTAGATACCAGTGAAAGGCATACCTACATAACTGACCCATTGGTATAGTCTTTTCCAAAGATGCCAGTATCCCTACCTGGGATATAAGCAACCTTGGGGTTGATTGTGATGAGATCGCCATGTCTTGAATAGATTCTCAGGTATATAATTTATTCGAGGTAGAAAGAAATTTCCTGGTACCAAATGCAGTGGTAACCGAGGAAATCGATATCACGAAGCCCAGTTGATGAATAATTGGATGAGTTCTTTGGTTTGAACCCAATACTGGTGTCTTTTACGTACACTAAACAACCAGTAGTCTAGGTATATGGTGAAAGAAATTTCCTGATACCAAAATGCAGTGGTAACCTAGGAAATCGATATCACGAAGCCCAGTTGAAGAAAAATTGGATGAGTTCTTTGGTTTGAACCCAATACTAGTGTCTTTTACGTACACTAAACAACCAGTAGTCTAGGTATATGGTGAAAGAAATTTCCTGGTACCAAAATGCAGTGGTAACCTAGGAAATCGATATCACGAAGCCCAGTTGTTGAATAATTGGATGAGTTCTTTGATTTGAACCCAATACTGGTGTCTTTTACGTAAACTTAACAACCAGTGGTCCAGGTATATGGTGAACTCCTATTCCGTGAGACTGAAGAATGAGATTTGCCTCTTTACTACTCGCATGATACTGTAGAGGGGTCGCTAACCCGAATTTCCTAATGCTTTGAAGTGATAGGTTTGCCAGTGTACATTAAACTGAAGTAGATGTTGAGAAACTTGTGAATCGGTACATAGAAGAACGCATCTTTTGTAACCGAATTTCTAATAATTTCTGCTGTCTCCAGTTTAAATGATGGGACAAGCAGGTATTTATTGACGTAGTAAACGAACTTCACTCGTGGGCAGTGATCGTTGAATTCGTAGTTAGAAATCAATTCAGGACACTGAGATCTATCAGAGGTCGTCATTAGCCGAGTTTGTATACAAGAATAAACTGCCATAGAAACCTGGAGTTCTGCAATTGTAGAGTGGATGAATTGCTTTCTTTTGAAGGATTTCCAGCAATATTTCAGCGGTATATTTACTGTAGCCATGTTTTCCTGTCTGACGTCATCGCTTTGCATTGTGGGTAGTACAGGCATTGGTGAATTCGATTGGGGAGTAATTCGACAACTCCGTCTCAAGATTCGCACAACTCTGGGATGGCAATGAAAATCTCCCATCACTGCCAGTAACTCTGCAAGAAGAGCCTCCATGGTGACTTGCATTAATGTAGCCACGTTCTTCTGTATCCCTCTGACCTGGTAAACTAGGCAGAGTGGTACGACGATCTTCGTTGAGTTTGCAGAAGAATTAACTCAAAAGTCACAGTATTCTTTCCAATGGATACATGGCCATAGGAAGGTTTTATTATCTAGTAAATAGTTATTGCAATTCTTCAACAGGGCTGAACAGACAAGCAGTGCACATACTGCCCCAAAGATGTCTGTTGGATCTTCATCCAAATTTACAGCAAAGGAAGGTAATCTGTCCATATTTTTAAGTGTATACGCTTCTGTAATCGTTCTTTTGGAGGGAGACCTGTTACTGTACCAGGGTGGCGCTCCACCCACAGTAAAGAATCTACGACCTCCGTTGCAAAGCCAACTGCATTTCTTCTTTGTTTTCCACTGAAAACTTTACAGCAAAATCTTCTTTGCATCCCCTTCATCGACAAGGAGGTAATTCCAGTCGAATAATGGGCGAGTACAGCGGAAGATATACACGTCTTCCACTGAAGACTTTACAGCAACATCTTCTTGCACATCTTATTCTGACCCTTTTCAGGACAAGGGAGGCAGAATTAGTGGTAGTACCAGTCGAATAATGGATAAATACAGCTAGGTGCACGCTTGCACGCTTCAAAACTTCATAGATCTTCGTCTGTAAATGGACGATAATAAAAGAAAATACGTGTTGCTCCCATATCGACCAAAAATATGATGAAGAGCTCTCGACAATCGTCTGTCGACAACGACTACTGCGCAAGCGCGGACATGCGCAGACAAAGGGGTCACCTCTTGTGACAAGAATATTCCTTAAAAAATTCTTGTCGGTCGATACGTTTTTGCTCCACAAAACCAAACAAGCACTTGTGAGGATAAGGTAAGGCTATTTTACGCAATAAAAACATATCTTTTATGTATTGTATTAATATTCATTGCATCTCACTGTTACATGATGTATTTGTGGGCATGTATGGTAGGGTGAGAGTGAGTGTTGTTGGACAGTGTGTATGTGGTTTTGCTTGTTGTAGAGATATGTCTACACAAATTTTTATTAATTGATTTTTATACTGTGTTCATTGAAATAAACTGAATCTAGAAAGTTGTAAATAAATAAAGATAGATAAGATCTATCTGTATCATTTACCATACAAGCCTCAAGCCGACCCTGTGATCGTTATATATATGGGCTTTGTTGTTATGTAATATATACTTTTAAATGTGATCTCTCTCTCTGGGGCTCAAGCTTCTAGAGATCACTTTAAATTTTTAGTCTCCAGACTTTCATGAATTTTGCACTACTTTAGTGCACTACTCCTGTTTCTGACTGCTTTGCAGCTTGCACATGTACAAAACAACTTTTGGCGTTGTTTTCCATAAAACAACTTACTTCAAATATTTTGGTAAAATCTGTTTACATTGATATTGTTATGGTAACTCAGATGCTATTGTAAGCGCACTTTCACAAATAGAATACTCAGCTTGGGTGAATTAAATAACAAGTTCTTGTGTTCCAATAAAAGCAGGTGTTTGATTTTTGTTGTGAAGTACACAACCAAACTCACTCTACTGTAAACATGCTCACATGATTAATTGACTTATTAATGTGGGCATGGCTTACAAAAACTGAAAAACAGCTACCATGGTGAATGCAGCTAATGTCCCCACATATGATTATTGTGTCTGCTATCAAAGGAAATAGCCTGATATTCACATTATTGCACAACATCTATATAACTTAAAATGCACTATTCTACAAAAAATAACAATATCAAAAACACATGGACTGATCAAAATAGTTCTATCTACAGTGTTGATTGACTTTAATAAGGCAGTCAATTCAAGCGTGCACACAACTGTGAAGTGACTTTTTATTCTACCTGCCCTCCTTTGTGTGGGTTTACCCAGTCGAAGACTTGACAGTATCTCCTCCCCTTTCTCTGACAATTTGGGTGCTATACACACAATCATAATTTTATATAAGAATACACAGTTGACATATACACAGAAATTACACTAAAGCTGAAGAACGATATACTCCAGTTCTCAAGAATAAATGACTATTGATCTGTTTGATATTTGGTCCTTCTGTGTTACTAGAACTGTGATAAACAGTTCTTAATAATTCTTTTGTTTTTGCTAACCATGTAAGCTGATTTGTTAATTACTGGTAATGTATATTCACTCTTAATTGAGTTTACAAAAGTATGACAAGACACACGGTTTGCAATATGGAAGAATAGTAGGAAATCTTAAGAATATCAATTCACTAATTGAAATTCATAAACAGTGGAAAGCTGAAATTATAACGAGATAAAATCCAAATAAAAATGACACTCAGTTAGGAGAAAAAATTAAGTATAATCTGAGTAATTTATCAACTGTGATTTATCACTGAGGTTATAGACTTCATTATACTCACACATTTCTAAAATGTGTAACCTGTGAGTATTGTGTTAATATATCAAACCATGGGGCAAGTTATACAATCTTTGAAGTTTATACAAACATGTGTAAAGTGTGGTTCAGTTGATATCGAACCACAAATAGGAAATGACTTCTTGGAAATTATTGTCAATTGGTTCAAAGAAAACTGCACAGAGTAGACATTTTAGCACTCCTTCACATTTTTATCAATGGCTAAGCCTTTTTCTGAGAACTTGGTTCAGATATCTAGAAAAACATGTTAATCATTTTCAGCCCAGTAGACCAAGGACAATTTAAAATGTGAATATAGTGGCGGAAATTGTTATTGTCTGGTGTATACCACAAAGTTCTGAATATTGCTGACACCAAATAAACACCTTGTGAAATTATTACCCAGTGAATTAGTATTTAAACAAAATATTCAGCCTTAGATTATGAAACAAAACTGCACTACTGACTTTACTGTATTGTAATGTTAAAATAATGCTCCTCGTCATTTCAAATCACACAATATCAAGGACCTGTACAAAGACTGGTTTATAATGTTTAACAATTATATAAGTCATATTAAATGCTTAAAAACTTTAAACTAAGTACAAAAGAGTTTCACCCATCATTAAAACTGATATTTAGTACAATTCACAAAACGAAAAACTTTAATCTTTAGTGTTATAAGTAATAAATTACTGGTAAAATAAATATTGCTCAGCAGAATCAGTTTCAAAGAATTAGAAAAAAAAACATCAAATCTAAAAATATCTGCAAAGACAATCTAAAATAACAAGTGAATTCAGTATTTCAGAAATTCATTTACAATTGCTCAATTCATCTGTTTAAATGAAATGGTCCACAAAAAATATTCCTTGTATTTTAAGGCAAATCAGACAAAAATCTTCCTGTGACAGACAATACCCAATGAACTATTCAAACAGATAGGTGTATGACTAAGGGGAAATTTTACAGACAGACAGACATCATCACAGAAACAAAGTTAGTTGTAAGTTAGTCGAACATAAGAGAAATATATTACCTGCTGTATTTGTCTTGGAAACTGTACAAAAGTGGTATATATTGCAATAATTAAGTTAAAGTCAAATGAAATACTGAGGCAGGGACAGTTTAAAGTTATAAGGAAACTGGATCCTTAAGTTTTATTTTGAAAAATATCACAGAGGTATCTCATGTGACATACCATAAAAGTAATGATAATAACACAGCTTTTCCTCTATTGTCAGCGCAAACTGGAACAGAAACATTTTTTGGGATAAAGAAGGTTCATAGCAGAAGAAATTCAACATGGCCACCAAAAACGATTTTCGGCAAAAAGTACCAGATGACTCTGCACCCTGTGGGCCAAAAATTTCACCAAAATCACTCTATCTCATACTGTTTCCGAGATAAATGCATTTTTACCTTTTACACAGAAATTTAAGTTGGCCGTCAAAAATGGCAGGAAAATGATTTGTGAAAAAAAAAAGTACCAGATCACTCTACATATACCCTGCAGGCCAAAAATTTCATCCAAATCACTTTATCTCACACTGTGTTTGAGATAAATTGCATTTTTGCGTTTTACGCAGAAATTCAAGCTGGCCGCCAAAAATAGCAGGAAAACAAGTTTTGCCAAAAGCTTGCAGATGACTGCACATACCCTGCAGGCCAAAAATTTAGTAAAAATTGCATTATCTAACACAATTTCTGAGATAAATGTATTTTTGATTTTAATACGTAGAAAATCAAGATGTCCGCCAAAAATGGTGGAAAACATTTTTTGACAAAACAGTGGCAGATGATTCTGCGTACACCCGTCAGGCCATATATTTCATTCAAATCACTCTATTTCATACATCCAAATCACTCTCACACCAGTTTGAAGATAAATGCATTTTTCTCTTTTATACAGAAAATCAAGATGTCCGCCAAAAATGGCAAGAAAATGATTTTTGCCAAAAACTGGCAGATGACTGCGCATACCCTGCGTGCCAAAACTTTTGTCCAAATCATTCTATCTTGCACTGTTTCCAAGATAGATGCATTTTGGTTTTTAAAATAGGAATTCAAGATGGCTGCCAAAAATGGCGGGAAAACAATATTTGGAAAAACCTGGCAGAGGACTCTTCAGATACTGTGTGGGCCCAAAATTTGGGCCAAATGGTCCATCTCGCACCGTTGCTGAGATAAAAGCGTTTGGTGTTTTAAGCAGAAATTCAAGATGGCCACCAAAAATGACGAAAAAACTATTTTTGGCAAAAAGTTCCAGACGACTATGCATGTACCCTGTGGGCCAAAACTTTTTCCTAATCAGTCTATGTCACACCATTTCTGAAATAAATGTGTTTTTGTCTTTTACATAGAAATTCAATTTTGCTGCCCAAATTGACATGAAAACAATTTCTGGCAAAGGGTGCCAGATAACTGCATATAGCCTGCGGGCCAAAAAATTTCGTCCAAATCACTCTATCTTGCACCATTTCTGAGATATTAAAGATCTTTCATTTTCATCATAAGAAAGATTGTAACATTTAATTAACCATGAATAAGTCGGCCATTTTGTATTGGATCAATCCCAAAAGTTGATGATTTTCAGACATTTATATAACAAAGCTACTTGCCAAATTTCATGCAAATAGGTGAAGCACTTTTTAAGTAATCATCTGGACATGCACACCCTTTTGAAAACATTTTTTTGGTCATCTGACTTCTCTAATTAGTCAAAATGCTGTGACACCATATTCAGACAAATTGCCCTATGGCTACTGCATACATGTGCCAAATTTGAAGAGAATCCACCCAGTGGTTGCTGAGCTATAGCCAATAGAAAATGCGGGAGCTGGCAGCCCCTTCCACGTGAATTTCTCCTGGTATACAAACAAGCATCCCTTGCGGGAGGCTTAATCAATATGGCTGCCTTTACATTGCAAGTATGTGAGCCTTCAGACCTGCAGCATCTCAGCCCCATCTATAATATACTCAGACCCATTCTGATACAAGTTTCTATGCATAAATATTTAAAAAAACTCTGACTCTAAATTGATATAAATTCTTCAGTTATGGATATATTATGATCACCATTGCTTTCAGTTTTTAAATGTGGGTATAACAGCATGAGACAATCTTACATAAGGTAAACACTGTAACTATACAATATACACAAGAGTGTTTTATCATATTTATTTGTAACTATTTTATTAATGCAGTGATTATTTATATAATACTTATCCTCAATTTTGCGCATGCCAAAAGTTTTATAGCCATTTCACTTTTTAAAATGGAATGATTTTGGCCATTTAAAGTTTTAGATTGTTCAATCTGAAGATAAACAAGTGTTTGCCCAGAGGTGCGACGGTGGCAAACCTAGAAAGAGGGATGAGAAATTCTGATGGCAAATTGAGCAGACATTCAAACCTAGTACTCATAAAAATACTAAAATGTTGCTTATATCCAGAAATAAAATGGATGAAGCTTGATATTCAGTTAGGATATATGTCACCATTATTTTCAATAAATTTGGGTCAGGTTTTATCTTTCAAACTCCGGATTCCATAATTCAGGCACGTTTCACATTTAATAGTATCCCTACCTTCTGAACATTGATGTAATTCAATAACATAATTGACTGACAAAAGCACCTGCATTTGTATTACTACATATCGAGTCATAAACCATGAATGGCAAATGCATGCAGAGTATACTATATTTTAAAAGAAGGTTAGTTACAGTGCAAAGCAAATATCTTAGCACTAATCAAAGCATTTGGGTTTCAGCATTATCAAAGTCATTTGCACTAATCCAGTGTATAGTGCATACATGAGGAACACATCTAAAACAAACCAATCCACATGTTAACTTATAAACAAATGGCAAAGCATACTAAAGTGATGCATTATTACAAATGGAAAAGCAAAGCAAGAATTCAGCTCATGGGAATTTAAATAAAGATATTCTGCCCTCTAATTTTGAAATGGCAAGTTTTGACAAGTCTCAAACTGTAATATAACTT
The DNA here is from genome assembly GCA_964017235.1 of Sabellastarte sp. h YS-2021. Taxonomy (NCBI): domain Eukaryota; kingdom Metazoa; phylum Annelida; class Polychaeta; order Sabellida; family Sabellidae; genus Sabellastarte; species Sabellastarte sp. h YS-2021. The sequence goes on along the minus strand of OZ024927.1, from coordinate 144,078,768 downwards.
TCATATGACAGTTTTGAAAGAAATTTGAGATTTGTCACTTAAGTTTAGGATCACTTTAATGTCTCTTAAGAGATATCTAACAGACGCTGTACTATATAAGCAAAGAAAAACCTCATTCTAAACAAGAAATTTTAGTTATATTTAAAGAATAAATGGACATGCAAAAGGCCTGTGTAAGGAAATGATTTGTATTCATACTGAGAAGGCATTCTACTTAACAGTGTTCTATGCAAAGGGGCTGTAAATGTATGTCCCCTTGTCACTTTACACCTGTGGACAGTGAATCGGACAGGACAATGGAGTCAGACACCAATATAAGTTGTACTAGATTTCTCTTTAACAGCATAAATATATAAGTGAAAACATTCATACTTCTTGTGTTTTATATCATTGTTGTATGTCTCTATTTGTTTTCAACACTAATATTCAATAAAAATGTATCTGACACTATTTTAGTGTCCGACAAGACGATCCTGTCCGATTCATTGTTAACGGGTGTATATTTCCCCGCTACTGTAATTCCCTGAAATTATCCCATCAGCTTTGTATGGCCTATAGCCTCTCTCACATCCCAACGTATGTGCACATATGTGCTGGCCACTACCATAAATGGGCTAACCTTGAAGTTACACACACTTGACACCCACATTACACCCACATGGTCTGTAGTCATTTTCATCATGCAGACAGCATGCCATGGCCGTAGAGAAGACATTGGAATACAAATTAATTTCTGATTGGTCTTAGAAATAACTGACATGCGGTCAGGCTAAAATATTCACTTGTTTTGTAAGTAAAATGTCCTTGAAAACATCTACTCCCTGCACAAACTGACCATGGCTGTAAATTTCACATTATAACCCATATGATAGGATGTAAGAGTAGCTTATGTTATAGTCTACAAAATATCACCTCTGGGTAAAGACAAGTAACAACCAGATGTCTCACCTGCCACTACTGGAGATCTGAAAGACTTTGTTGATCTTGTAGTTGATGACCTTGAGATTGTCACTTTATTTGTCTTTGACCTTGTGAAGGTCACAGTACGCTTCTTACTGGAGGCTACTCTTGCAGAACTGGGTCTCTGGGACTTGCCAGGGGAGGGAGGGGCAGGGGAGAACCTCACCGGTGGGGCACTACGGGGTCTGTCCACTCGTTGAGTACGGTACAGAGATGAGGGATCCAGGGCGGGAACGGCAGATGGGCGGTCAGTGTTGGAAAGGGTGTGATTCCTGGAACAAAGAAACCAAATCCAGTAAATTGTGAAATTGTGCAAATCGTTAATAAATTATTGTGTAGTTACAACTTCTAATATCCACTAGAAATGATTAAAATTATGCCCGAACCAGGACTTTCATTATACAAACCAAGACAGGGACATATTTTTGCATACCAGGGGCCACTTATTATGGATAATTAGCCTTACAAATTTGTCATGTACCCATTTTTCCTTAATATTTCTGAAACTATGTAACCTACCAGTAAGTACCGGCAATGTAATTCAGTAGAATGGTATTTTTATAGAGCTTCTGCTCATTTTTGCTGCATTAATATCTAGGCAGAAATGGTGGCAAAATCTCCAGATATAAATTAAAGTTTGTATTTTTACTGATGACCCTACTTTAATGACAGCCTTTTTTGTTTAAATATGGACTTATTACACTTATTGTGCATACAAAATGGTGGATCATAAAAGTAAAACATTCATCATTTGATGTACACAAAAAATATATCACCCATGAAGATAAACAACATAATACTCTTGCTACACACTCTTATAATATTATCATGTTCATTTATGATAATTTATATTTTTATGTATAAGTTATTCGTGAAGTTTTCCTATTATATCTACAGAAAATACAGCACTTTCTAATATTGAGATCTCATTTCTGATGCCAACAATATATATACAGAAAACCATATTTAAACAAATAGCAAAGGACCAGAGAACTAGGATCTCCACCTGACAGAATGGCTGCAAGGCTTCTATTTATAGAGAGATTTACTGCATTGAAAAATAGTCTTTACTGGATAGGTTCAAAATGTAAGATGCTACACAAACCTGCTACACTTAGCAACCCACTCCTCTTTTTTCCAAGACAAGGCAGCACACTCTTCTCTCAGTTGACTGATCTTTTCCAGGTCAGAAATTCCCTGTTCCAGCTCTTGACGAAGCAAGCGGATGTCTTCACTCTGAACAAAATAATAACTAGAAATAGGCCGCCCTGTTGATAGTAGATGCGAATAGAAACAGGATAGCATAGAAGAACACACATTATCATGTGTAATGTCCACCCATGAACCTTTTGCCCAAATTGTACAGTAGTCTTACAAGACCCTGTTTCATTTGTAAAATATATCAATGATGCTTAAATATTTGTTAGTGTAGATGTAAATTATTTCAGCTTCATGCCTTTTTGCATTGGTTGGGTTGAAAATTTTGACGAAATCACTCTATCTTGCACGGTTAAGAAGATAGAAGCAAATTCCTGTTTTTCTATTTTTGGCAAAAATTTGAAAATTCAAAATGGCCGCCATTTTTGGGAAAAGGAAATTTTTTTGAAAATTGCCAAGAGTACATTTCTTAGATACCCTATGGGTCGAAAATTTCAACAAAATAACTCTATTTTGCACGGTTAAGGCCAGTTTGTGTTTTTCCATTTTGGGCAAAAATTCGAAAATTCAAAATGGCTGCCATTTTTGGGGAGGGGAAAATTTTTTGAAAATTGCAAAGATTACATTCCTTAGATACCCTGTGGGTTTAAAAATTTCGACGAAATCGCTCTATCTCGCATGGTTAAGGAGATAGAAGCAAATTTGTGTTTTGCCATTTTTGGCAAAAATTTGAAAATTCAAAATGGCCGCCATTTTAGGGGAGGGGAAATTTTTTTTTAAATTGCCAAGAATACAATGCTCAAATACCTGTGGGTCGAAAATTTTGACGAAATCGCTCTATCTTGCATGGTTAAGGAGATAGAAGGAAATTTGTGTTTTGCCATTTTTGGCAAAACTTCGAAAATTCGAAAATGGCCGCCATTTTTGGGGAGGGGAAAATTTTTTGAAAATTGCAAAGATTGCATTGCTTAGATACCCTGTGCGTCGAAAATTTTGACGAAATCGCTCTATCTCGCACGGTTAAGGAGATAGAAGCAAATTAGTGTTTTGCCATTTTTGGCAAAAATTCGAAAATTCAAAATGGCCGCCATTTTTGGGGAAGGGAAAATTTTTTTTAAATTACCAAGAGTACAATGCTCAGATACCCTGTGGGTCGAAAATTTTGACGAAATCGCTCTATCTCGCACGGTTAAGGAGATAGAAGCAAATTAGTGTTTTGCCATTTTTGGCAAAAATTCGAAAATTCAAAATGGCCGCCATTTTTGGGGAGGGGAAAATTTTTTAAAAATTACCAAGAGTACAATGCTCAGATACCCTGTGGGTCGAAAATTTTGACGAAATCGCTCTATCTGGCACGGTTAAGGAGATAGAAGCAAATTTGTGTTTTGCCATTTTTGGCAAAAATTCGAAAATTCAAAATGGCCGCCAATTTTGGGGAGGGGAAAATTTTTTGAAAATTGCAAAGATTGCATTCCTTAGATACCCTGTGGGTCGAAAATTTCGACGAAATCACTCTATCTCGCACGGTTAAGGAGATAGAAGCAAATTAGTGTTTTGCCATTTTTGGCAAAAATTCGATAAATTCAAAATGGCCGCCATTTTTGGGGAGGGGAAAATTTTTTGAAAATTGCAAATATTACATTCCTTAGATACCCTGTGGGTCGAAAATTTCCACGAAATCGCTCTATCTCGCACAGTTAAGGAGATAGAAGCAAATTAGTGTTTTGCTATTTTTGGCAAAAATTCTAAAATTCAAAATGGCCGCCATTTTTGGGGAGGGGAAAATTTTTTGAAAATTGCAAAGAGTACACTCCTCAGATACCCTGTGGGTCGAAAATCTCGCACGGTTAAGGAGATAGAAGCAAATTTGTGTTTTGCCATTTTTGGCAAAAATTCGAAAATTCAAAATGGCCACCATTTTTGGGGGAGGGGAAAATTTTTTGAAAATTGCAAATATTACATTCCTTAGATACCCTGTGGGTCGAAAATTTCGACGAAATCGCTCTATCTCGCACGGTTAAGGAGATAGAAGCAAATTTGTGTTTTGCCATTTTTGGCAAAAATTCGAAAATTTAAAATGGCCGCCATTTTTGGGGAGGGGAAAATTTTTTGAAAATTGCAAAGAGTACACTCCTTAGATACCCTGTGGGTCGAAAATTTCGACGAAATCGCTCTATCTCGCACGGTTAAGGAGATAGAAGCAAATTTGTGTTTTGCCATTTTTGGCAAAAATTCGAAAATTCAAAATGGCCGCCATTTTTGGGGAGGGGAAAATTTTTTGAAAATTGCAAAGAGTACACTCCTTAGATACCCTGTGGGTTGAAAATTTCGACGAAATCGCTCTATCTCGCACGGTTAAGGAGATAGAAGGAAATTTGTGTTTTGCCATTTTTGGCAAAAATTCGAAAATTCAAAATGGCCGCCATTTTTGGGGAGGGGAAAATTTTTTGAAAATTGCAAAGAGTACACTCCTCAGATACCCTGTGGGTCGAAAATTTTGCCGAAATCGCTCTATCTCGCACGGTTAAGGAGATAGAAGCAAATTACTCAAAAGTAGTACTGAAAATACACAATGAAGTACCTAAATGGCTATTACTCATGTACTGACAAAGCTATCAGTCCCAAATGCAATACCAAGCGAGCTATGGACATAACAATCTTGTATTCAAAATTGTAGTAAAATATCTTTAATTATTTTGGCTTAAATGCACGGAAACCAATGGGTACTGAAAATAGCTGTACTTAAGTATTACTCAGTAAGCAAAAGAGGTACAACAGCCAAAAGCAATCCCAAGCAAGCTACTGACCCAATAAGCCTGCATACCAAATTTGGTGACAATAGCTCTAATACTTTTCCTTTAAATGAGCGGAAACCATGCGTGACGCCGGACATCGGACGCCGGACGCCGGACATCGGACATCGGACATCGGACGGCGAAAAAAGCAAAAATAATATATCCACCCCCCAGGGGGGGTGGACATAATAATACTGGATTAATCACTGATCAGAAAATGAATATCCTGGATCTACAGCTGACAATAATGAATACATAAAAAAACTTTATATATAAGCCTTTGGCAATAGAATTTAAAGGGGTAAAACAATAGTTTTAAACAATATCATGGATCAATTGCATCATCAATAAGAAATATGGCTATCCAGAAACCAATAAGCAACACATTCTAAAACCCATCCATCCTTAAGCCGTACCTCCCATGGCTCAGGTCCCTCCAAATCTATGCCGTTTTCTGAGTAGTAGTGGAATCGGCCCCCAGTATCCTTGGCCAGTTGACAGAGAAACTCGTTTGCCTCCCTGTCTGCACAGTTGAAGGAGATGGTGTGAACTGGGACATTGGGATGAAGGAACACCTGAGCCAGAACTGACTTCGGAGGCTGAAAGAAGTAATACAATCATTTAGGCAAACTATATTGCTACTACAATCCTGCACATTTTGACTACAGTGGCACTTTCAAATTACATTAGGAGTTTCCTGTTCAGCAAAGATGTTTTAATAAGAAATTCAAAAGATTGGCTTCTTGATTGTTCTTTAATGTTATAGGCTCAGAGTTCAATGGTAAACTTCAAGTCTGTTACACTAAATAAACTGGAACCCTATTAGTGGAACTTTGTCCAGTAATATTAATTTATGTAGAAGTACATATTTGGTTCTTAAACTTAAGGGTCTTTTCCAATAACATTTAACCTATTATACGGCCACTCTATTTATTAATAAGTGAATGCATTTTCTTGTCATTAAGAACCTAACTTAATATCTGCTGACAGAGAGATTAAACGCTGAAGTTATAATTAGATTGGACTGAACAGGCTTCCACTATATACTCTACCTGGTCTGGCCTGCCGTCAGTCAGTAAGTAAACAGCCTGTGTTTGAGGGTCTCCCAGGGCATGCCTCAGTGCAGCCAGTGTATTGGTGGAACCTTTACACTGCAGACTCTTCACCCAGGCCCAGGCAGACTGCAGGTTCTTCTCAGTCACTTCCACCATGTGTTCTTTCCAGGGGTAGCCACGCGAGTCAAATGCCACCAGGTTCACCATCTGCTTGTGTCTCAACTGCTCCTGTGTATATATGTGTATACAATTAATGTTTATAGACCCAAGAACTTGAAATTGCAGACTTAGTTTGTTTAATTTATCGATTGAGATATAAGGTCACTTTCAACACATCTAGTGCTGGAAGAAAGCAGTGAATATTTGTAATATTTATTTGAGTACTTTTTTAACCCTTTCGCTGCCATCTAGGACTACTAGCAGTCGACGCCAATGTGTATTACAAGGTACCATGTCTGTCGACACAGGGTCGACGGCAATAATATGGATTTCTTCTTTCCCTTCAGTATAGTGCCATAAGTTTTCTTTGGTGTATCAGTATTAAAACGATTGCTTAAGTAAAATATATGTAAGTTATGCTATATTTTCAAATATTTCAACATTTTCACCTATTTTAACTGGTTTTTGTATATATTGCCGTATTTATCGCATGTAGCTGCATATGGTTTACTCGTGGTTATATTTATTTGGGGAATTCCCTGGACTTTCCCCATTTGACTTTCATCAATTTCTAATGAAATATGCTGAAAAATACCACAAATGAAGTGTATAAGGTAGTGAGTTAATGTTTTACTTTATTGGCGTTTCTGACGTGATATGATGTCATGTGGCTACAGTCCCCCAGAATAATAATCCTTCAATAGCGAAAGGGTTAAACATTTTGAAATTAATGATATTCAATTCCAGCTCAAGTTTCAACTTGTGTTTGTATCACAGGTCGACTTAAACTGCAGGCAGATTTTAAATCTGACTGGGCCCAAATAAAATATTTATCTCACCTAGATGAAATCATAGATATAATCTCACCTGGGTGGCTTTAAAATCAAGTTGTGATTTTGTTTAAGCTGTAATACAAAACAAGCCACATTTTACCTGCATCAGTGAGAAAAGTTTATCTTTCACAAACTGGATATTGGTTGCCATGGAAGCTGATGTATCAATTAAGAAGTAAATCTTGTCCTCAACCACAGTTCCAAACAGCTCCCTACTTCCTTGTTGAAGCCAGTCAATTCTGAAATTTAACAAAAACATGCGAGGATTGTCCAAATGGGCATAGTATCAAAATAAAAATAAAAAAATTTACATGTTTCATAGTTACAAGGCAGATGTACTGCTGTGGATAAAATCTATACTGAGACCATTTTGTGTAAATCTATCCTTAACAAGGATTCAAAAGTGCAAAAAAAAGGTGTATTTATTATACAGTTTTACAACAACAGGGGCGGATCCAGCTTTAAATATGGGGGGTCATGAGTCTGAAGCATGCGCGATCCAATGCAGGATATTCAACTTTTAATTCTCTGTCTGTTGCTTTGGGTTTGTAGTTGAACCCCGAACATTTTCCAGGGGAGAGGGTTTCCAACCCCCTGAACCGCCTCCCCCTCCTCCCCTGGATCCATTAGTGAACAAAATACCTTTGTGCTGATCAAAAACTAATAGAATAACGCTACATTTTTAACCAGTTTAACCAGCTATTGTATCCAAATTTATTTTTATTAAAATATTGATTTTTTATCTTTTCAAGAAATTTGCAAAAACTGTAAAAAATACAAAGAATTTACTGTTATTCCTAGAAAATTCTCACAATAACAGCAATTCTTAGAAAAATGTATGTCAATGAACATGAGCAAATTCCAATTGTTAATAGAGTAAATTCAAGATTGATACTATAGTTGAATTCCATTATGTTGAACTCTGTCTAGTAAAAGTTTGTGTTAAATATAAACATCTGGTGTTTTGAAGTATCTTGAAATTTACCCCGTCACCTCAAATTCCAGGTTAAGTACAATTACTTCATTGTCCCTTAACATTAGACTTCAAAGGTATCAAAGATATTATTTATATATATTTTTCCTAACGTACCGGGCTTGTATGGCCTCCAGTGCCAGTTTCATCCTCGCCTCAAATGAGCGATGCACCTCAGGTGTGACTTGTACATGTACCACCTGTCCATCCTTCCACCTCACATGGGGAAACTTGTCACAGTAACGAGCATTGACTAGCTTCTGCTGTTGAATCTAAATAATAATAATAATCAAAAGAACCCATAAAAATATGATAGTACTCATTACCTTATCTGCTCTTTGAAGCACCCATGGGCAATGTAATCAAATATTTCCAAAAGTTGAGCATGGGTGTTTACAACAAAGAAACCACCCCGACATGCCCCCCAAAAATCACACCAACACTCACACTTTAGGCACTTACATTTTAGTATGTACACCAACCAGAAGTAAAGGGCTGTTAGTAAACAAATATCTCGTCAATAAAATGTGAAATATCCGTAAACAAATGGAAATTTATGCTGACATACGGATGGTTTTAAAAATGAATTTTAAGTGATCAAATTTCACTGAATAATTTACCTTCGAACAACCTTTCATAATTTTTTTGCAGATTTTTGAGTCATTCGATATTTACCTGTTAATCAGTATTATTTCTGGTATCATCACTTATTTTGATTTCAAGTACTATTAGTATCATGCTTCTGATATCATTTACTCACTGCGTCAGTCTGGTACTCGTCGCAAGGAGCATGCAGTAAATCCACTACTCCATCAGTGTGTTTGAAAGCAACACCACTCAAGACATCATAAAATCCTAGACGTCTGGCTTTCAGACCAAACCTCTCCAACCATTCACGTGAGCTCATATAGGACTCAGACCTGGGCAGGGCTTCCTTCTGTCTGGAGACCTCTGGCAAAGTAATATTGGAAACATTTTAGAGGTGGTTCTAATGTATAGTTGACTATCTATTTTAAAGTTTATATAATTCAGCTGGTTTCTTAAGTAAAAGCATCATTATTGATAATTTTAACAAAAATCAATATATGTTCCTGGAAAATTATATGAATGCTAATTTTTTTAATTTCAATACTGTTTTTAGTTTTTTAATACCTATTGAGCAAGTATTTTGCAAATATCGATATATTTTTATAAGAACTGTATATTTTAATCAGTCATATGATGAACAATTTTTTAAGGAATCTGATTGCTCAATTGTACACAGCAGTCTTGTCTCCCAATTTTATGTTCTTTCTTAAACATTTTAAGTTTTTGGGGTACAAGAGGTACTAATTTCTCTGTTATGTGCACAAATAATTGACAAGAACTGATATTAAACTCCGCCTATTTCCATAACCACATTAATGACTTTAGACCTGTAAACGCAGAGACTCTCATCACGATATAATCTATCTAAGTTTAAAGAAATAGTAAATACTACATACAAGATATATTCAAGTCCACTCACCATAGGCATTTCTACTGTCTGGGTAGTCTTCTATGATTGATTGTACTTGAGCCAGATTATTCCTGGCTGCTTCCAGTTCTTCAAACAGTTCAATCACATCCTCTCTGGTTCCTGCCCCTGGTGGGACTCCTCCGTATGTCTTCTTCTTCAGGATCACATTGGCGCTTTTCACAGTGTCATCAATGGGAGCCCCTTCATAGGAATCCATCTCCATAATGACTGCATAGGCATGAAACCTGTGGAAATCATTAAAAGTCAAATTTGGGTGTTAAATGATATTTTATAATGACCATCAGTTAATTGCATCTCGATTGCAAGGCATCTCGCCACTATTATGTGTCCATTTTTCTTGGACCGAGATGCCTGCGGCCTCCCGAGTAAGCATTCATTTCCACATGGTAAGCTATTGTAGTGCAATAAAATGATATTTTATAATGACCATCATTTAATTGCATTTTTTGTCATGCGCTGGATTCTAATATCATTTTCATGCTTTCAAAATATATTACCTGCATTTCTTTAGTGTAAAATAAGTGTTATTGTCTTTGAAATATACATGAAACTAGGGATGGTTTGGTAGCATATTGACCATTGCGGTATCTCGCCAGTGCAAAACTGTTCCATTCCCAGGATACTGAAAAAGTTTTTGTGTGTCAGTATATCCCCTGTCAAACTGGTCTGGTTACAGGAAGTGAACTTCATGGAACCAAAAAATGGCTGTTCTGCCTAAAGAAATTGTTATAAAAGTCTCCAAATGCACCAACTGTGGGATAAAGGTTAATAATTTCTTCAGATTTGAGGTTTATCGCTTTGAACATTTTAAGTTTTATTTAAATTATATGTGCTGACAATCGAGATTCCAGTTGTAAAGCGTCGTCATGGTAAAAATGGTCTTGAAACCGAAATGCTGGTGCACTGCCTGTCCCTACATAAAATCCAGACTGAGTTATTTTTAACTTAACATCTGGTATCTTCTTAAGGAGTCTAACATTTTCTTTACCTTAAAGAGAATTCTACTGATTATAATTCTAGTTAAATAGCTAAGTTGAATTAATTGTACAGAACACAAAATTTTGTGTAACTAGATCCAACCTGTAACATCTACAACTTTTGGTTCTAGTTTTGCAAAAACTTCCACCTGTCCCTAGCAAAAATAGTACATTTTCTGAGGCTACAGACTCCACAGCTAGTTACACTTGCTCCTGAATACACTCTCTACTCACTTTCCACCAGTGATGCGAGTCAGGTCCTTCAAGAAGCTAATAGTCTCGCCATCTGTGCAGTTGTAGGAGACTATGTGTACAGGAGTTCGGGCACCTGTCACCTGAAAACAGCAGAACAGATTCTTACCAGGCACTATAATTTATTTTTAAAACACAAGTATTGCGGAAGTCCCAACGCTAGGTAGTTGTTCACTGCAAAGAATTATAATATCTCACGAATAATTTTGAGCTAAGATTGAGTAAAGCCTTGGCCAATGAAAACCCTCGCCCCAAGGTATAATATGAAGAATACGAAGTGGACATTTGGAAATTTTGAGGTAATATTAATATAAGTATGGAGGTAATTGTTTTTTCAACAGATGAACTATTAACCCAAATGTATGTACAGTGTCAGATCATCAGCACCTTGTATACAAATTCTGCCACAGTAAGAACCAAGATCTGTACAGGGGTTTGCTCAACTTAGTTGCAGCAACTGGTCCACTCAAATTCCCTGTGTGATAAAGAAGAAATCCTTGTGATGTTGCTATGATAACCAGTGTTGGCAAACTTGTCTAAAACATCCACCGGTCTAGAAGTCAATTTAAAAAAATAGCATCAGAGATGCCCGTACCCTACAGCCTTGGGAAATATTTTCAACACCATGAGATATAAAAGTACTGTACCAGTACAAACTTCAGGATACTTTCAGAGCACTGTCAGTCCAAACAATGTTTAAATTGAGAAATAATGTTTAAAAGAAAGATAATGCGTATAAAGATGAAGTATTAAAACAAGATAATTCAATGACAAGATGACAGAATTAATCAGCAAACTAAAATTCAACACTCTTTATATACATCTGCATTTCCGAATTATGGCTTAGATGGTTTGAATATTACCATGCATACAGAAGTGGTAATACATTTAATGAATGCTTATGTGTGGTGTTGGAGTAAAATCTGCGGCTCACATGATGAAATTCTATCTCTTACAATGGGAAGTTATGAAAGTAAAATTCTTAATAAATTCTAATATGACTTTTGCTTAATCTGCATCAAAAGACAGACCCAAAGGTGCAACAAGATTTTAAAGGCCAAGGTCACTACGGCAAGGTAAAAGGTCAAATTAAGGTCACACCATGATAATACACACCTATAGCCAATAACCAATGTCCCTACCAAGTATCAACTTCCTACACCTTACGGTTTCCGAGATACAGCCCTGACGATTTTATAGGTCAAGGTCACTATGGCAAGGTCAAAGGTCAAATCGAGGTCACACCATGATGCTGCACACCTACACCCCCTAGCCAATGTCTCTACCAAATATCAACTTCCCGCACCTAACAGTTTCCGAGATAAAGCCCGGACAATATTTTATAGGTCAAGGTCACTACAGCAAGGTTAAAGGTCAAATCAAGGTCAGACCATGACGTTGCACACCTACACCCCCTAACCAATAACCGTACCACGTATCAACTTCCTACACCATACGGTTTCTGAGATATAGCCCGGACAACATTTTATAGGTCAAGGTCACTACGGCAAGGTCAAAGGTCAAATCAAGGTCAGACCATGACGTTGCACACGTACACCCCCTAACCAATGTCCCTACCAAGTATCAACTTCCTACACCTTACAGTTTCCGAGATATATAGCCCGGACAAAATTTTCAAACTCAAGGTCACTACGGCAAGGTCAAAGGTCAAATCAAGGTCAGACCATGACGTTGCACAGCTACACCCCCTAACCAATGTCCCTACCAAGTATCAACTTCCTACACTTTACGGTTTCTGAGATACAGCCCGGACAAACTATTTCCCGCCGCCCGCCCGCCCGGACGCCCGCCCGACCATCCGGACACCATGGGTGAAAACAATACCCCAACAGCCATTAAGGGCTATGGGGTAAAAAAAAAATGGCAGAAATCAGCATGCAGGTTTGGTCAGTACAGCTTCCATATACTAAAATCAAGCTGTACTGTGCAATCCAATCAAACACATGAGAGTGATTATTTTAAAACTGTGTCACCTTTTCCTTCAAAAGCTCTCTTGTTCCTTCACAGGTTGGGCCCTCTGTAAACACATAGACAGCTTCTGCCTGTGAAAATATCAATCTTAATATTATTATTATTAGTAACTTTTTAAAATTAAACTAGAATATTGCTTTGCAAGAGTCATCGAAATGACCATCTTCCTGTGTTTAATGTTTTTCCATTTATCCCAAAATACAAGACCGTAGATGAATGTGTATTTTTTTTTTTTTGTTTTTGTGTTTTACGCAGAAATTCAAGATGGGAGTCAAACATGGTGGGAAAACGACTTTTGGCAGTAGACTCTGCAGATACTCTGCAGGTCAAAAAATTTCGTCAAAATCGGTCTATCTCACACTGTTTCCAAGATAAATGCATTTTTACATTTTATGCAGAAATTCAAAATGGTCGCCAAAATGGCAGGAAAACAATTTTTGGGAAAAGTCGCCAGTACATTCTACAGATACCCTGGGAGTCAAAAATGTCGTTGAAATCGCTCTATCTAGCACCATTTACGAGATAAATGCATTTTTGCATTTTACACCAAATTTAAGATGGCTGCCAAAAATGGCGGGAAAACGATTTTTCGGGAAAAGTCCCCAGTAGACTGGATACCCTGTGGGTCAAAAATTTTATCCAAATCACTTTATCTAGCACCATTTTCGAGATAAATACGCAAAAATTCAAAAAGGCCGCCAAAAATGGCAGGAAAACAATTTTAGGGAAAAGTTGCCAATAAACTCTGCAGATAACCTGTGGGTCAAAAATTTTGTCGAAATCGATATATCTCGCACCACTTACGAGATAAATGCGTTTTACAAAGAAAATCGAGAGAGCCGCCAAAAATAGCGGGAACAATGATTTTAGGGATAACTCGCCAGTAAACTATGCTGAAACCCTGTCGGTCAAAAAGTTCATCTAAATCGCTCTATCTCGCACCATTTCTGAGATAAACACGTTTTTGAATTTTAAGCAGAAATTCAATATGGCCGCCAAAAGTGGTGGGAAAACGACTTTTGGGGAAAGTGGCCAGTAGACTCTCCTAATACCCTGTGGGTCAAAAATTTCATTGAAATCGCTCTATCTAGCACCGTTATAGAGATAAATGGGTTTTTGCATTTTACGCAGAAATTCAAGATGGCCGCCAAAAGTGGCAGGGAAACAACTTTTTGGGAAAAGTTGCCAGTAAACTCTGCAGATACCCTGTGGGTCAAACATTTCGTCAAAATCGCTGTAGCTCACTCCTGTTCCCAGATAAATATGTTTTTGCATTTTACGCAGAAATTCAAGATGGTTGCCAAAAGTGGCGGGGAAAACCATTTTAGAGAAAACTTGCCAGTAGACTCTACAGATACCGTGCATGGTCAAAAATTTCGTCAAAATAGCTCTAGCCTGTTCCGTTTCCAAGATAAACACGTTTTTGTATTTTATGCAGAAATTCAAGATGGCAGCCAAAAGCGGCGGTAAAATTACTTTTGCAAAAAACTTGCCAGTAGACTCTGCAGATATTTCCAGTTTATGACAATATTAAGTTTTTGAATATATCGTAAACTGCTCCCAATGTTTATTAGATCCTTATTATCTTAAACCTGTCATACTGTCCGTAAAGTCATCTTTATGGTCTCACAGCGATTTTACAACTTTTTTATCTTAAGTCAATCTTCAACCAATCAGATGATCAGGAAACTTTGCAAGAACCTATCGGAAGGCTTCTTAAAGCAATAGCAGTGTCAATCGGAAAGCTATCTCAAACTATACCCATGAACCATGAATGTTTTATTTTCTCCAATCAAGAGGTAGGTTTACAATTAGATCACATTAATGGAACAGCCCTATTTCTTGAATTTTACGTAAACTTTCTGCATTCCTCTGCAATCCTTATTCCTTATCAGGTTTTGCATTCAAGAACTCAATCCTAAACCTATCTAAAATCTATCTTAATGTTTATAGCAAATGCATGTACATTTGAAATGTGTGTAAAGTACTGTAAGCCCATTTTTTTAATTGCAGTGAGTTTATCCAGAATCAAAAGATTTGGGATCCAATTATTGAATGTAAACCCACCTATCACATTCTTTTTATTTGCAATAAAATATCCAAGCCCTCATCCTTGGATTGGGAGCCACTAGACCTATTCATGGCTTTTTCTAATTGGGAGCTAGGTATACAATGAGTTCAGCATAATGGAACAGCCTTCTCAGGACCTTTTTTCTCAAAAATGTAGCAATTTTATAGAAATTTCACCTTTTTTTATAGGAAATGTACATTAAAACAAAGTCTATGTAATCTACAAATTGTAATGTTGCCAAGCCCTCAACAAGCTATCTATTAAGGACCAAACTGGAGAATATCTTAATGACAATTGCATTATCACTAGTTACATATATGTAAAAAGTCTGGGAATATTAATGTAATTTAGTTTTATCAATGGTTGCATATTTTTCAAGTAATGGATACTTTCAATGCTGAAGAGGTGCAAAATTCTATTTCATTTATAGCTTAAAAGATGTATGATGTAAACTTAATGTTAAATTTTTTTCAAAATCATGCTTCGTTTTAATCAGTGTAGCTATTGGTCCTATTTTTTTAACAAATTGGTATATAACATAAACCTTGTTAATATGAAACGGAAAACTTAATACTTAGAAAAAAAGTAATAAAATGAAAACATGTTCCAAATTACTGATATTTTGTTGGTTTATGTCGCACTAGAAATGCACAAACTTTATTGACACAGTCATCAAGAAACTGTATGAAAGTGTACATTTAATTGTAAGTACACTGGGAGTATACATTTGTTTCAGCTACATTATTATTTCAACTTTGTACACAGTCAAGTATTTTCTCTCCAATTATGATAGTACTCGCTTACAACACTTTTCACACAGCTTTTTATGGAAATATGATAAAATATCAAATTACAAGGATTAATGTCAAATTGTCAACGTCGCTTGATAATTGCAAAAAAAAATATTTCATAACTCAAGAAAAAATTACTTGTCATAGATACCCAATAAATAAATGTATTTGTGATTTAAGACAATAAAACACAACAAAGGTCGACAGAGGAGACACAAAAGATGCATCATAAATCTGTTGACATTATGTGGGTTCTGACATTGTGATATATTTCTTGTACTTAAAACACCTCAACTTTATGACTAGGTTTACTGAATGATCAAGACAAGATTTCAGTTGCTAGGCATAAATATCTTAATTAAGTAATGGAATTACTTTTGAAAGCAAGTTGTTGTTTTCTAAAGGGAAATTACATCTGAAATTTTAAACATAAAGACAGAATCAATTTAACAGAACTTCAATGAAAGCATGAACACATTAATGAATAATGATTATGAAAATTACAGAACTTGGCTGTAAGTTTTTACAATAATGTTCACTCTGTACCAATGCCCCTGATATTTTATTCATGACTCTGAACTATCCGACAACTCAGGATAAAGCAGACGATTATATTAAAAGGGTTCTCAACTATCCCAATTCTCTGGAATATTGATGGACTGAAAGTATATTTGCTTATTCAATGTCTCCCATTTACCACACTCCATTGTTTTCCCTGGATATAATCAATCCAGATAATCAATATGAGAGCTATTATTGACCGATCAGAGAGTAATCAAAACAATCTATGAAGAATGCTCAAAAGTAAATGTTGAGAGTCTTCATGCTGTCTGAAGAGGCAATTTGATATAGATCATACATGGATATATGTACAGTATGCATATATCTTAAGATGCACACCCCAAAGGTTGGTTTAAGTAAGAAGTCTTTAGAAATATAGAAGCATAGCTACTTCTTTTGTAAAAATGTACAAACATATTCCTGAGTCACTAAAAATGTTACAATCATGAATTGAGATGTTCCATCTTTTTATTCAGTAGGGGTTCACAAAAAGTATTTAAGGCATTCAGATATAACAGTAAATCATTAAACAAAGAATGAACCCCCAAAAATGGAAAACAAAATAACATAAAAGTAAAAGTTATAATTCTGGCAAGATTTTGGTTCATTTGGATGCCCCTGTGTCCCCTATAATAATGGTGTTAGAGATCTCCGAAACTGAATGTGTTTTTTTTTTGTTATTCTGTTGTCTGTATCAAATCGTGTGCACTAAAAGTGCACAGTTAGTGTTTTTGGTGGCCTAATATCACAGATTATTTATAAAAAGAGAATAGAAAAACAAGTATTTGCATATTTGATTTTGAATGTATGTACTTAGCAGCAACATTGACAAAATTACTGTAGTATCAACCATTGCCAATGGTGCTAAGGCATGACCATAGTCTCACTCTTGTCAATCTAAACTTCCCGAATAACCAAACTTATGTCCCATGAGGTTCAGATAAGTGAAGTCTACTGTCTGAACTAATTCCACCACTTTATATGTTGACCATCAAGATGTCAGTTATCTAATCTAAGATACTGCATTGCAGGCACCACATGATCTTTTCAGTGATGTATTTCAGTAAAATTGTCTTGATACCGGGACATCCACACTACAATCTCAACGCTACTACTATAAGATGACCATTACCTGGTGGTCACTCAATGCCTTGAGAATAGCCTCTGCAGTGGCTGTACGAGACACGGGTTCAGTCCTCTCCCACTTCCACAACCACTCTACAGCTGAATCCAGGGCTTCCTGTGTCACTGGAACACAGGCAGGGGCATAGAGGACCTGGTCATCTGTGGCTCTGTGAATGAAACATAAAAATACAGGGTAAAATATGCATAAAAATAAAACTACAATGACTGAACCACAGACAGATGTACAAACACTGTTAAAATGTGGAAACACATCCTGAAAAATAGACAACATCGCTGTTGGTCACTACGGCAAGGTCAAAGGTCAAATCAAGGTCATTGCAACACCAAATCCCCTAACTTATGTCCCTACCAAGTATCAACATCCTATACCTGATGGATTCTGTGATATAGCCTGGGGAAGATTTGAAATATCAAGGCCAATAGACAAGGCTAAAGGTCAAATTAAGGTCACACCATGATGCTTCACACCAACACTACCCAAACAATGTCGCTACCAAGTTTCAACATACTACACATTACAGTTTCCGAGATATCGCCCAGAAAAGATTTTAAAGGTCAAGGTCACTACAGCAAGGCCAAAGGTCATGTCAAAGTCACACCATGACATTGCACAGTTACACCCCCAACCAATATCTCTACCAAATATCAACTTTCCACACCTTACAGACTTACCTTACACAACATTGACAAGATTTTTCTTTCCCCAGTGCCCACTGGCCTAGCCAGGAGCCATGGGTGAAGATAGTAAAAATAAGAGTTCCAGTATGATCCTTGTTTATCACAGGAATGATCATTATTAGTTTCATCTGTAAATACTCTTATTAAGATATTAAGTGATTTGTCACAAGTGATTGAATATGACATTTGCACTCAGCTCAAAGACAGTAAGTTTGTCATGTATGGTAAGATTTACTATACCACACTAATATCAAATGAAGAATATAAATCACATTGACATAAATATATGGAGCTGTTGAATAAATGGTGACATGATTTCTGAAGCTGTCTAACTATTCTATTTATCTAAAGAACTATCAATGTTCTGTCAATATCCTAATAGTGTGCATTCAGTCTTAGTTTTTTTGCATAGAGCCCACTACAAACTACAAAGGGAAAAACTTGAAATATGTGACATGAACATATGCACCGGTAGTCTCCAATGAATGAAATTCATATTCTTATAGACTGTTCAGTGTTCTCTTTCACTAAATTTCCTTTGAAATAGCACTGATATAAGGTGATCTCAGATCTATAGAGCTTGGGGTTTCTACTTGAATTTTTTTTTTTTTTTCATTTTTTTTTTGTCTCCGGACTTTCATGAATTATGGCATGGCCACAATGACTGTCTGTCTTTTACAGAAGTTGTGGCGTGGCCACAATGACTGTCTTTTACAGAGGTTAAGTGGTGATGGGCTATGTTAGTACTGGAATGGATTACTGCTTCAGTGCACTGCTTGTGTCTCTAATGGCTTTGCACTCGCGATAGGGGACCGAAACACCTTACAGCCTTGTTATATATTGAGAACTGAGATTATATTTCACACACCTGATGAGGTTGAACTTTGCCATGTTGGACATTTGCTCTCTGATCACCCTTTCAACTGCAGACCTGTACTGATCAAACATCCGTGGAGACAAGTTACTAACATCCAGCACAAAACAGGCACTCTTCTCCTCAACCACACCAAATATGCGACGGCTTTCTGTTGTCAGCCACTCCAGTCTGCGCTTGTACATAGCAATGGCCTGGGACAGGCGGGATTCCAATTGCTTCAGTTGGTCCTTTGTGCATGAAAGCTGTGGAAAAGAGTTTAATAACTGAAATTTTGGTGACCGGTGGTTAGCTATGACACTGTACATGTCACTGTTAGTGTTTGTATCTGTATATAACATAGCAAATTAGCAATTTCAAATATAACATAATTAAAACAACAGTTTTTAAGCCATGAATAAAACATTTAACTTTCTCATGATTTTTTCCCCATTTCACCACTTCTTTCTTGGTTTTTTCCTAACTTTTTTCAATAAAAACAAAGATTTTTTTATACAAAACCGTGAAAACACAGAAGAACCCTGGACCAATCCTAAATCTTTTGTATTTTCTTCTTTCATTTTTTTCTCATTCTTCCAATAATTAGTCTACATTGTAAAAAATTAGTGGTCCTAAAGCAGAGCCCACAGAGACACTATAGGGGAGAGAAAAAGCATCAAAAAATTCCATAAAGTTTTATTTTCCTGTTTTAATTGTATAGATAGGTCTGATCCAACACAGGACAGTACCATCCATTCCAAACCATTTTATTGACACATAGCTGTCTGTGTCACCACAGAGAGTGCATAATTGAAAAAAAAAAAAAAAAAAAAAACATGAAATGGCTAATCATTTGCAAACAATTGTCAGCACTCAGCAGTGCTATTAACTACCCAAAATTATAGTTACAATAACAATGGAAGGAAGTCTTAAATTCATTTTAGAAAAATTGAAATTTATATGGTGGATTTATGAGTAAAACTATGTATATGTTATGTACAAGTTGAGATTTTGTACAAGTTGAAACTTGTACAACAAATATGTACAAGTTGCAACTTGTACTGGCTGACTTGTACAAGATGCAACATGTACAAATTTTGGACCTGTACAAGTTGCAACTTGTACAAGCTCCATATTTTTCAGTTGAACAATGTATTTTAATGAATTTATACTTTAAAATTCATAAAATCAACATATCTGATCTTCATGAATGACAAATTCACTGTAAATTAAACTTGCTGGTGAGAAAGCAAACTGTTTACCTGTATATTTTCATGATTTTTTTGACAATTACCAAATGTTTAATGCATATCTTCATAATATTTTAAAAGTTTGAGTCACGCTGTCCCAAATGAAGGTTGTTTCTGACTTTTGGGTTTGTTGGTGTTGGCAACCTTATGATTTATAATCATGCTTTCTGTCAACAATTATCCTAAATCCATTTTTTTTCCAAAGCAAGGGGATACATAAAATTAATTATTTTATGATGATGAAGCCATATCTGAATTTTAAGACAATACAAGGATTTTATTAATGTAAAGCATGTGTCAATTACAATTATGGATATACTATCATCTGTCCTTTGATACTTTCCCTTACCCACTTGTGATCCTAGTTTATTACCTTGAGGTAAATCAAAATAGCCCTGATACTATAGGAAGCCACATCAAGACAGTTGATTGCATTTAGAAGATTTCTCTTTCTTACTTGTTACTTTGTTAAGTTTCATCTTAGAAGTCTGAATTGTTATTATTGAAACTTTTCTGCCTAAGTATTTTTACAAAAAAAGGACCCCAGTTCACAGTTCCACAACTACAATGCAAACAAAACTGGAGTCTCATAAGCATCAAAGAACACCAGCTCACCTTCATGCTGAACTTGGTATTTAACATAAAAGCTTAAAAGTTGATAAAGTACCAACTTCATATATTAATATATATATACTAATAACTCTTTTGTATTTTAAGTGTTACTGGCAAAATTTTTCATTTTTTTATCTGTAAATTCAGTGTAAATTTTTCATGGAAAAATTATGTGACACTCGCACAGTAATTTGGATATTTATACACATAAAATAAGAAATATTTTCAAAAAATTCAGTTAATTTAACCGAAATTCTTTTTAAATCCAACTTGTACAACAGTGTACAACTTGTACAGGCTCTTTGTACAAGGTGCAACTTGTGCAAAATCTTAACTTGTACATATAAATGCAAGCTTACATTAAATGATTTCCCATCTGCACGGAAAAACTTCTGAAACATGTTATTTCCATATCTGGAACAAACTGGTTTCTTCAAAGCATTATCATAATCTGGAAAAAAAAGAAATTATATTCAGTGTACTGTTTACTAAAAGGTGTTTAGTGCTGTCATTAAAGAAAAAATTAAGATAAGTGATATTAAACAATCAACATAATATGACTGAGATAGGTACCTCTACCAGTCTTTCAGTTAAATTTTGCATGTCTGATATTTGGATGTCTGAAAAGACAATCAACTCATCCTAGTAATTAAGGGACAAAATTACCTTGAACTTGACTTCCCAAAAATACAGAACATTGTCAACATATGACAGAGACTTGATTTTTTACTATATTTTAGTAAGCTTGATTTTTTGGAAATACTTTGGTAATTTAAATAGCATTGTAAAGATCAAAACTTACACTCAGCTAGCTTGGGGAAAAAATTCTACCAGTTGAAATGAGTTTTAATTCCAATCAATGGTTTATACCTTCATGTATATTATAAAACTTTCTCCTTTTAACACACAAACGTCCATTGATGACTTTGTTTAACTGAAAGGAAAAAATTGTTAAAGGCCCTTTGCACATTATTCAAAGTAATTTAGACACTGAAATGTCACACTTCAAATAAGTAAAACTAGAGATTGCGTCCCGATGCAGTGTATCCCCGGAAGGGACATGGTTGAAGCGTAACAAACAGAGTATTGTTTGCTGGATGGGACATGATGGACCTGAAATACATTTTGTACTTACAGTAGATTCCCTCTACTTTACACCAGCAGTATAAGATTCAGGGTACAGGATTTCGTGTAAGATGTCTTGACATGTTAAAGCTGTAGTTACAATAATAAGGAGATCCCAGCCATTGTAAGTGTGAAAGACCATATTCAACCCTGAAGGAGGGCCCCAAGGGCAAATTTGACCCCACTCAAAAATTTGGGGCACATAATTTCTCATGAGTTGTCTTCACATCTCAAATGTCTAAGACCATAAATAAGGGAAACATAGGCCATTATAAGCATGAAAGTCCACATTCAAGCTCGAATGAGGGGTTCACCATGATAATGACCCCACCAAAAGATTCGAAGCACACGATTTTCTGTAAGTTGTCTTCACAACCAAAAAAGCTACAACCTATTATAAGTGAGACACAGACCACTATAGCTATCAGGGACTAAATGCGACTTCCAAGGAGGGGTCAAAGCTCAAATTTGACCCCACCACAAGAATTGGGGCACATGGTTTCCTGTAAGTTGTCTGGACAACCCAAACCTCTATGCCAAATTTATAAGGTGCCACCAATAATATGGGAGATATAGGTCATTATAAATTTATAAATATCAAGGACCACGTTCGATCTTAAAGGAGGGGTTGAAGGTCAAATCTGAACCAACCCAAAAATTTGGCGCACACGATTTCCCATACGTCGTCTTCAAATCCAAAGCTCTATGACCAATAATAAGGGAGATGTACATCATTATAGGTATGAAGGACCACATTTGACCTTCAAGGAGGGCTCCAAGGTCAAATCTGACCACAGCAGAAGATTCCCAGCCCATGATTTCATACAGATTGGTTTACCATCCCAAACCTGTACAACTAATAATAAGTGAGTTATAAGCACTCTTAAGTTTGGGTATCCTCGTTTGACCTTGAAGGAGGAGCCTATAAGGTCAAATCTGACTACACCAGAAGATTCCCAGCCCATGATTTCCTATAGGTTGGTTTACCATCCCAAACCTGTACGACCAATAATAGGTGAGTTATAAGCACTTTTAGGTTTGGCTATCCTCGTTTAACCTTGAAGGAGGAGCCCAAGTTCAAATCTGACCACACCAGAAGATTTCCAGCCCATGATTTCCTAGATTGGTTTACCATCCCAAACCTGTACGACCAATAATAAGCGAGTTATAAGCACTTTTAAGTTTGGCTATCCTCGTTTGACCTTGAAGAAGGGGTCCAAGGTCAAATCTGACCACATCAAAAGATTTCCAGCCCATGATTTCATATAAGTTGGTTTCACATCCCAAACCTCTAGGACCAATAATAAGCCAGTTATAAGCACTTTTAGGTTTGGCTATCCTCGTTTCACCTTGAAGGAGAAGCCCAAGGTCAAATCCAACCACACCAAAAGATTTCCAGCCCATGATTTCCTATAGGTTGGTTTACCATCCCAAACCTGTACAACCAATAATAAGCGAGTTATAAGCACTTTTAGGTTTGGCTATCCTTGTTTGACCTTGAAGGAGGGGTCCAAGGTCAAATCTGAACATACCAGAAGATTCCCAGCCCATGATTTCCCATAAGTCGGTTTACCATCCCAAACCTGTACGACCAATAATAAGCGAGTTATAAGCACTTTTAAGTTTGGCTATCCTCGTTTGACCTTGAAGGAGGGGTCCAAGGTCAAATCTGACCACACCAAAAGATTCCATGTCCATGATTTCCTATAGATTGGTTTACCATCCCAAACCCCTAGGACCAATAATAAGGGAGATATAAGCATTTTTCATGACTGACAAAAAAACGCCCATGGCGGCCATCTTGTTTTTCAAAATGAGACTAAAAATATTCCCAGTCAAGATTTTGTCATGAGGAACATATCCTACAAATTTGAGATCTCTACCTATAATTCCCTTTGCTCTAGTGCCAACAAAAATTTCCTTGCTGAAAGTAAAAAAAAAACACCCATGGCGGCCATCTTGTTTTTCAAAATGA
The DNA here is from genome assembly GCA_964017235.1 of Sabellastarte sp. h YS-2021. Classification (NCBI taxonomy): domain Eukaryota; kingdom Metazoa; phylum Annelida; class Polychaeta; order Sabellida; family Sabellidae; genus Sabellastarte; species Sabellastarte sp. h YS-2021. The sequence goes on along the minus strand of OZ024927.1, from coordinate 144,055,033 downwards.
GGCCAAAAAGTATTCCCAGGCAAGATTTTATGGTTATGAATATATCCTGCAAATTTGAAAAGGCTAGCTATAATTTTTTTTTTTCGCTAGAGCGGTAACAGTGAAATCTCTCTACAGTCTACACACAGGCCAAAAATTACCTCGGTGAGGTACTTTGGCTGTCTGTGGATGACCTTCAGTGAAGAGCTTCAAGGTCAAATTTCTGCATGCTTACAGAGGACATATGTATGTATTATATACACCAGCCATAGGATGATCTATTAACTTTATGTATATGACAACTGGGCCAAAATGTGAAAAAATGGCCAAAATCTGACCTTTAAGAGGCCACCAGTGACCTTGAAATTGAAGGTCAAGGTCACAAAACAATAGCGTTTGTGACATTGCCCATATATACCCACACACCAAATTTGAAAGGTGTAACTAAAATTTTTAAGCTATCGCGTCTGAAAGGATATCTATGGGGTGGCGGCAGCGTGACCGTACTGAATCCTAAGTATCCCCGACTTTCGTCCGGGGATACAATAACAAATCAGTGTAAAGTAAACGGAATTAATTGCTGATGTATCTAGATTTTTATTTTTAACCAAATTACATCAAGATGAGTGTTAATTATTGAGATACAATACCTTGAACATGAATAAAATTGTAGTCTGAAACCAGATTTTTCTATAAAATGCTTTTTAAGCAAGACATATTATTAAAATTTGAACTGAAAGTTTGGTATATTGTTTGTTGCTTCTGAAAGCACTATTTCTCAATATTTATGCACTTTTGGCAGAATCAAAGTAGAAAGAACTGCTATCATAAAAAAGAAGGCAAAATTTAAAATTTTCTCAATATGAAGCTTGTTCACTGTAAACTTCACCCTGATGTTACATGTAAAGAGTACTAAAGACATAGATGCAAGGGTCTACAGTTGAAATAAGAGTGGAGGCACAATTAAGTCACAAGCAGGGTTTCTATAAAGAGAAACTTTCAATACTTTGTAAATGTTATGTCAAAATACTGAGAACACTAAAAATTATGAAAACTCTAGTACTCTACACATGTAAATGCAATTTGTACATTCATGTGAAGAAACCCAACATTAATCTAGATCTTATTTCCTGCACTCATACAGGGATGTCAATTAATCTTATCAAAAAAGATTATTCTTAGATTAAACTTCTGTCACTCATAAATATCATGTCAAACACTGATCCTTCAACCCACATGCATAATAATGGCTGTTTTTATGCTGGCATGTCTACCAGTGATTTAGTTGGCTAAAGTTTTTACAGTGTAAATGTGTCTGAAGACTTAGAAGTAAATCAAACACAACCACACAATCTTGTCTAATAAAAGCATGTGATGTATCCCTGATTCCAAAAAAACATGCTTATCACAATTAAGTTATCAGGATCTAATTAACTTTGCTCTCACTAAAACTAGGGTTGCACCCAATTTTAATTTAGTAAATTTGGTTATTACATTCCACAACCAAGGGATAAGTATTTATTAACCAGTACTAAAAATATATTAAAATATCTTCAAAAACTACAAAGGGAGCATATAACTTCATCAATGTGGTGAATCTATGCTGAGATTTTTTCCCAATAAAAGCGAAGAATGCTAACATATATGATTTTCAATCAGATAAGTAGCCTTTCATGTCTAATTATATTTAATGATGAATTCATCAATTAGCTTTAAAAAGTTTATAATCGGTTGTTTATATTTATGGCAAAACCAATCAATAATCAGACAAACTAGTTTTAATCTAATCTAATAGAGACTTTTAAAGTGCTTAACTGACATCATCTGATAGACCCTGAGGTGCAACACTATATAAATGTATTGAACAGTCATAGGATCATCGACATAGCCAGGTTTTCCATCCCCAAGCATGACAGTAACTAATTTTATCTCAGACAATAAAAGGAGGATGATGATACCAAGTTACCAACAATATTTAAGTATACAACATGTATGCTGTATAAATTTATTAATTTTTGTTTACACAATTACATATTGCTGTGACATTTCTGTATGCTTCTGCTATTGCACCTCATTTTATAAATGAATGAAATACACCTGAGTACTTAATGAAAGAAATACACCTGAGTACTTAATGAATGAAATACACCTGAGTACTTAATGTATACACATTTTGAATGATCAGCGGAGTGAGTCTGTGACTTTAATATTACATATAATCCAAAGTACGTCTAAATTGCATTTATTACTATTTATTATCATAATAATAACTGGTATGGTTTTCAGGTAAATGAAAATACAGTAGATAAAAAAATGAAAGATTGTAGAAATAAACATTTGTACAAACTAACCATCTGCATGTCTAAATCCAAGCATAGGAAGCAAATGATCCATATCCAGCCTGTTTTTCTTTAGTCCATATGTCTGAAGCCACTTTTTTGTGGAAATCTGTCCACGAACATCCACTTCCCATGATTTTGAAGGCAGTTTATGAATACAGATTTCTGGATTCTCCCGAGGAGTTGTTTGACTAGGCTCTACTGGAGTAATATCTGCTGCTCCAGTGACTGGAGAATTTCTAGGATGCAAATCAAACTGTACATCTAAAAAAAAAACAAATATTACTATTCAATTAATTGTCTGGCTACAAAAAGTGTTCAATATCAATTAACTACAAAATTATATATGCTATAGGATTTCACTCAATCTTATTTAAATTGACATCATTTCTACTTTTGTCTTTCTAGTTACTCCAAAGGAAAAATTATACAAAACAATAATTTAACTTAATAAGATGTACATATGAACATTGCAACTTACTCCCAAACATTGTATGTTCCATTAAAACATTTTGCAACACACTAAAACTGGTAACATATGTTATAAAACTGCTCCCTGATACATGTTATTATTAACCACATGTCAATTATTGCTTTCCACACAAATAAAATATATAAAGATTTTACAAGTTATAATCGGAGTAGATAACATTCAAGCACCCTTATATTTATAAAATATTGTTACAAAACCCCATGCAATTCTGTGATCTAATATTTTCTACAGATATTAAAAACTAATAAAATGTACAAGTGTAGTTATAGTTGAACTGAACAAGATCAAATTAAATTGCTACAAAATAGATAATTTGGAATTAAAATAAGTTCATGAACATCAAGGTAAAACTTCAAAGCACAAGGCTAGAAGTTTCCATGTGAAATACTTGATCTTGAAGCATCATTTCTATTCATAAAACACTGAAGAAAAAAATCAACTTAATTTCATGACCTCATAATTTTTTGTGAATATATGAATACTAATAAAGGATGTGGCTGTGGTACGGTAAAACTGTTTCGTAGAAAATGTGCTACAGTACGGACTGCCGCACTCTAGAACTTTGTCTCGAGTGCAGTTTCAGTAACAATTGATTTCACTGGTTAATTAAATTAATCACGTTTGCAGACGGAAAGTAGACTGGTTTCCTGGATCTTCTGTTTGTAAAATATGGCTAGAAACCCCATTGTGGCCTCATATTTCCCTAAGTCTGTGTGTGCAAGTACTAGCATTTGATATTCTATTTGTCAAATATTGTTAGAAAACTTCAACAGAAGGTGTAGTAAGAGTAAAATACTCCTAGACTTCTGTTTGTAAAACGATGGTAGAAAATCCATCATGGCCTCATATTGTCTTAAGTCTTCATGTGTAAAAGTACAATAATCTGATGTTTTATGCATAAAATATTGCTACATTTTCAATTTCTAAGGTATAGGAAACCCCATCGTGGCCTCATTTCTTTCACTCTGTGAGATGTTTAGCTTACCAGCTTAAACCGCACTCAAGTCAATTTGCGGGAATACGGCAAATGAATGCTACCGTACTGTAGAATTTCTTCTCGAGTGCGGTGATTTACCATACTCCACTAAATTGTTGAAGTCCACAAAATTGAATTATCTGATCTTCAACAGATAATTCAATGCTGAGGACCCAATGCACACAAATGTTTTACGTGTTGGGAATCAACATAGTCACATCTAGTTTTTATGCAGGCGACTTCTGAATCAGTTGAGATGATGAACTTGGGTACCTGCATGGTTTTATGGACAACTCGGCCCACTTCAAACTCGGCCCATTTTAAAGTCGGCCCCCTACAAAATGGATATGATAACAACTCATCAATATTCATATTTATGTATAAAATATGAAATCACAGTATGTTACCTGGAAACTGTTTTTAGCTGAAGATTCAACATTTCAAATTTGTGGACTTACACATTTCATTTATATTCATATATATACACAGAAAATATGAGGTCACAGAACTCTGTGGGGTTTCCTAACAATATTTTATTAATAGAAATGTTGCTTAAAAATCCAGTATTTTACGTGAAACTTTGTTTCACCTAGGCCTGTGACGGGTACAAAAAAACGGCATCGAGTACTCGCCCTCTGAAAACCGGCCCGAATTCGAGTAACCGCGAGATTTAGTTCCCACCATTAGAAGTCTTCTGTAAACAAAATGTCGCTTCCGGAAACGAAACTTTTGAAGAAAAACGTCCCCTATTTAACCATATATCATAGATTATGGGGTAAATTATAGGTTTTCAAGCAAAAACAACAACTTTAATTGATGTTATGTGATGAAATGCAGCATATTATACACAAACGTTTCATTATGTGGGCGATAATATAATATCTCGCGAGTAACCGAGTACTTAAAATGGACTCGAGTACAAGCCAAGATCGCCTCGTACACCGAGGCTCGAGTACTCGTTCGCAGCCCTAGTTTCACCCAACCACCTTAAACAGGCCTATACTTTGGAGGGGGCCGAGTTTGTAGGGGGCCGACTTTAGACTGATTAATCTGTCTCTCAGCCAATTTTTAAAAGATTGATGTATTGGCGAGAGACAGATGGCATTAGTATGCAAAAAACATAAACGTCATGAAGGGCAACAAGTGGCACACATCCTGACATTAAACATGTACTAGGCTACCACCTTGAGTAACAAGGATGTGCCCCGCATTAAAAGAAATAAACTTTTTGCATAGTTAATGGATATATTTACCAAAATATATTTCAATTGCCAAATTTTATCATTGTTTATACAAACAGGAAGTGCAGAAAAAGTGTCTATATTGCTGCAAACACAGAAAATTGTGTTCCTGCATCTATAAATGCTTTATACTGTTAATACATATAAGTGCATATTTTAAAGTTTAAAGGGATGGTAATTTTCAGATATTGAAGTTTTTTGTGTAGCGAGGAACTCTGTCCCAAAATGCCATCCATCAGTTTTAAAAAGGCATATTTTGGGACAGAAAACTCGGTCTAGCCGACTTTGAAATGGGCCGATCCTCGAGATGACCAGATTCCCCTGCATGAACAGTAGCTTTTCTGGGCTAGGAAAACTGCTGAACACATATTCTATGGTTACCTCTTGAATAAGCATTGTTCTTATAGACATCCATAGGAAGAACGTCTACAGCTGCCATGATTGATTAAATGTGGTGATAATTTCCTGAAAAATGGCAGGTGGTTTATCACACTCTGTCTTGTTTCACCACAAACAGCATCCCTTACAGGCACTGAATTAATACAAGCTGCGATGTATTGGGTGAAAATCAAATATTATTTGTAAAATACGATTATTTTTCGTATCCAAAAAGCTTTTCCCCTGGGTTAATGTGTATATTTGGTACTTTTTATCACAACGTTTAGAAATCAACCATCTTGTTTACATGCAGTTGCCTGGAAAGACTCGAAAGACCAATCAAAATATCTGTTACAAATTTGTTACAGTAAAGTCTAAATAAACCACTTTCTCGGATAGTGTTTTCACAAAGGGTCCTTGAGCTAGCACAGTATCTTTTTGGTTAACGCATGCTTTTAAGTTAGATATTTTCTCTCAACTAAATTCTTAACTGCAGGTAAAAGTACAGTTACCAATTGAGTAAACCCTCTTTTGAATTGGAGACACTCTTAGTCATGATCTAAATCTATATAACCTTTCATAATATATATTTTTTTAAACAATCCACATTGAAATAAGTACTTGAGTGGCACCAGTTTCAGACACCCATTCCAAAAAAAAGTTTTAAACACATCTGTTATAAATTTAGAATTTAATGTAACATTAAAGAAAACTTTGTTATAACTGCCTGCCCTGATATTCTCCTGTACGATTTAAAAGATACAAACTTTTGATCACTTAAGTTACAGAACTGGTTTGATGTCAACAAATTGTCTTTAAATATGAGTGAAATCAGCTACATGATTATTATTTAAATTGTGGCAAACATTCAGATATAAATATTTTTGAAAATGAAATCAAACCGAGTCTCCTTGCTTTGGTGACTGCACTAGGCATCAGTAACTTTAGGTATTTTTTGTTATTGTTATAAGCAGCTGCCTTTAATCTCGCGATTACAATATTAATGTAACAGAAAAACTGTGTGTCCTCCATAATAAAGAAATTATATTTATATTTATTTTTCCTCTTGAATAAATGTGTTGATGATCTAAAATAACCATCTTTTTGTTTTCAGCAGTTTTGTTTTCAGTAAAAATGAGGAACAAATCTTAATTTGACCAAATAATGAAGAAGTGGTTGTTCATTACTTTTTTGCAGTATTGGAAAATTTTCTTTTGCATTTTGATCTTTTTTTTTAATTTTTCGCCCCCTTTTTTCCTTCCCGTGTTTTCAGTTATTCCCATATTTTTCCGCCTGCAGAAAAAATGTATCAAGTCTGATAACTTGCATATCGGTATTACAGTGTTTAACAAAATTCTGACACACCAGTATTGCAAAAACTTATAAAAAAATTACTCAGATTTAAGCCAAGTATTTTTTTTATTTTGTAGGTCACAGTAAGCAGAAACAGCTTGACTTAATCATCTTTCAGAAATTGTATTCAGTACAGTGAAGATAAATATGTAATATCATGCAAATTAAGATATCAACATGAATATATCCATTAACTTACAGGCTGGGTACTTCTAAAAATAGTAAAAGTAACTCACCACTTTAAATTTGATGGAAGCAAGAAAAGGAAGCTACACCCGCATACTGTATACAATGTTACAATGCATGGGGTGAGCACAGTAGGGATTATCGGTTGTTTTTTAGTTGTTACAGGAAAAGACAAAGTCTTCCATAACAAGTTTATTTAACAATCAAATTAATATTTGAGGAACAATTAATAATACTCTTAATGATTCTTTCAATAATACAATAACTAAAACAATCTGACTTGTCCATAGTTCTATCTGACTAACTAACAAATAAAACAAGTTTGCCCATGCTGACAAGCTGCCTGTCCCGCGATCTGTGCAGTTTTAGAAACAAAAAAATGTTTGTATATGCAGTTGTTTAGTGTGTTTTCCCGCTGTAATTTTTGTTCCAAGTTGTAAAAAATATTCATTACACAACAAATCCACTCTGGTAGATTCATACACTATATTCTAATTCTAATATGACTTTCATGGAGCTTAATCTCCACCAAAAGACAGGCTCTAAGGCGTAACAACCGAGAAATAAGACCAAAAAATTAAGAGTTCATAGACACAGAAGTGGGGGGGTTAACATTGCTTCAGCACTGTAATATGAGTAGTTGAGAGGGCAGAGGAAACCAGTACATACAGTTGGTCAAGGTTCTGTACTGTAAACCGCTGACTAACAGCAAGCAACTACCAGCTTTCCCACTTGAAGTCAGAAGTGGGGGGTGGGGGTGTCCACACAGCAGAGACAATTGGAAAATACTATAAAACCTAGGGTGCGTAGGCTTTTGTGAAGAGATAAGCTTTCATAACCAGTTCAATAAGAGTGCACCACAAAATATAGATAACATGCAATTTGTAACCAAATTGGTCCACAATATAGACATTTTTCATAGGCCTTCGTCCATATAGTCCAGGATTTCCCACTTATATATATATATATATACCACTCTGGCTTCTTGGATTTTCCGGAAAGAGAATGTAAACAATACAGACATCAGAAGGTTCCAGAAGCTTCCAGAAAATCTGAGAGTTTATATATGTTACAGTAAATATGCGAAATCAGTAAATACGTGTATTTACCGAAAATTTCAGTAAATACGTGTATTTACTAAAATTTTACCTATAATATTTCATATATTTCCTGAAATAAATTTCAGTAAATATGTGAAATAGTTAAAGTAGAATTTTAATGTTAATTTTTTTTTCAACTTTAATGTTGATGTTTCAATGATTATCTCTTACACAATAATTTTGTTTAAAACTTCATTTAATTCCAAAACTACATTTCAATGACATTGTAACTATAATGTTGCTAGAGGTGCTTTGATGTTCATCTGATCATGAAAGAAACTGTCCATAATACCCCTATAGAATATTAAGGTTAATTTCAATTATGGCCATCAAAAGGAGCTTAAAATGAAAATTAACAAACAGCTTTTTAAAGTCATTCTTTTTTTGTCTGGTGGCTTCTTTTTCAAATACAATCGGACTTGGCCTCAGAAGTGGGATTAAACAGCTAGCTTTTCAAAGTACTTCTTTTCCTGATGTGGCTTCTTTATTTCCAAATCCATTTGGGCTTAGCCTCCAAAGGGGGATTACAATAAACAATTAGCCTCTTTCTTTTTCTGATGTGGCTTCTTTACCTTTCTAACAGGATTTCAAACACCTTTTAAAATGCAATCAACCTATCAGTTGTCCATAAATAGTGGTAATTTATCCCAGTGATTCATCATTCAGCAGATTGATTTTATTAAGCAATGGTTGACTCTTTGGAAAACAGGTTCAAAAGAGACTTGTATGCTAAATATGAACAGACAAAGAAGAATTTTATTCCTAAAGATTTATATTTTGAAATGATTGAAAACATAAAAACAGCAGAACAGAGTAAGAGTAGACATTTATACTACTTATGTTAACTCAGTTTGTTGGTATAATTACATGATTTTCAAATGAAATATGGCCATATGTGATGACAGATATTTTAAAATTATTTCTACTTTTATCTTTTTTAAGTTATCATAAATTTCATTATTTTCAGGTATGAAGTTCTACAGTGTGGTAATGTGGAAAAGCTAATCAGAAGAAGGCAGAATCCGGAAGAATCACCTGTCTACTTTGTGACCATAGAGGAAACTTATGATGTCATAAAGCGTGCTCATACTACAACTGGTCATGGGGGCCGTGATAGAATGATCAAGCTGCTTGCTCCAAAGTATGCCAATGTGACCACTTGGGCAATAGAGACTTTCAAGTCTTACTACACTGAATGTCAGCTGAAGAAGAAGAGACCAGTGACCACTGGTTTGGCTGTCAGACCCATCATCACTTCTGAGTTCAACAACAGAGGACAAGTGGATCTTCTGGATATGCAGTCAAAGGGCTTCAAATGTATACTGGTGTACCAAGACCACTTGACAAAGTTCTGTGTCCTTCACCCATTGTCATCCAAAAGGTCTGGTGAGGTCGCATCACAGCTGGCTGACATCTTCTTGCTCATTGGTGCGCCTGCCATCCTCTAGTCTGATAATGGAAGAGAGTTTACATCCTGCATTATGGAAGAATTGAGGTCCATCTGGCCAGACCTGAAGCTTGTGCATGGGAAACCCCGTCATCCACAAAGTCAAGGCTCAGTGGAAAGGGCCAACAGTGATATTAAAGACATGCTGGCAGCTTGGCTTGGTGACCACAATACTGATGATTGGACTGTGGGAATTAAGTTTGTCCAGTTTCAAAAGAATGCTGCCTACCATGCTGGTATAAAAAGGTCTCCGTATGAGGCAATGTTTGGCAGTAGTGTGAAGATTGGGCTCATATTAAGTTCCCTTCCATATGACTTACTAGAGACACTCCAGACAGAGGAAGACCTTTTGGCTCTGACAAATGACCAGTCTTCAGAGCCTTCTGCATCTGACACTCAAGAATCACCATCTTCTACGACTACACCCACCACTCCAGGCTCCATGCCATCTACATCCACCCAAGAACCTCAGCCTTCTACGTCTTCCATCCAACAGACCTCTACATCAATCCAACATACAGCAACTCCTGAAGCACCAATTTTGACACCTGTCATTGGACAATTATGTAATATCAATGCTGATGATGATGGTGATGATGATTTTGAAGCACCCCAACTAACCCCTGCCGTGAGAGTCCTACATCAGAGGCAAGAGTTGATATCTACCCAGCGCCGTGCAGCTAAGAGGGCCCAAGAATGTCAAGCTGGCCGTATGTTGAAGAGGAGGAGGCTTGTACTGACAACAGCTAAAGTTGGAGACACTGTGACTATTCCAATACCATTGGTGGACAGAGGAAGAGGTGACCCAAGAAATCTCCTTGGCAAAATTGTGTCCCATGAGGAGGAAAAAGACCTCTTCAAAATTGCTGTGAGGTATGGTATTTTGAATGGACACTATTCTAGAACCCAGTTTGAGGTCTGCTCACAAGCACTACTGGATGAAAATGATATCAACCAGCAACAAAGTGTGTCATTAAGGGAGGCAGCAATGGAAAACTCTCTCAGTGGTGGACAGGGGTTTTTAAAATGTAATTGTGGAGCCAATCAATGTAAAAACAATAGATGCAAATATTATAAGGCTAAACTCAAATGCAACAGCAGATGTCACCCTAGTTTGACATGTAAAAACAAGTAACCATTGTTCTAGCATATTACCTTGAAATGTGTGATTCACAGCATCTTTGTCTGTGCATGGATATTTTTGTCCTGTTTTTGTTTCAGCATTGTATTCTAAATTAACTTGTAATTTGTATGTCAGTCACAATGTTCTAGTTTGTCTTGTATGTAAAAATATGTTACAAAAATATTATCTTCCTTATATATCTGTATATAAATTATATATTTGGCTATCACAGTCAATGAACCAGTGCCAACACTTATTTACAATGTATATGTATTTTACCAATATCAGTTTTAATAAAATCTGTTCTACTAAAAAGATCTTTCAATAGTCCAAATAGTGTTCAGTAAATACGCGTATTTACTGGCCCTTAAAACCAGTAAATACGCGTATTTACTGAAATTTTCAGGGAATACGCGTATTTACTGACCAAATCAGTAAATACGCGTATTTACTGAAAATATCAGTAAATACGCATATTTACTGATTTCGCATATTTACTGTAACATATGTAAACCATAAGTACAAAATACCAAAAAAAAAGATTAATACTTGCTACAGAATACAATGATCAATAATTCAATGTCCTTGTCTGGTAACAGAACTCTACAGCCACACACAACATTGTCCTTTTTAAAAGACATACTGGCAAAGTGCCCTAAAATGTAACAACAAAAACACCCATCTCTTTGACGATCAAATCAAGGTGATAAACCTTGCTGTGGTGACAAAGTCAAAGCTGGGGTTTCATGTCCCATTCAACAGATAGGGTCATGTTGGGACTGCCCCTCAGCATTGCCACTTGTAAGTGTTGAAGCTGTCAATATAGATACAAACTTGTAAGCCACTGAGGGTCATGCCTGCTGTGTTTTTGCATGAAAACATCACCTTTTTCCCTTTTTGATCTCGAGTGCATTAGAGGATGTTGTGTCAATTTTGCACTATATAAATGTTCCTATTATATTCTATTCTATTGTACTTACTTCTTCTAAATCACAAGTGAATCACTTCTGACTGCTTTTGTATTTCAACTGAAAAATATCAGATTCCTTCTAAATCAGAACAGAACTAAATGGATTTTTCAACTCCTTGTGTGTAGAAATTTTATTGTCTTTAAAATTCCATCCTGTTTATTCTAGAAACAAAAAGTCTAGACTAGTGCACTTTGGTTCACAACATAATAATTTGTGAGATTCTGAAACTCCATACCAAACAACATACCAAATAACAATACTTCTGATACACACACACATTTTTAAGCTTTTGGTTACTCTTTACGAAAATCAACAATTCCAAACTTAATACAATTCTTTACAAAAGACTGATCTTTGGCAAAAAAGTCTTTAAAATGAACAACAAGTCTAATTTTAGTATCAAAATCTTCACAAAAACGTCCCCATTAGGCGTATTTTGCAACCAAGAATCTGCATAATCTGTACAATCCAGATTCAAATTTGGATTCTTTGGATTAGCTAGATTCTTGAAATGCAATTTTCTCTAGATCTGAATCCAAAATAAAAAAATAAGACGAACCAACATAAATATAATATATTAATACATATCAATATATATTAATATAATATTATCATATTATAATGGGGGAACGGTTGGCAGAGTGGTAACACTCTCGCCTCCCACCTCTGAGGCCGGGGTTCGGTTCACAGCTCTACCTCAAGTGGGAAAGCTGGTAGTTACTTGCCGTTGGTCGGCAGTTTACAGTACAGAACCTTCACCAAGTGTATGTACTGGTTTTCTCTGACCTTCCAACTACAGGTCGTGATATGACCTGTACAGTGTTGAAAGCAACATAAAACCCCAAATAAATAAATATTACAATATAATAAAAATTTCACAAATGTTAAAATTTCCTGCCACATTTTGCCGCCACTATTTTACAAAGAGTTATGGGTAATTCAGATCAATGGATTCATAATCCAGATTCAGATTCACATCACAAGCGAATCTGTTGATTTGGAGAAGCTAGATTCGAGGAGTATGCTTGTGCGTAATCGGAACTCTTAAATTTAGCCCATTACGGTAAACATTTTGTAGTGGAAACAACATATCGGAAATTCTCATGTGTTTTGAATGGGTATGTCGAAACGTCACAACAAAACAAGGAAATGGCTCCTTTGATTGTTAATTGTTGTATATCTATCGTAAGATGGACTCCTGTAGTTTTTATTACTGCTGTAATAGTATGGTCCTATTACGCATATGTCGTAGAAATGTGTTTATGTGAGTAAAACTAATACAGTATATTGATTTACTGTGTGTCAGAATCATGGACAACTTGCTGTAGACCTTCGTCAACTCGGCCCCCGCTACTGCTTCCCTGCATAAGTTGGCCACGGGTCGTAAGTTGGCCGCCACTCATTTAAATGTATCAAACAGACAAATGTGTTGTTGCACAGGTTTTAAAAGTGGTGGTTATAGTAAATCTTATTATAATAGACCATTCAAGAATGATACAGGCCTTTAGAATTATAGAAATTTCAAAATATGATGATGGTGGCCAACTTACGACCCGCGGCCAACTTATGTAGGGAAGCAGTAGACCTAGTTTCTGTCCCGTCGCGTACGGTAGAGGATATTTACCCAACGGCTGTGTACGCTAGATCAGTTTCACTGCTAGCGTACCCAACGTTTGTGTACACAAGATCTATTTGACTGCTACTGTAGCGTACCCAACGGTTGGGTACGCAAGATTTGTATCACTGCTAGCATACCCAATGTTTGGGTACGCTAACAGAGATATCCTCTCGAGATATCAGTCTAGCGTACCCAACGGCTGTGTACCCGAGATTTATATCAGTGCTAGTGTGCCCAATGGCTGTGTACATACACTACTGGCATACGCAACTACCCTGCTCGCCAGGCATTGAACCCTATGTTCCCAAAGGCTGTGTACACTAGATCAGTTTCACTGCTAGCATAGCCAACGGTTGGGTACGCTAGCAGGGATATCAGTCTAGCGGACCAATTTTTGAGTTGACGAGTTTCCTGTTGCCCCATGCTCGATTGAGTCGATCCTTGGAATCACCCCCGGACCATTGTCTCGATCAACTGTGCAGAATTGGAATTTCGGAGTGTCTTCGGAACCGACAAGGATGGCCCGGGTCACAATTCTCTTGATTTCAGAACTGTCACGTCTAATATTTTGTGAGTGGCTGTCGAGTTTAAGCATGCTGTCGTGAAAATAGATTGAAACAAAGATCGATAATTACAGTATATATACATGATTTTTTATTATTTCTTTTTCAAAGAAATGTTAAAAATCTTTCTGTATTTTACAAAATTCTTTCAGGGGATAAAATTTTCGTATTTTTGCAGAAAGTCATGAGCATTGCCAATGACAACCATATTTTATTTTGCTTTCAAAATTCATAAATTATTTCACAAAATCTGGATTTTATTGCACCTTACATTAAAGTTAATTTATTTAAACACATGCATACATATGTATTTTTTATGAAATACAACAAGGGAAAGGATGGTTTTCTTTATAACAGGTCTTAAAGTAAATAATTTGTAAACTGCTTCCATTAACGGTTCTGAAAGTGATTGTTTTCCGATCCGTCAGTGACTGTTCTGAAGCCACAGCGTTGGAATTTTCTCAAAAAGGTTGTGACCCCTTGAATGATTCTCACATGGGGCAGTTAAAAACCCCTTAATGCGGTTATCTTGGCTCTACTTTATAGCCAATGCACGGCATAGCTGATGTACTAGTTTTTGATATATTCACTTTTTTGATCATTTAAACAATAAGCTCAGTCTCATTTTTTGGATGCCGTTTTATAATATTTTAGAACGAAAATGCAATCACACTGAACCAGAGACATTGTGGATTTAATTTTGTTGTTATATTTCTGTTCATTTAGGCTGCATTTGTTTTGATACTCATCATTGTCCGTTTACGTTATCATATTAAAAACCTGCCCATCGAATATATAGGTTTTCAATATATTCACGTTTTCGATCATTTAAACTTAAAGCTCATACTCTTGCTTTCGGATGACGTTTATGTAATATTTTTGAATGAATATGCTGCCATATTAAACCAGAGACTTTAGCGATTTAATTTTGTTACTATATATATGACTGAAAAATTTGTTTGCATTTGTTTCAATACTCCTCTTACTCAATACTCCGTTTACGCTGTAATATCGAAAACCCGTCCATCGAGGATACTTGCATGTAGAGCCGCAGAACCACCCAACATAAAACTAGAGATTTACTTCAGGCACAAATATCATACAAATATGTACACCACATTGTTCCTACAACTATTTTATAATATTTCCCTCAACAATCTGTCAATATGCAAAGATAATTGACCAAAAATAAATGGCATTTCCTTGTTTTCAATATTTTATTGGACCATTCCTCAAAAAAATTTTAAAACGTTGTTTCATTATAAAAGATGTGTAAAATAGCATATATATATATATGTTACAGTGAATTTGTGTAATCAGGGAATTTGCGAATTCCCTGAATGTTTTTAGGGAATTCATGAAATCCCTAAATGGACCAGGGAATTCACAAATTCTCTAAAATGTCTAGGGAATTCGCGAAATCCCTAAAACTTTAGTAAATTTTTTCACAAATTCACTGAATGTTATTTTAGGGAATTTGTGAAATTTATGGTGCACTAGTCCATTACTAGGGATGGATCGGTATCAAAAATGTGTACATTGGGAGGTCGCCAATGCAAAACCGTACCGATTCCGGGACTCCGCGTTTTAGTACACCCCAATCAAACATGGACGTTTCCTCTTAACGACATCGCAATTAAAGTCCCCAAATGGTCAAAATATGAGAGAAACCTGTATAATTTCTTCAGATTTCTTGTTTGATCCCACTATTTTAAGTTTTCCTTCCATTTTATGTGTTGTCAAGCGAGATTTAGGTTATAAAGTGTCGTAACAAAAACATGGCAGTTCTCCTCAACGTTATAAAAGTCTGCAAATGGATGAAAATATGGGGATAAAAGCTTATAATTTCTTCAGATTTTGGGTATGCTTCTAATATTTTAACACTTCCTTCCATTATATATATTGACAAGTGAAGTGGCGGTTTTAAAATCTCGTCACAGTATTTCAGTAAAATGCTCTCGATACCGAGATACCGGACCTACCGACCCATCCCTATCCATTACTGTGCATTTCAGTTAAGGTTTTGAATAAACTAATGGGATTTTACAACAAAACTTCTTAGTTTTAAAATGATTTTGTGTGTCATGCACAGTAATTCTGATTGTCTTCTTAACTGATTAATTTAAAGAAACTTATAAAGTAATGTTTTTGAAAGTGTTTCATGTGTTTTAATTAGTTTAGGTTTCGTATGGACTATAGACTAATTGATTTTCTAACTGATCCTTTTATACAAAATATAAATGGTATACAAAATAATTCATACCACAAAAATAATTGATTTTTATTCAAGTCTAAATTTGAATCTATTCAATTGTTTGTGTTTAAAATTTAACTGTAATTAAAAGTATTTTTAATAGTAATCTTGCTTGAAGATACAAGTATTTCTATTTCACTTAAGTTCTATACTAATATAGTTACTTTTTTACACTTTGAATTAATGTATCAAAACATATCATACAAATAGAACAAACACTATATCTATCGGTACTTGCAACACTCTAATTGCTATTTCTGTTCTTCCATGTCCTAAAACTTACCAAGTGCAATCTTCATTTATCCACAATAGAGAGAGGAAGAATAATGTACAGTAGATTTGGTATAAGTAGAACTGCCATAAGTAGAAGTAGTTTCTAAGTTCCAACAATTATTGATGCAAAATATAAGGATAAGTAGAAGTTCGACTTACAGAAAGTGGCCATAACTAGAACCTAATTTGAGGCACAAGGTGTTACTTTTCAATAGGAATAACAAGGTATAAGTAGAACCTATAAATGCTGTGTGTACAGATGTGTCAATCTCCACAAAAGTTGTGACAAAATAGTATCATTGTGACACTCTGTACTTGATTCCTCACTTTTGTGTTAGTAAATCTGACCAGCAAACAAATAAATTTCAAAGTAGAGTGATCACACAAGTGTTAATTATTGCAAGAGACTTAAATTACATAGCATCTTTAGTACCTCATACATTTCTCAAAGTGGGTATAACTAGAAGTTGCCATAAGTAGAAGTAAATGGCTGACATTTTGCAACTTCGACTTAGACCAAATCCACTGTATGTCTTTGATTTATAGGTTAAAAGAGATTCAATCTCAATTACAATGAGTAGGAACTGTACAGAGAATAGATATCTTCAAAATGGTGCACTCCATGTCAGTTCAGATCAGACTGATCAATGGAAACTGAAAAGTACTAATTTTATTTATTTGAGGAGGTAGCTGGTATTGGAGATCAAAGACACCAATGGAAGGGCATGTAATCCCAAGTAGTTTAAGGTTTAGACAGATTAAAGGTTTTGTTCAGACCTATAAAGATACAATGAGTAATAGTCATTCAATAAATGTTAGCAATTTTAGTAATCTTCTATTCAAGAAATAATTAACTTTTATTTTTAATCCAAGTTTTTATCTGTAAATAAATCTTGCCCCTATCATAGTATTTTATGGTGTTATAACAATGGTCTTACAGAAGCATAATAGCGAATTATGTGCATTAACTTTTTCTGTTTAAAAAGGTTTTGTTCAGACCTTTGAAGAGACAATGAGTAATAGCCATTCAATAAATGTTAGCATTCTTAAGTAATCTTCTAATCTTCATTATTAATCTAAGTTTTTCTCTGTAAACAAATCTTACCTCTATCATATTATTTTATGGTGTTATAACTATGGTCCTACAGAAGCATAACAAATTATGTGCATTGAGTTTTTCTATTTAATAAATGTTGGTAAATTAATATATATATTCAGGGATTTCATGAAATCCCTAGCTAAAATTTCAGGGATTTCGTGAATTCCCTAGAAATTTTAGGGAATTCTCGAATTCCCTGGTCGATTTAGGGATTTTGCGAATTCCCTAAAAGCATTCAGGGAATTCGCGAATTCCCTGATTACACAAATTCACTGTAACATATATAATACACATATTGTATTTGCTGTATCCTTAGCTTTAATATCAGTTCTTTTTAACTGCATTAACCCATTTTCAGTTATTTTATCAAGTTTTAATCAACAGAAAATGATTTTATGCACATCTCCAGTTTTGTATGAAGTTGTGCCATGACTCTACGCACAAGTAAAGTAGAGCTGTGGTAACCACGTCTATTAAACCTCTAAATATTGTGATGCCACTAGTGGCTGGACTATTGAGCCACAATGTACAGGATACATGCATCTCATGACCACGAGAACTCGTTACCATAAACTCATATCCACAACTCATACACGAATCCCTGTATTTTGTTGCATTTACATCACTTCAATTGTTAATCAGTTTTTATGTCTTAAATACTATTGATGCACACAACTCTTTTTCAAGTATATTAGCCAATGTACAGCTAAGCTTCAATTAAAATAATCTGAAACCATTATAATTTGCTTTCAAAATGGTATAAGTATCTTTTTTGGCAACTTCAACAAGTGTTTATTTTTCGAAATATTTTAAGAACTATTGTAACACATATATCATCACCAAAGGTATTTGTATAGCGGCACAACTTTTCTTCATATTTCTCATACAGCCTAGAAGGCATACTAACAATGAATCTCAAATATAATCTGAAGTATGTGGTGTAAAATTACAACTTTTATATTTTAATGAAACTGGGAATATCAGTAACAGATATGAGGAAAATAATTAGTAATAATAATAATTAACTGCACTCATTGAACATGGTTGAAACTGTTGTTTCACAAAGGTTAAAAATAGTAAAACATGATTCTTTCGCATGTAGAATTGAGGCCGTGATGAACCCATTAAAATATGTAAGTAAGCATATTTGAGGCTCTAAAAGTGCAAAGTTATAACTATTATTTTGGGTGCAATTATTAAACCTGTTTAATGTATCTAATTTAAATGATTTATAAATGTATATATACATTTCTTTTTGTGTCGGTGTTTTGGCAGTTACTGTGGAAAACATAGCAGAAAAAGGTGAGTTGCTTTTGTCAGATCATAATTATATTTGTAGCTATAGTTTTGGGTGACAGTATTGCACTGGTCTTGTAAATTAATATGTTCAAGGTATCATTAATGTAGTGACCAAAGTTTGGTCATTTATGATTTTCAATTACCACACCATCACTGTTACAAATGCAATATGATGATATTTTTACTGATGATCATGATGTCACAACTATTAGGGGCTGAGAAATATTTTACAACATAATTATGTTTATAATTTTTTTTGTCTAAACTGTTCATATTTGAAAAAAAAAATTTAATAACTAAATTGTTCTTGATAATGTATACTATTTGCAGTATAACCCAAAACTAATTCAAAACAAATAGCTAAAAAGTTTTTGTTGTAAAAAAAATCAAGAAAATAATATGATTCAGTTTAACCCTCATGTAAAATACTCATTTTGATGCAGGGTGGACAGTCATGTGATCAAAACAGTCATAACAAACACATGGTAAAAACTAACTCATTTCGTCCATTATGACTGTCGTGTCTGTAAGACTGTCCACCCCTGTATATTGATGTATATGTTGTATTGAATGCGAATAGCCATTAAATGTATACATTCAATGGGTCAAACCATTGAATGTATACTTGCAATGGGGAAATCATTGAATGTGTACATTTAATGGCCGAAGGCATGGAACCTATCAAAAGTTAATGTAAACTACTGATGTAAAGTGGAAATCCTTACTTAATATAAATATAAATTTTATTAGTAAATACCTTTAGTTTATAACCTACAATGGCTATTTTTCTGGTGTTATTTTCAACAGTAAAATTAAGTTGGATGATAAAAAAACATTTTTGGACTTCATATGAGATATATTATTAATTCAATTCGATCAAAAATCACAATTATGTTTTATCAGTGCTAATACTGGGTTTCTGGACAATCGGATATTAGCAGTAAAGAGATATTTAAATTCATGTCACCACAACCACATTGTAAGGTGAAATTAATATATAACACTTTAACATTTGGACACACACACGATTATACACAGGAGATTATAAAACGCATTCCATGCGTGCGTGCGTGTGTGTGTCATGTTTTTAAAAAGGGCTGTACATCACACTGGTTGTTTCTCCTTGGTCTTTTCAATGTTTTATGACCTTATTGCTTATGTCTTTTCATTTGATGCTGTTTTTTCAGACCTAGTTTCATGTTGTAATGTACCTTAAAAACAAAATGAAGCTAATTAATTTTTCTGAAATTCAGTTTTGTTAGTAATATAGCAGCATGTAACCATAGATAATGAACTTATCACACAATTTTATTTATAAGTCAAATAAAACCAGATACAATCTATTAATAAAATTGTTCAAAGTATCCACTTACTGAAGTTATGTCCAGCTCTTAAGTTCATAAATTATACACATTCAGTGACTTTGACTATTGAATTTACACATTCCACAGTTAAATTGTTGAATGTACACATTCAAAGAATGTGTACATTCAGTGGTTATCTACATTCAATAAACATATATATGGAATTCAGATATTGTTAAACCCTTATGTATTTCAGATAAAGAAATATGTTATAACAAGTCAGTCGAGTTCAATGTTATTTATTATATCCCCAGACGAAAGTCGGGGATATATTGGATTCAGGTCCGTCGCGCCGCCGCCGCCGCCGTAGAAATTTCCTTGTGGACGCGATAACTCAAAAACAAATTAATATTTTTTTTTCAAACTTGGTACACATGTTAAGGGTGCCCAAAGGAAGATCCCTATTTTAAGGTGACCTTAAACTCCCAGTAAAAAAGAACTTATGGCCACCTTAAGGTCAGAAATTGCACTTTTGGCCACTTAGAGCCCTGTAGGTCACAAACTATGATGCTCAGCTGGCTGAAATTTTACCTGACAACACATTAATATGTTCTTAGTACATGTGCCGAAAATCATGACTTTAAGTTGAGGAGAAAATTGTGTTTGAGGCCCATAAATACCCCCACTTAGGGATTTTTTGCTATACTTTACACATATTTTGCCCTATAATTTGGAAGTGATAATTCTGATGAGTCTCAAACTGTGCTAGGTATAACTTTGATATGTAATCCTTGTCTGTAGAAAATTTTAGGGCTGTAGGTTTACCCAAAGGGGTCGACTTAAGGTCTCAAAAGTGCCCACAGAGACCCAATTTATGCACTTTTTGCCACTTTCAAGCACTGTAGCTTTCAAACTATGTCTCTCATCTAAGTTAAATATCATCTGGGAATATATCTATGTGTTTTCTTATATGTGCCCCAACATTTAGGCCTTTAATAGACAGTTAACCTGTGTATCAGGACCATAAACACCCACCCGAGTGACCCTTATAAGACATTTTTCACATCTTTTTCCCTGTAACTTGGAAATGGTAAGTCTGAGAAGTTTCAAACTGTATTAGATTTATATTCTGTGTGTAATCTTAGTATGTAACAGATTTTAAGTCTGAAGCTTTAATTTTGAAGGTCAAATTGAGGTCTCTAAAAGGCTCCCAAAGACCCAATATTTGGACTTTTTGCTACTTTTAAGCCCTGTGACTGTCAAACTATGTGACTGATAGAGCTCAAATCCTATCTGAGAAGATATTAGTATGTTATTTTTATATGTGCCAAAAATTAAGGCTTTAAGAAGACATTTAACCTGTGTATGAGGACCATAAATCCCCACCCGAGTGACCATTTTTAGACATTTTTCACATATTTTTCCCTGTAACTTGGAAATGGTAAGTCTAAGAAGTTTCAAACTGTATTAGATGCATATTCTATGTGTAATCTTAGTATGTGACAAATTTTAAGTCTGAAGCTTTAATTTGAAGGCTACATTTAGGTCTCTAGAAGGCCCCATAAAGACCCAGTATTTGGACTTTTTGCCAATTTTAAGGCCTGTGACTGTTAAACTATGTGACTGATAGAGCTGAAATCTCATCTGGGAGTACATTATTATGTTCTTTTTACATGTGCCAAAAATCAAGGCTTCAAGTAGACATTTAACCTGTGTATGAGGACCTTAAACACCCACCTGAGTGACCCTTTTAAGACATTTTTCACATATTTTTCTCTGTAACTTGGAAATGGTAAGTCTGAGAAGTTTCAAACTTTATTAGATACATATTCTATGTGTAATCTTAGTATGTAACAAATTTTAAGTCTGAAGCTTTAATTTGAAAGCCACATCGAGATCTCTAAAAGGCCCACAATGACCCAATATTTGGACTTTTTACCACCTTTAAGCCCTGTAACTGTTAAACTATGTGATTGATGGAGCTGAAATCCCATCTGGGAATGCATTATTATGTCCTTTTTTACATATGCCGAAAATCAAGGTTTTTAGTAGACATTTAACCTGTGTATGAGGGCCATAGACACTCGCCCAAGAGCCTTTTTTGACATTTTTTCCGTATTTTGCCCTGTTATTTGGAAATGCTTAGTGTGACAAGTCTTAAACTGTATCATATATCATTTTTGTTTGTTATGTATGTCCCCCAAAAAGTTTCAGATCTGTAGTTTAATTTCTAAGGTCTCTTTAACAATTGTAAAATGCCCACAGAAACCCAATTTATGGATATTATGCCACTTTAAAGCCCAGTAACTGTCAAACGATGTGGGTTATAGAGCTGAAATCTTTGAATTTTTAAAAGGAAATGCCTGTCCATTTAAATTTTGAATATTAATAATGTTATGGCTATCTTAGTCTTTTAAGAACTTATTTTTTGAATATTAATAATGTTATGGCTATCTTAGTCTTTTAAGAACTTATTTTTGTGTGTTATACCTCTGCTTGCTGAGTTTTTCACTTTTTAAAATGAAACTGGTTAAACATATTCAAGTAGACAAAATGGACACTTTAAGTGAGCTTTAAGTCCCAATATTAATGAAATTATATCCTTATGTAGTAAAACTAGGGGATTTTTAACCCCCAACTAGCCCAGTTTTATTCAACTTGCCTCAGTTAATTTTGGCACAGCTCCTACAGTTATGAACTCATTTCAGTTGATAATCACATACTTAAAATTCTCAATTCTTTTTGTATTTGAGTACCCCTTTTATATAGATTGTTTGTTTACCATTTATGCTCAACCCACATCTCCCACCCGGATTCCCCCCACCCACCTCTGGGACCTCCAGCTATATTGAGTGACACTAAATAAACAAAGGTATTTAATGATATCGGATGAGAAACAAAGAACTCAATGGGGTTGCAGATCTTGTGTAATAGTGAGAGAGGTGTGGAGAAGGGGAGAGGGGTGGGGGTGGGAGGTGGTGGGCTTCATTACATATAACACAAAGGGGAGTCAGAACTGAGATTGTGTCACATATTTAGGTTGCATATATATGGACCACATATATAGGTATAGAGGAAATGAATAACTGAAAACAATTTGCAAATTCTAAAAATAATATAATAAAATAATAATATAAATAATTTTTTTTAAAATAATATTTTATTTGTGAACAAATATAGAAACAGATATGCGCTTTTGGGATTATGAATTTTAGAATGGACATTGAATCATCAATCATTTAAATACTTTGAAGGAAGATTGAAAAATATGATGAGTTGAGTTAAAAATAATATTTTATTTGTCAAATATAGAAACAGATATGCTCTTTTGGGATTATTATTTTAGAATGGACATTCAATCATCAATCATTTAAATACTTTGAAAATAGGTTTAGAGTTATCATTGCAGGAAGATTGAAAATATAATTTCAGTTATGTATTCGGCGTCTGGGGATACACCATCTTCCTTGGGGAGATATAAACAGAGTAGATTGATGTGCTGAAGTTCATATAATAATGGGTAATTATGTTTTAAAAAATTTCCGATCAAAACCTGTGGCGTGAGTGATGACCTGTCTGGGGATATGTTGGCGCCGAGTTGGCCCAATCTAGTTATATAAATGATTTAGATTAGTATTTGCCTATTGCAGTGTGCTGGTACTATTCAATGTTGTTTTCTTTTTTATTTCTTTCAGTTTTATACCTGATACTGTACCATCCAATTATCTTTGTATTTTTGTGGGCCTATTGGAAAACAATTTTCACACACCCAGGTTCAGTTCCAAAAGACGTAAGTGTAAATTACCAAGTGTGGCAGTTCTACAACTCTTGTATAACAAAGAGAGGCAGAAAAAAACTTAACAGAATTGTAGACAGTCTAGGTCTTCTGTCATTTATGTTATAATCTATATGCTGCTATGCTTTTACACACTTTTACCAGTAGGATAAACCAGCAAAAATATACATATGTATTTTGAAAAAGAAAATTGATGAAGACTAAAGAGTATTTCTACACTGAATACAGTATTTGTAAAATAGTAATTTAAAAGGTCTTTTTGAAAGAGTAATTAAATCTACAATTGCAAAAAATATCAAAATTCCACTATAAATAAAGTTTATTGAAACAAATAGTAGTCATAACATCATTTAGATGCTGGAAGCACCAGCTTACAGTTGAATAACATTGACCTTAGACTTCATTGCTATTATTCAAATATTTTCAGTTTTTTCTCTCAATCCAAGATAGAGAGCGATTTCAAAAAGCAGAAAATGAAGAAACACAGAAAGATATTCTAGAAAAGCAAGGGAGAAGATTACCAGTTCAATGTAGAACCAGTGCTGGAAGTTAGTTTCACAATTTATGTATAATACTGCTGTTTGTTCCTGTGTCTGTACAAGTTAGAGTTTCTAGAAGTGTGGTGTATCCAACACCTCTCGTTTCACAGAACTTGGACCATTTTGTCAGTTTATGGTGTCTGTATGATCTGTTTCATAGATAATGTGCAATATGTATTTTTCAACCATGTTAATTATTCTTTTGCATAATTAGGAAAGTTAGAAACTAGTAGGCGGTAAATTGTTTGGCTTTGTGGATATCGATATTGAATGTAAAAATATTTCAATATCGGGCGATATTGGGGGGTCGATATTGTCTACCAAATAGTACGAATTCGGGACACCAAAAACATTTTAGTTTAGCATATCCCAAACCGCTAACAGGAAGTGAAATTTATCAAACCAAAACATTGCAGTTTTCATAAAAAACGCCTTGAAAAATTAACAAATGTGAGATAAAAGTGTATAATTTCTTCCGATTTAGGCTGTATTTCAGATATATGCAGGGTAAGTTTACAGTTTTAAAAATGATTAAAATGATGATATTTAAATATGTGTTTAGATCTTGATATCGGGAACCCAGTCCCCAAAGCAATAAATATCGGCAATATCGATAAATGATTTACCCCCTAGAAACTAGATTTATGTACACTTGAACAGCAGTATAGATGCCTATATTTTTGTAGGATCAGTTTTTGATACGTTGATTCTTTAATGCCCTATTCACATTACAGGCGGTATAACCCACAGTTAGAAGTTTCATGTGGTGGCAGAACCACCTGCCAGGATGCCTCATATCTTCCAAGATTTGGTGTATCCACAAGGTATAATGTCCATGGCCACTGATTGGACATGGATTATAAGCATCAGTAAGGCAACAGTACTACAAACGTTGGTCACCGAGAGGCAACATCAAATAACCTCAACTCACCTTAGGTAGCCGTCGAATAAACAGTAGTGCTGGTATTGTTTATCGATATTGAAATATTTATCGATTCACGCTACATTTGCCGATATCAATAATGTAGAGTATAATATCAATATTGAAACATACCACTTAACAGGTACAAATATCATGTTTTTCATTCAAATAAAGGACAATATTTGAAGAATATATTGGTTTTCGTACTATTTTTGTCATCTTTCACTTACCGCTAAAGCGGAAATGCCATATTTGTTTACGTTTCGGGAAATACTAAACCTCGCGAAAGAGTTTGGAAGGTCTCTCCCAGGAAAGCATCTAATACCCCAATATTTCAATATCGATCGATATGCAAGGCAAAAATATGGTTTGATATTGATGTGCATATTATCATTCGATACCAACACTAATAAACAGTGCTATCAAAACGAGAGTGAGTCATAATCTTAAATAAACCACGGACCACACCTTCATTTACCATATGAAAAGTTATCTGCAAAAGGTCACTGAAATGGACGGATGGGAATGGAGACACACACATAAAGGGATGGTGATAGGGCAGAAAAGTGACGGTGACTGAGGGTGATTCACTGTTACAAATTCAGAGGCAGAAGTTTTAAACTTTTTCAAACTTCTTTGGCATGCCCAAGGAATGGGATGGTGGGCCACTGTATCACAATTTCACAAACGGACATCCGATGATAGTTGGACAGGGATGTTTTGCCCACATCTACTACTGCGGGGTATACAGCCTGTAGTGTGAATGAGATATTTTTGTATTAACAGTATTTAAAATTTTAAGTGATTCTTTGCTTGTGCTCAACCTTACATATGAGTATTATAGCTATTATAGTATTATAACAATGCTTTCATTTAGTGTTGATACTTACTTAGTTTAGCCTGAGATATTTAAAATTTATTTCAGTTAAATGGAACTATTAAACTTCTTTGAGAGGATGTTACAAGCTGCATTTTAAATTTTTGTTTTTAGCGTATAGGTTCTGTGAAAAGTGCTACTGTATCAAGCCAGATCGTGCCCATCATTGTTCAGTGTGCGGCAGGTCAGTGCACCTTGTTGTTTAAGAAAAATCTCAGAAACATCAAGTTGTTCAACCTCTGCAGTACTTTATCTTGCTTTCACAATACACAGAAGTTTTAGTATAACAACGAGGGAAACGTTTGAATATTGTCTTATTTTCATGCATCCATTTACTTTGTATAACTTATAAAATTGTTCAAAGAGAATTACGAATTTGCATAAATTTCATAAATTTTATAAGTTTCGAGTTGTGATAAGTAGTTCATTACATTAATTTTGTATGTTTGCATATACTGATTTGATAATAACAGAGTCAGACAGACTATGTGACATATTTTAATTTTTTTTAGCTGTGTTTTGAAAATGGACCATCATTGCCCTTGGTAAGTACAGCGTATTGTCTCCAGTAGATGGAATACAATAATAAGCATGTATGTTATATGCATTGGTGAACAAGACCTTGACGTTTAATATCTTTAACATAAGATAGTGTATATCTTCTGTTGTCTCTCTATGGTAAATGTTTATCCAGAGACTATTTATCAAGTAGCATGATACAACTCATAGTAAAGTAGTTATGTAACTTGTTTATGAAAAATGTGTAAAGTCTTGTACAAAAAATTCCTCCTGTACTTCTAATGTTTATGTATTCTGTTTGCTGAAAATTAACTGTTTAAGGTCCATTGTCTTGTGTGCTGTAAACTTGAAAGCAAAAGAACCATACATTTTGTTTTACTTTTTTGACTTTACAGGCTGTTACAATTTGTCTGTATTCTTTTGTAACAGGGTTAACAACTGTGTGAACTTCAGCAACTACAAGTATTTTGTGCTGTTCCTTGGCTACGGTCTTATCTACTGTATCTTTGTTTCTGCTATTTCTGCACAGTACTTTATCAAATTCTGGACAGTAAGTTTTCATATTTTACTTTTCAATTGTTTCCACATTTTAAATCTACATTGAAAAACTAACACTGTGATTTTAATTTATTTAATAATATGATGGAGTTTATCTACAAAAGCACTTCTTTGCATAAAGTGATAATCATAGTGTGCCAAATTTTGTGAAGATATACCCAAACATAGAAAAAAAATGGTCAGGTGTTATTTAAAGTAGGGATGGGTCGGTATGAAAAATATGTACATCGGGATGTTGCCAATACAAAATCGTACCGATTCCGGGACTCCGCGTTTTAGTACATCCCAAACAAACATGGACGTTTCCTCTTCATGACATCGCAATAAAAGTGGCCAAATGCACGAAATATAAGATAAAAGCTTATAATTTCTTCAGATTTCTTGTTTTTCCCAATATTTTTAGTTTTCCTTCAGTTATATGAGCTGACCAGCTAGATTGTGGTTATAAATTGTCAACCAAAACATGGCAGTTCTGCTCAACGTAATCGCTAGTACTGTATAAAATCTGTAAAAAAAATGCATGAAAATTGGAGATAAAAGCTTATATTTTCTTCAGAGTTTGGGTATATTTCTACAATTTTAACTCTTCCTTCCATTATATATACTGACAAGCGAATTGGCAGTTGTAAAATCTCATCACAGTATTTCAGTAAAATGCTCTCGATACTGAGATACCGTGCTTACCGACCCATCCCTAATTTAAAGACTGCTTGTTAAAACCATGAATTGGCAGCTATATTTTGTGTTTTGGAAATATTTGTGTTAAACATTCACAAATGGTAAAATTGTACCTCTGTTATCTTAATCTGTTAAAAGAATAAGGTTAAATGAATGTTGTTGAAAATAGATAAGGCATAAAGATGGGGCATTTTCTAACATAACATCTGATTGGTCGTGAGCTAAGGTGAAATCCCTTTGTACATTTTGGCTGTCCGATAATAACCCTCTGTAAAGAAAAAATGGATGAAACAGCCATAATAAAAATGGTTTTATGATCAAATTTGTAATTATTAATGTATAATATTTTGTCATATTAGAATAGGAATAACACCATCCAAACCATGGCATGTGCATAATTTTACCATGGTTTAAAGCTCAGGCTTCGTCTTTAGGGTTTATAACCTCAAACCTTGGTAGACTTCTGTGTGTTCTATAGTGTAGTTAACATATTACCAGTATACCACATTTTGTTTCACCTTTCAACTAAAATAGCAATAACCCCCATCAAGTGATGCGAACTGGTATATATAAATTTATTTATCCACAATGCACAGCTCACATTGCTTGACAATATAAGAATGTTGTAAACGTTGTTAAATATTTAACAAAATACCTTCAAAATGGTTAAATAATTCTGCTGTCTTCTAGCTTTAAATATTTTACGTTCTCTTCTTCATTCACTATTATGTCTCATGTACGGATGTCTATATTTTTCACCAAGGCGAATATTAAACCAGTGAACTTGTAATTAGGACGTATTACATGTGCCTACCAGTTAAATGCAAAACTTTTTCATGATTACAGATCAATCCAGGGAATATTTCAGGCAACTTGCATCTGCTGTTTTTATTATGTGGTGGAATAATGCTTGGTCTTTGCATTGTTTCCCTCTTTGGGTACCATCTGTACCTAATTCAACAGAATATGTCCACATTAGGTACCAAATATTCCATAAAGAGGCACTTACTTGAATGTATTGTGTATTACACCTCATTTGTTAAATTTTTTTTTATCACCGTAGAATAGATTATTTCTTTGTTGTTTCTGTATTGCTGCTATTGCATCGCATCGAAAATACTGCATTTATAATTGGAAGTTTATAATTGCAAGAGTAAACATTTTATAAAGTTGTAAAAAAATTAGCCATCACTGGAATTAAATGGCAAACTCATAGTATTTTCAAGTTTAATCTGAAAGTGGATGTTCCGAGAACTGTACATATTGTACACCTCACTTTATTCAAAAGAAAGGGTCAACATAAATTGTTGCTTGGTTTGAGATATTATCACTCATTCATAATTATACTTAAAAGAGAAATATTATTTCCATTCTATTATGATCACTTAAAGAGTTATCATGAGTTGTTAACTTTAAATATGATCCAGTATTGGAAATTGAAATTGTATGTGGTTGAGTTTCTCTTATTTGGTCTCATTGTAAGAACCAATTTTCTGATTGACCGTTAATAGACTCTTTGATCCAAATGTTGATGTCTGGTGTATCGATAATTTAAGATAATGAAATTCCAAACTTCATGTGTGGCCATAATATTGCATTTGGTCCAATGTGTTATGTTTAGTGTTTGTAATAAATGTGATAACTAGTCTAATTTTAAAGAAAATGTGACCTTGAGAATACCTGATAAGGGCCAATATAATTTTTTACCAAGAAAGGAATTTTACCTGAAAGAATTCCATCCAACAGGGTTGAACTTTATGTGTAGAGCAGGTGATGTGGAATGCAGCACAATGGGTAAAATTTGCCATTGGGTTACACACCTTAAAATTAAGCAATGAGTTTCACCCAACTCTTGCAACTCATTAATGGTTTAAAATTGTCAAAGCATAATAAAATTGATCAGGATATTTCAAAAATTCAAAGTGAAAAAGGGGACTTCCTCTGACCAATTTCAGATACTTTGGCAAGTTATACATTTGTAACTGGTTCTGTATTTTTATTTTTAACCACAAGTACTCATGATTGTTATAGATTTGTTTTGGTTACACCATGTTGCAGCTTCTAGCTGTCCTGCACCATGCATTATGTGTTTCATATATTTTGTTTCCAGGCTTCAGACAAAGACATGAGCAACCTGCACATTGTGTTCCTGTTCTTTGCTGGCATCATGTTCTCAATCAGTCTGGTCTCTCTGTTTGGGTACCACCTTTATCTGACCTCAGTCAACAGGTCAACACTAGGTAAATGAATCATAAACCAGCCATAAACAAGTGGGTAGATGTTGTCATGGGGATGTCCTTCTATGCAGTAAACTCTGTATAAATAGAACCTCCATTATCCACACGATATGGTTCTAGTTTCACCTAACTTGACTCCTAGCAACAAAAATACTGCATTTTCTGATATTGGAACCTCACAACTCGGTCCACTGATTCCTGGATTCCACTTACTGTAGTTATACTTACACAGAGTCTAAATTATCTTGAAAAGCGACTCGGTAAGGAATTAATTTTGTACCTTTCATTCGGGTGATAGAATATTGTGTTAATTGGTTTAAAAATTTCAAGTCAAAGTTTTGTATATCAGGCATTGAACCAAATGGAATAATTATAATTAACTGATACAAAATAGTTCTGTAGGATGAGGTTGTACTATCAGAAGCAAATATATTTCAGCCATGGTGTATGTCATAATAAATATGAATCATTTCAAAAATTACATACAGTCTGTAAAAGAAATAAAAATAAATGATCTCCACAGAAAATTACCAATATGAAAACTAATAGTCTATGAACACTAGCAAGTGACAAATTGTGTTAATTATTATGCTTCAGCAGAAATATTTCTGAATTGATTTTGGGAATTTATGGGACAAGGGTTGCCTGTATGTTTTATTTATTTATTAAGCGTCCCGCAAGGGACGCTTGTTTGTGTATGGGAGAGCTTCTGGCTCCGCCAGCTCCGGCGGCTCCGCATTTTGTTTTCCTTATAACTCTGTAACCGTTAGGCGGATTCTTTTCAAATTTGGCAGGTTTAGGCAGTAGCCTTGGGGAATTTTTTTGAATATGCTGCAGTGACATTTCAACCAATCAGAGAGGTCACATGACCAAAAATGTCTTTTTTCGATGGGGAAGCTTGTCCGGATGATAACTTGAAAGGAATTTTATCAATTCACCTGAAACTTGGCAAATACATTCATTCTATTAAAATCTGGAAATCATTAGATTTTGGCATTGATTGGTCAAGAAATGGCCGAGTAATTAATGATTAATTAATCATTACGAATTTTCCAAATAAGGAAAACACAAAAATGCTTATATCTCGAAAACCGTGCTAGATAGAGTGATTTCGACGAAATTTTTGACCCACAGGGTATCTCTGCGGAGTAGTTTTCCCAATTTTCAAAAAATTTTTATCTCGCCAAAAATGGCGGCCATTTTGAATTTTCGAAATTTTCGCAAAAATTACAAATGGCGGCCATTTTGAATGTTCGAAATTTTCGCAAAACTTGCAAAACACAAAAATGCTTATATCTCGAAAACCGTGCTAGATAGAGCGATTTCGACGAAATTTTTGACCCACAGGGTATCTCTGCAGAGTAGTTATCCCAATTTTGGAAAAAATTTTGTCTCGCCAAAAATGGCGGCCATTTTGAATTTTCGAAATTTTCGCAAAAATTGCAAAACACAAAAATGCTTATATCTCGAAAACCGTGCTAGATAGAGCGATTTCGACGAAATTTTTGACCCACAGGGTATCTCTGCAGAGTAGTTATCCCAATTTTGAAAAAATTTTTGTCTCGCCAAAACTGGCGGCCATTTTGAATTTTCGAATTTTTCGCAAAAATTGCAAAACATAAAAATGCTTATATCTCGAAAACCCTGCTAGATAGAGCGATTTCGATGAAATTTTTGACCCGCAGGGTATCTCTGCAGAGTAGCTGCCAATTTTCAAACAAAAAATTTCTCGCAAAAAATGGCGGCCATTTTGAATTTTCGAATTTTTCGCAAAATTGCAAAACACAAAAATGCTTATATCTTGAAAACCGTGCTAGATAGAGCGATTTCGACGAAATTTTTGACCCACAGGGTATCTATGCAGAGTAGCCATGCCAATTTTCAAAAAAATTTTATCTTGCCAAAAATGGCGGCCATTTTGAATTTTCGAATTTTTGCGCAAAAATTGCAAAACACAAAAATGCTAATATTTCGAAAACCGTGCTACATAGAGCGATTTCAACGAAATTTTTTATCTTCAGGGTATCTCTGCAGAGCAGCTATCCCAAAGAGCTTTCACTTGGTGAAGTTTCAGACCCATAGCTAATTGCTCACCTACTCAAAAAGAGTAAATGCGAATTACCTCTAAAAGTATTGCAGATGGCCAATTTTTCTCAAATAACTCATTCACCTACTTTTGGAAGAGCTTTCACATGGTGAAGTTTCAG
This sequence comes from Sabellastarte sp. h YS-2021, assembly GCA_964017235.1. NCBI lineage: Eukaryota > Metazoa > Annelida > Polychaeta > Sabellida > Sabellidae > Sabellastarte > Sabellastarte sp. h YS-2021. The sequence continues at coordinate 144,022,704 of OZ024927.1, read as the reverse complement.
ACCCATAGCTAATTACTCCCCTACTCAAAATGAGTAAATGCGAATTATCTCTAAAAGTATTGCAGATAGCCAATTTTTCTCAAATAACTCATTCACCTACTTTTGGGAGAGCTTTCACATGGTGAAGTTTCAGACCCATAGCTAATTATTTACCTACTCAAAATGAGTAAATGCTAATTATCTGTAAAAGTATTGCGGATACCCAATTTTTATCAAATAACTCATTCATCTACTTGTGGGAGAGCTTTCACATGGTGAAGTTTCAGACCCATAGCTAATTACTCACCTACTCAAAATGAGTAAATGTGAATTATCTCTAAAAGTATTGCAGATAGCCAATTTTTCTCAAATAACTCATTCACCTACTTTTGGGAGAGCTTTCACTTGGTGAAGTTTCAGACCCATAGCTAATTACTCACCTACTCAAAATGAGTAAATGCGAATTATCTCTAAAAGTATTGCAGATAGCCAATTTTTGTCAAATTAATCATTCACCTACTTTTGGGAGAGCTTTCACTTGGTGAAGTTTCAGACCCATAGCTAATTACTCACCTACTCAAAATGAGTAAATGCGAATTATCTGTAAAAGTATTGCAGATAGCCAATTTTTCTCAAATAACTCATTCACCTACTTTTGGGAGAGCTTTCACTCTGTGAAGTTTCAGACCCATAGCTAATTACTCACCTACTCAAAATGAGTAAATGCGAATTATCTGTAAAAGTTTTGCAGATAGCCAATTTTTCTCAAATAACTCATTCACCTACTTTTGGCAGAGCTTTCACTCTGTGAAGTTTCAGACCCATAGCTAATTACTCACCTACTGAAAATGAGTAAATGTGAATTATCTCTAAAAGTATTGCAGATAGCCAATTTTTCTCAAATAACTCATTCACCTACTTTTGGGAGAGCTTTCACTTGGTGAAGTTTCAGACCCATAGCTAATTACTCACCTACTCAAAATGAGTAAATGCGAATTATCTCTAAAAGTATTGCAGATAGCCAATTTTTCTCAAATAACTCATTCACCTACTTTTGGGAGAGCTTTCACTCTGTGAAGTTTCAGACCCATAGCTAATTACTCACCTACTCAAAATGAGTAAATGCGAATTATCTCTAAAAGTATTGCAGATAGCCAATTTTTCTCAAATTAATCATTCACCTACTTTTGGGAGAGCTTTCACTTGGTGAAGTTTCAGACCCATAGCTAATTACTCACCTACTCAAAATGAGTAAATGCGAATTATCTGTAAAAGTATTGCAGATAGCCAATTTTTCTCAAATTAATCATTCACCTACTTTTGGGAGAGCTTTCACTTGGTGAAGTTTCAGACCCATAGCTAATTACTCACCTACTCAAAATGAGTAAATGCGAATTATCTCTAAAAGTATTGCAGATAGCCAATTTTTCTCAAATAACTCATTCACCTACTTTTGGGAGAGCTTTCACTCTGTGAAGTTTCAGACCCATAGCTAATTACTCACCTACTCAAAATGAGTAAATGCGAATTATCTCTAAAAGTATTGCAGATAGCCAATTTTTCTCAAATTAATCATTCACCTACTTTTGGGAGAGCTTTCACTTGGTGAAGTTTCAGACCCATAGCTAATTACTCGTCTACTCAAAATGAGTAAATGCGAATTATCTCTAAAAGTATTGCAGATAGCCAATTTTTCTCAAATAACTCATTCACCTACTTTTGGGAGAGCTTTCACTTGGTGAAGTTTCAGACCCATAGCTAGTTACTCACCTACTCAAAATGAGTAAATGCGAATTATCTCTAAAAGTATTGCAGATAGCCAATTTTTCTCAAATTAATCATTCACCTACTTTTGGGAGAGCTTTCACTTGGTGAAGTTTCAGACCCATAGCTAATTACTCATCTACTCAAAATGAGTAAATGCGAATTATCTGTAAAAGTATTGCAGATAGCCAATTTTTCTCAAATAACTCATTCACCTACTTTTGGGAGAGCTTTCACTTGGTGAAGTTTCAGACCCATAGCTAATTACTCACCTACTCAAAATGAGTAAATGCGAATTATCTCTAAAAGTATTGCAGATAGCCAATTTTTCTCAAATTAATCATTCACCTACTTTTGGGAGAGCTTTCACTTGGTGAAGTTTCAGACCCATAGCTAATTACTCGTCTACTCAAAATGAGTAAATGCGAATTATCTCTAAAAGTATTGCAGATAGCCAATTTTTCTCAAATAACTCATTCACCTACTTTTGGGAGAGCTTTCACTTGGTGAAGTTTCAGACCCATAGCTAATTACTCACCTACTCAAAATGAGTAAATGCGAATTATCTTTAAAAGTATTGCAGATAGCCAATTTTTCTCAAATAACTCATTCACCTACTTTTGGCAGAGCTTTCACTTGGTGAAGTTTCAGACCCATAGCTAATTATTCACCTACTCAAAATGAGTAAATGTGAATTATCTCTAAAAGTATTGCAGATAGCCAATTTTTCTGAAATAACTCATTCACCTACTTTTGGGAGAGCTTTCACTCTGTGAAGTTTCAGACCCATAGCTATTTATTCACCTACTCAAAATGAGTAAATGCTAATTATCTGTAAAAGTATTGCGGATACCCAATTTTTATCAAATACTCATTCATCTACTTGTGGGACAGCTTTCACATGGTGAAGTTTCAGACCCATAGCTAATTACTCACCTACTCAAAATGAGTAAATGCGAATTATCTCTAAAAGTATTGCAGATAGCCAATTTTTCTCAAATAACTCATTCACGTACTTTTGGGAGAGCTTTCACTTGGTGAAGTTTCAGACCCATAGATAATTATTCACCTACTCAAAATGAGTAAATGTGAATTATCTCTTAATAGTATTGCAGATAGCCAGTTTTTCTCAAATAACTCATTCACCTACTTTTGGAAGACCTTTCACACACGAAAATGAAAAATTGTGAATATCTCGGAAAAGCTATTTCTTCTGCTTTAATGCTCGGCGGGAGATACACACCACGGCAGTGGTCTTGACAAAAATTTTTGTCTCCCCAAAAGTGGTGGCCATTTTGAATTTTCAAAGTTTTTGCAAAACACAAAAATGCTTATATCTCGAAAACCGTGCTATATGGAGCGAACTCAACAAAATTTTGGACCTGCTGGGTATCTCTGCAGAGTAGCCATGCCAATTTTCAAAATATTTTTGTCTCGCCAAATATAGCGGACATTTTTAATTTTTTTATTTTTTGCAAAACACAAAAATGCTTATATCTTGAAAACCGTGCTAGATAGAGCACACTGCGCTGACTTTGGTTGCCACAACAGTATAAGGCTACAAACGAAGCATTTTCTTAATACATGTACTTTAGCACTCACCTTTATATCGGGACGCTTTGTTTTTGCTATGCAAAAACATTATCTTTTTTTTTTGCGAGCGATCCTCTAGTTTTTTTTTTTTTTTGGAAAGGCAGGTAAACATGTCTGAAATTCTCCTTTAGGAAATTCATTTTAGAATTCTTGCAGGGACAAATTATTTATTTCCATCATTTAAACACCAAACTTTGTTGTCAGTAAGTACACTGAGTTCTTGATAAGACTTAATATTGTTTTGATGTTGGTAAGGATATAGTTTTAAACATGTGTGTGTTGTGTTATTTTAGTTCAGAAAATTATTTGCACTGTAGTTAGTCTTTTGAAGTAGGGAATGGTGGCTTTGTGTTTCCTCAATGGAAAGTAGATATTTAAAAAAAAATATATATGTTACAGTGAATTTGTGTAATCAGGGAATTCGCGAATTCCCTGAATGTTTTTAGGGAATTCGCGAAATCCCCAAATGGACCACGGAATTCGCGAATTCACTAAAATGTCTAGGGAATTCGCGAAATCCCTAAAACTTTAGTAAATTTTTTCACAAATTCACTGAATGTTATTTTAGGGAATTTGTGAAATTACATTTATGGTTCACTAATCGATTACTGTGCATTTCAGTTAAGGTTTTGTACAAACTAATGGGATTTTACAATAAAATTTCTTAGTTTTAAAATGATTTTGTGTGTCATGCACAGTAATTCTGATTGTCTTCTTGACTGATTAATTTTAGGAAACTTATAAAGTGATGTTATAAAGCATTTCATTTGTTTTAATTAGTTTAGGTTTCGTATGAACTATAGACTAATATGATTTTCTAACTGATCCTTTTTAGACAAAATATAAATGGTATACAAAATAATTCATACCACAAAAATAATTGATTTTTATTCAAGTCTAAATTTGAATCTATTCAATTGTTTGTGTTTACAATTTAAGTGTAATTAAAAGTATTTTTAATAGTAATATATCTTGCTTGAAGATACAAGTATTTCTATTTCACTTAAGTTCTATAGTAATATAGTTACTTCTTTACACTTTGAATTAATGTATCAAAACATATAAATAGAACAAACACTAAATCTATCAATACTTGCAACTCTAATTGCTATTTCTGTTCTTCCATGTCCTAAAACTTACTAAGTGCAATCATAATTTATCCACAATAGAGAGAGGAAGAATAATGTATGTCTTTGATTTATAGGTGAAAAGAGATTCAATCTCAATTACAATTAGCAGGAACTGTACATAGAGTCCTTAAAAATGGTGCACTCCATGTCAGTTCAGATCAGACTGATCAATGAAAACTGAAAAGTACTAATTTTACTTATTTGAGGAGGTAGTTGGTATTGGAGATCAAAGGGACCAATGGAAGGGCATGTAATCCCAAGTAGTTTAAGGTTTAGATAGGTTAAAGGTATTGTTCAGACCTTTAAAGATACAATGAGTAATATTCATTCAATAAATGTTAGAAATTTGGTAATCTTCTACCCAAGAAATAATTAAGTTTCATTTTTAATCTAAGTTTTTATCTGTAAATAAATCTTGCCTCTATCATACCATTTTATGGTGTTATAACTATGGTCTTACAGAAGCATACTAATGAATTATGTGCATTAACTTTTTCTGTTTAAAAAGGTTTTGTTCAGACCTTTGAAGAGACAATGAGTAATAGCCATTCAATAAATGTTAGCATTCTTAAGTAATCTTATAATCTTCAATTTTAATCTGAGTTTTTATCTGTAAACAAATCTTACCCCTATCATATTATTTTATGGTGTTATAACTATGGTCCTACAGAAACATAAAAACGAATTATGTGCATTAATTCTTTCTATTTAATAAATGTTAGCAAATTAAAATATATTCAGGGATTTCATGAAATCCCTAGCTAAAATTTCAGGGATTTCGCGAATTCCCTAGAAATTTTAGTGAATTCGCGAATTCCCTGGTTCATTTAGGGATTTCGCGAATTCCCTAAAAGCATTCAGGGAATTCGCGAATTCCCTGATTACACAAATTCACTGTAACATATATATAATCTTACTCAACAAGATTTACTTGATCAAAGTTTATAGCACAAAATGAGTAGTACATTAGACTACAAGTACACAATGTAGTAGTATTGTCCAAGGAAAAAGTGACCAGTGTAAACTTACTGCAATAAAGATTAAAAAATATTGGGAAAGTGTTATCATGCCTACATGAAAAGAATACGAAATAAACTCAGTTTACTGCAAGAAAACTTTACCGTAAAGTGAAATTTTGTTTTTACAAAAGGGAATATTATTACATCAGGCCCGGTTTTAATAAGCCAATCTTGTACCTTGTTTACAGAGTCTTTCCGTGCCCCCATATTCCGCAGTGGACCAGATAAAGATGGTTTTAGTCTGGGTAGGCAAGGCAACTACCAAGAAGTATTTGGGGATAATTGCTCAAAGTGGTTTTTGCCTGTTTTCAGTAGGTAAGTAAAAGTTGTAAGTGCTCAGTAATAAATTAAACCTAAGTTTCAAATTCCTCCTAGTTGTGGATCCATATTCCTAATGACCTAAATTTTCAGTTGAAACAAATGGACAAAAATTTCTTCTATTTTGACATCAATTTGAGCTTTAGGGGAATACAGATTGAAATTAGTTTGGCAGGATATTTCCTTAGATTGTCATACCTAACAAATTTGTTGGGGAAAAAAATAAGCACTATCAAATTTCTCACCATTATGTTTCATATACATTGTACACAGTAATAAGTGTTTACAATGGGGTTTATGGCTTTATGTAAATGTAAATTTTGTTGACTTTTATGGAAAATTAAAGATTACAACACAAGCAGACAAATAGTGCTGCGACTCAGCCATTTGTAGAGACTTGATTATTGCCCACCTTGGATCAATTAATCATTTGATTTGATTGACCGGGATTTCCTAGCAATATTTTAAAATAAAATATGCAAATTAGAAACCGTGAAGTCTCTAAATTTCGTGGGATTTCCTAGCAAAATTTTAAAATAAAATATGCAAATCATCCAAGAACTAAGCCCAATATTTTGTACTGAAAAAAAATTATGATTTTTAGTTTCTGTGACGTTTGCATTTTCCTTCCCAATTATAAGAAATGAGACATATGTTATATGTATTGTAGTCAACAGTAACTTTTAAGTAATGTTGCATTTTTACCCCACAGCGTTTAAGAGCCGTGCAGGTATTTTTTTCACCCATGGTGTCCGGATGGGTGGGTGGGCAGTGTGGGCCGAAAATGTTTGTCTGGGCTGTACCTCAGAAACCATAACGTGTAGGAAACTTGGTAGGGACATTGGTTGGGAGTGTAGGTGTGTAACATCATAATATTACCTTAATTTAACCTTTCTGTAGTGACTTTGAGTTTGAAAATCTTGACGGCTATATATTTAAAAAACTTTAAGGTGTAGGAAGTGGTACACTTGGTAGGGATATTCGTTGGGAGGTGTAGGTGTGCATCATCATGATGTGACTTTGATTTGCCCTTTGACCTTGCTGTAGTGACCTTGAGTTTGAAAATTTTCTCAAGGCTATATCTCTGAAACCCTAACAGGTACAAAGTTGAAACGTGGTAGAGACATTTGTTAGGTTTGTAGGTGTGCAATGTCATGAACTTGATTTAACCTTTGACCTTGCTATGGTGAACTTGAGTTTGAAAATCTTGTCCGGGCTATATCTCAGAAACTGTAAGGTGCAGGAAGTTGATACTTGGTATGGAGATTGTTATGTAGGTGTGCAATGTCATGACCTTTCTTTGACGTTACCATAGTGACCTTGAGTTTGAAAATCTTTTCTGGGCTATATCTCAGAAACCATAAAGCATACAAAGTTGAAACTTGGTAGGGACATTGGTTTAGGACTGTAGGTGTGCAATGTTTTGGTGTGACCTTGATTTGACCTTTGATCTTACCCTAGTGACCTTGAGGTTGAAAATCTTCTCTGGGCTATATCGCAGAAACTGTAAGGTGTAGGAAGTTGAAACTTGGTAGGGACATTTGTTCGGGGTGTAGGTATGCAGCAACCTAATGTGATCATGATTTTGACCTTTAAAATCTTGTCTTGGCCAGATCTCAGAAACTGTAGGTGTAGAAAAGTGATTCTTGGATGAGCCATTGGTTGGGGAGTGTAGGTATGCTGCGTCATGGTGTGATGTTTTAACCTTGGCCCTGCCAAAGTGTGTTCACCTGCCATAATTGAGACATATTTCTCTTATGACAAAGATATATATATACCATATGTACTTTTACTTAATTGTGTTATTTCTATTGGTAACTATACTTCAATAAAAATTTTTTACAGCTTTATAATTTACAGACATTTCTCTCTTATTCTTGATTTTTCTACTAACATTATTTGGACCTTTACATAAATGACATTGTTTGCTATGAAAGTCTCCTGATCTTTGTACTGTTTCACTTCTTCTAAAACTCATGGTGTCAAAAGCTATTTCCCTGGGCTGTGGCGTTGTTTATAAATTTGAAAAGGTGGTACACTTGGTAGGGATATTCGTTGGGAGGTGTAGGTGTGCATCATCATGATGTGACTTTGATTTGCCCTTTGACCTTGCTGTAGTGACCTTGAGTTTGAAAATTTTCTCAAGGCTATATCTCTGAAACCCTAACAGGTACAAAGTTGAAACGTGGTAGAGACATTTGTTAGGTTTGTAGGTGTGCAATGTCATGAACTTGATTTAACCTTTGACCTTGCTATGGTGAACTTGAGTTTGAAAATCTTGTCCGGGCTATATCTCAGAAACTGTAAGGTGCAGGAAGTTGATACTTGGTATGGAGATTGTTATGTAGGTGTGCAATGTCATGACCTTTCTTTGACGTTACCATAGTGACCTTGAGTTTGAAAATCTTTTCTGGGCTATATCTCAGAAACCATAAAGCATACAAAGTTGAAACTTGGTAGGGACATTGGTTTAGGACTGTAGGTGTGCAATGTTTTGGTGTGACCTTGATTTGACCTTTGATCTTACCCTAGTGACCTTGAGGTTGAAAATCTTCTCTGGGCTATATCGCAGAAACTGTAAGGTGTAGGAAGTTGAAACTTGGTAGGGACATTTGTTCGGGGTGTAGGTATGCAGCAACCTAATGTGATCATGATTTTGACCTTTAAAATCTTGTCTTGGCCAGATCTCAGAAACTGTAGGTGTAGAAAAGTGATTCTTGGATGAGCCATTGGTTGGGGAGTGTAGGTATGCTGCGTCATGGTGTGATGTTTTAACCTTGGCCCTGCCAAAGTGTGTTCACCTGCCATAATTGAGACATATTTCTCTTATGACAAAGATATATATATACCATATGTACTTTTACTTAATTGTGTTATTTCTATTGGTAACTATACTTCAATAAAAATTTTTTACAGCTTTATAATTTACAGACATTTCTCTCTTATTCTTGATTTTTCTACTAACATTATTTGGACCTTTACATAAATGACATTGTTTGCTATGAAAGTCTCCTGATCTTTGTACTGTTTCACTTCTTCTAAAACTCATGGTGTCAAAAGCTATTTCCCTGGGCTGTGGCGTTGTTTATAAATTTGAAAACAGCTGCTGTTATTTAAAGGACGGGTGCTTATTTTGTTGCATACTGATGATTCAATCATGTTTCATATTGATGAATATTGCTCTCTAGATGTCAATATCAATTTTGTAAAGTGTTTAATTTAGCTACTGGTGTACAAGTTCATCATACAAAGTGGTTATCCTTAATATTTTGAATCATTACTTAAGCCTAGACACACTGTGTACAATACTCGTAGAAGTCAAGCGAATGGTGTGGTGCTTGAGTCCAACACTTTGCCTCATAGGTATATAAGTCTACTAAACATTTTTGTCTCAGATTTGCATATGCAGCTCCAATGATTTGGAATAATCTGCCTAATGATGCATGTTCAGCCACTTCTCTCTCCTCTTGAAGAAAGAAGTTGAAAACTTTTCTCTTTGCAAAAGCTTACTCCAGTCTTTTGGTTTCCCCCAGTGTTTCTCCGTGGCACTGACATCTGCTATGTCACTGGCTAATTAAGCGGCCCATCAGGGGTGATTTTTTGTTTTCACGTAAGTTCGACTGATCACTGCCGCCATCGGATTATGGTCTCCCTTGAATAACTTCATGGGGAGGGAAATAGTTTTGGGATACTTTGAGGAGACCTTAAACTTTACTTTACTTAAGGTAACCTTAAGTATTTTTTAAAAACATCCCATCATCGCGTTTTGGAAAAAAGCACACACACCAGTGCTATAAAATTTATCAGGTACATTCAAAATTCCCAAATCCACACATCAGAAAGGATTGTCTGATCAATCAGACCATAGATACCTGAATGGGAGGTGTTTGATTTTCGTAAATTTTTTAAAGAGGGGTACTTTGTATATCAAAAACGGTCAGGATTTCGGCATTTTGTTGGAATAACTTATTCAGCTACTTTTTGATAATCTTTCACATGCCGAAGTTGTAGCCCTGTATCTGGAATCTTAAGGTCACCTTAATGTCATGAAGGGGGTTTTAAACCTCCAGTTTACTTGGTTTTTCACTTTTTTCAACCAAACTTGGCATACATATTAAGATTTACCAAAGTATTATCCTGACATTATAGTGACCTTAAACTGTTAATATTATTGGAGCTATGGCAACCCTCAAGTCATAAAATTGGAATAAAACCATCTGGCCCTTTTATTTTTTCATGTAACGTATATTGATATCGAGGTAAATCAAAAGAAGACTCTTTCTACCTTATGATTTAAATATTAATAATGTTATGGCAATTTTGAACTTAAAATGTAAGTTTTTTCAGCCCTAAGCTCAGTCAGTGTTTAAATTTGTATAATAAAACTTGGCACATTTATAAAGGTTGGTATAACTGACATTCTGATTTTATGATCACCTTAAAGTCCCAATATAAATGAAGTTATTGTCACTTTACAGTGAAAAAAGGAACTTTTTAGCCTCCAGCTATCTTATTGTTCCACTGACCTCAGCTAAACTTTGTGTACTTATAAAGGATGACAAAAGGGACATTCTTATTTTATAATCACCTTAAAGTCACAATATGAATAAAGTTATGGCCACCTTGCAGTGAAATTATGGAGTTTTGAACCTCCAGCTATTGTATTGTTCAGCTGACCTCAGTTAAATTTTGCACACTTATTAAAGATGACAATAGGGACATTCTTATTTTCTTTCCACCTTGGAGTTCCAATATAAGTACAGTCATGGCCATCTTGAAGTTAAAATTAGGGTTTTCAGCCGCCAACTGACTCACTGTTCAATAACATCAGTTTAACTTGATAAATTGATTAAGCTTAAGGAAGATTTTTTGGACCTTTTTACTTAAAATTTTTGTATTTAAGAGACTTTGGCCATCTTAACATAATAAATATGTAGTTCTTGCTTCCACCTCATTCATTTTAAGATTTTTTTAAAACCACACCTAACGTGTATACTTAATCCAAAATTTCTGTTATCTGCCAAAGCTAACCTAGTGTTTATGAAGTTATGGCATCTTCAAAGAAAAAAAAAATTGAGGTATTTAGCATGCACTAATGTTTTTATTAACATATTGCAGCTGATCAGTGTTCATATAATATAAATTCCCAATTTTAGGCACATTAAAAAAATCCCACATTCTTCTGATTTCATTCTTGTGGAATTGTGCCTTTTCCTTTTCGGGGGAAAAAAGCTTTAATTAATTCAGATTTTGTTTTGCAGCAGGAGTTGTTGATGTAGTTACTTATTCACATAGAATATGTAAATTGGTCAAATGTATAGACTTGACTCTTTCAGAAGATAAGATGACAGAAAAAAAGAAACACTTCTCACAAACAGTTTTTCTTGTATTGTATTTTATGTATCTCCAGCTAATTGAAAATGAATGAGGTGTCTCTTATCTCTTTCTCACCCAACTCTGTATTTGCTTTTGTGTGAGATCTATCTGGAGGCAGATTCATGGAAAGTCCCACTCACTCACTTATGCCCTGTAGTGCTATTGTGTATTACATAATGTGTCTGCACACTGAGTGAAAAGTTTGACAAGGGATATCAAGATGTATTCATTTCTTTTCATTAAGGGATATGCTTACAGTAAATCTTTTTGTGGGTGAACAATTCAAACTAGGACACTTATCTTTAGGTTCATGGAAGTGGATCCTTGTAGAAGTAATGTCTTGTGGAAAGAATGCCTTGTCTGTTTTGAGAGAATGGAAAAAGCCTAATGTAAAAACCTCGATGTTTCATGATATTCACATATAGAGTCATGTATGAATGAAAAATGTTAACGGTAACATCTGACAACACAACTTTGTGTATTCTTTTTACAATGGAACAATAAAAGATTTCAAAAGGAGGATTATCTTAAGCATATTTATCTTATAAAAATATTAAATAGCAATGAATTTCAGAGGTATAAAATGTCTCAAAGGTATACAACATATGAATGTCCCTATCTATAGCCAATTATAGTTTACTACAGTATATCTTTTTCATTATAAATCTAGGATTAAATATCTCCAGGAAAAAATTTACAATCCCAAATTTACAGCAACAGTTTCTCTTCAGCCAACCTATAGCAAAAATGATTCGTAAATATACTAGTTTACAAAACACAATAAAGCTCACATTCTGCTCACAGTCTAATACTGCAACAGCTACAGTTTTTATATAATCCATTTTTCCATCAGAGACAAACACAGTATAGCTTACATTCTGCTTACAGTCTCATACTGCAACCACTGCAGCTTTATTAAACCCAAGTCTCCACCCGGGCCGCTCATTTTTGTTAGCAACAACCTTTTTCTAGTTCATTATAGATTTCCTCTTTCCTGTATAACATGTTTTAGAGTCTGTCTTTAAGATAGAGATTAAGCGCTATTGGATATCCATTGTTTTCACAATTGCATTTCACATACTGCTTGAGTGAGTGTCTACAGTTTTGGCTGTAATTCAGTGTCTATGATCAGACCAAAATACAGTGTGTGCCCACAAAACTTCATCAGAATGAAAAAAAATAACACAGCAGAACATTCTGAGTTCCTGCCATTTGAAATTTTTGGAAAATTTGAAATAAACTTGCCTCCAGTATAAAGCAGTCAGCATACCAATTTTGCTTCAAAATACAAAACATTGACTATTTAAGATACCTCCGAAGTCTGAATTGCCAAAACAGTGATCATGTGATTGCTATGGAAAGAGTAGACATTCACTTGACAGTTGATAGGTTCTGTCTTTTTGTGTGTATGTATGTATGTGTGCGTGTACATATGTGCGTAATGTTACCATCATTCATGACATCTTGATATCATCTGAAATCTTAGGTATCATGATTGCAGTGTTAAAATTGTGTAGAAAGGATGTACACAATAGACTATATAAGATATTGTAAAATATGAAATAAGTAGGCAGGAAAAATATGTCAAATTTTGTTGAAATTTGTGTAGGTACATTTGTGTATGTATATCTGCTATGTTGCTGGTTTATTTGCAGTAGTGTGGCACAGTATCAACTTTTTGTGGATATTAATATTTCATAACATGAAATTAACATCAGGTGTTTTAATTATAAGTATGTGGTGTAGCATTGTTAATGGGATGCCAGTATTTTCCTTTTCGTTAGGTTGTGGCAGAAACCAATAAAAAATGCTTTACATTGTGAAAAACTTTTTGTAATATTGTATATTTATGCTTAGTGCAATATCTCCATTTATTGCAGGACTCAAAGCGTTATTTAACCCAGTGTAAAAGTGAATCCCCCCCCCCCCCGAGTAAGATTTCTAGAAAATAGTCCCCCCCCCACCATGAAAAGTCCCCCCACCTGTGATAATGATAAAAGATTACAAAATATCTAACCTGTTTATGCTAACAGTATGTTACAGATTGCAGACATTGATCATGCTTTAGATTCTGTCATAAGCAGACTATGTGTGTGTTTTTTTTTAACATTTTTTTTTGTAGTTTTTCATGATCTGTTGTTTGGCTGTCTACATAAACAGTCTATTTCAATTAAAAATATTCTTTCTTCAAGAGTGGTTACTTTACACTCAGTTGTTGGAAATGGACATACATGTATTCCACCCTTTTCTCGGCAATGACCAAGTACAGGTCTGCATATAGCCTTGCCACAGGCGTTTATATATATAACATAGACACAACTGTTTGATTGCATTATAAGTATTTTTCATTATGTTCTCATACATTTGCTTAGCCTAGCTTACTGAGCATTATGGCAAAGAGATTTCATATTTGCATTATGGTTCAGACAGCCTGGAAGGCCAGGCTAGTCTGCATAATGTGTTTCATTTTTTGTTTTTGTTTTATTCAAATAAGTTATACAAGTGAAACTAATGGATCCACCAAAATGGAAGATATTATTTATGGAATAAAAACATACAATGATAAAGTACAGGTCTGCATAATGAGTTTCATGATTTTGTTTCATTCAAAGAATTTATACAAGTGAAACTAATGGATCCACCAAGGTATTATTATCATAAATCTAAAAAGATAGTAAAATATGAAATGACAAACCGCAGGCCTTTATAGTTTTGGATGATAGATATTTTAAAAACTAATACAGCACAATACTATTCAGTTGAAAATTACTGTCCTTAAGCGGGGGGGGGGGGGCTTTTGGCAGGAAGTATTATTTTCCTGCAAATCTCCCCCCCCCCTCCCAGGTATTGAGTGACAGTGAAATCCTCTCTCATAATACCTTTATGTTCATTTCACAGCAGTGTTACAGCTTTGATATGTATATTTATTATCTGGCTGTTGCCATGTATATGGTAAGATGTTTACTTTAACATCACATTTGACTGACGAATGACTGATTTTAAATGCTCTTTGATCTCTTAACTTTGGGCTTTAAGTGCTCATATATCATTTAATGCTCCATTCACACTTCTGCTTATGGTTGTGTCTGTACATATTTACTTTCCACTTGAATACCTTGTCCTTATGGCTTTGAAAAGATATCCTTGTATCTAGGTAGTAGATGTCAAACAACGAGCCATCCCAGATATCCATCCCCCACCCTCTCCTTCACTTCCCCCCCAACCCCTAGCATGTATATTTCTGTACTGCTCATGGAAGCTTGTGGGAAATCTTTCAAACATTTGAAATTAATGGAACCAACCCAAATGTGACTTTCAGTGAAGATATCCTACCCATATTCTAGGTGGGTCGAACTTACAGTGAAAGTAGACAAGCCTGTCGGGTTGTAGGTCATGACTTGAGGTAGGAAATGTGTGAACCAGATATCAACAATAAATTACCTAATTAAGAAGGCTAAATGTCTTGCATTGTGACTTTGTATGAAATTAAAATGGATATTCTGACTACAGCATATTTCATTTTAATTTATGCTTGTGTACAAGAGTGCCTGTTTCACTAAACCATTGAAAAGCAAACTAAATGCTGGATTGAGTTAAGGCCTGAAAACTTGTACTGATTTTCGTAAATCATGGCACCACTAGTATTGAAATCATCCTGAAATATTGGGACATTGTGACCCCATACTTTTGTCATAAAGCCTTTTCTCACCTGTGCATTTGGATTCATTTCAGACCCTGCACTTTTACTCGGACTAAAGTGCAAAAGCAAAGAAAGCTCCGATAATCTCTTAATAAATATGTGTGTGGTTGTAGTCTAGGAGATGGGGTGACTTATCCCACTCGAATGGCACACGAGGACGTTGTAAACTACCACTCTACAGATGACACAAAACAGGAGGCAGCCACAGTTGTCAATGAGGGACACAACAGTGTGCAGCCCAGGTATCACAATCATGTAACTCTGATATAAGGGCTGTTGATAAAAACTAAAGTATCCGACTACTCGTTAGTACAGAAGAGCAGGGAAAGTATTTTGTAGAGTACTACTGAATCTGATTTCTTGTGAAACAGACAAGTAGTGACATTCAATATTGTTCAAGGATCTCAAAATTTTTAATAAGTGATCATTTTTGTTTTTTATATATATATTAGCATTATGAAACCTCTATTATCACCAGTTCTGTTATCTAAATTTTTACTTGCATTAACTCATTTTGTTTAATTTGGGTGGAAAATCAACGATAAGTTTGTCATGTTTAATGACGAAAATATGTGCATTAAGAAATAATATTATGGTACTGGAGTACTCGGATACAAAAAGTCTCTGCAGCCCTGTTAAATCTGTATGCCTGGAGGAAGAAGGAGCTTATGGTGGATGAAAATCCAGGGTAAAAGTAAACGTATTCGATATTGAAATGCAAAATGACTCTGAAAGCAAAAATAGGTTTGTGTAATTTGAAGAAATATTTCATCAAAGTGCTGTATTTTATGCAGTAGCAACTTGCTTTTAGTCACTGATACATAAAGTCAACTAAGTATCTCATTCTGTTATGTTGATGTAACTGATTTAAAAATACCTTTTTATGACACCTTTTTTTTGTGACATTTTTGCATAAAATTTAAAATTCATCAAATTTGCAAGCAAAAAAAAACAAAACAAAAACCGCTTAACAATTTCCAGTATGTTAGTAAAATTCAAAAATATTTTGAGACTTGTAACAATGGTGTAAAATAAAGTAGAATTCTTTTCCTCCAGGCACACTCTAGATAATGATTGTATGGTGTCAGAGCTCTCACATATAACAAATAGAACTAACCACTTAACACATGAAAAAATAACATGCATTTATATACATAACTCTTTTCTTTATAAAACATAATTTCAGCCTACCCTGAACAGTCTTTTGGTATTCCGTTTTGTATTCGGGTATGGGGTATATACCCATCAATTCAAATGTCCAATTTAAGAGTTTAAAAGTGTATTAACATTTTTATCATATTGGGAGTTTGAAAGATGCCCCTTTTTCTGTCCAATAATAAGCCATTTTGACACATTCATCGCATATCCATTAATCATTGGTGTCCTATCTTTAATTAATACAAACACTACGAAGTATACCTCCTATTTTTCAGTGTTCTCAGTCTTGAATGTTTTTTCTTCAATTTTTGATTATTGCCTTACTTTACTGTATATTCAACAAATCTCACCTGAACTCATTTATTATTTTATTAGTATTTCCACATGTGATGAATTTCAGATATGTGGCAACTTTTAGATTTCTTACTCTATTTGGGAACGTATACTTTGGACATTCTTGATACAGATGAACCCTGTTGATTTAAATTTTGAGGACCAAAGAAAACACATCTACTACTAAACCAGTAATTGTAGATGACAGGACTTACTACAACATAAATAACTCTCACAGGATCTGATACTTCTCTGTCTACTTGAAAGAGAACTCTAGATATAGTGTACTTCTACTTAAAGGGGTTTGTATGTAATAAGGTATTGATGCTCAAGATCATGCAAACCCTAACATTAAGGTATAGTTACACATAGTTTCTCACTGGTTGATTTATTTTAGTGCTATTTTAATTTTGGTGTATTTACACTGCATTACTTAAGTTTTGCATGCATTCAGATAAGATAAAAGGTCCCTTTTTCAGATTCATGTGTCATTGTTCTGTTTTGTTTGAGAATATTTGCCTCAGTAGATTTTCTTGTGACAAACTCTCTACTGTTGCATGTTCATTGTGAAAGGGTGTGGTTTTGCAGTATGGTATTTGGTCTTTGGATTATGTTGTTTAACGATGTTTTTATGGGAATGCATGGCGAGAAAAGTTTCAAGAATGGATCAGAGTTATCAAAATCCTGTGTAGCACCTGCATATTGTATGCAAATATCTGAACAGTTGTGTATTATAATATAGTAAGATATACTTCTGATGAAATCTGGGACATTTTACCCAAATGTTTCTAACCTGATCAAAACTTGTTCTGTGATTATACTGATGGATGAATTTGGTTTTCACATGACAGTGAGGCCTGTAATTCAGAATTTTGTGCATGGGGTCCATCTTTTTACAGTCCTTGATTTGACAGGACTTTTCCAAATTTTTTAATAAAGCCTTTTGTAACCTTATCTGTTCAGTAACAGTTGATGATAAAGTTAATTCATCATTCTCATATCTGTAAGCTAGCAGTACATGCTCCTGTTTGGTTATATTACTTTGCTTCAGTATCTTATGATAGTTTCTTGGCATAATGGAATTTGTCATTGATGATATTTTAGTGTCATTATGAATGACCAACATTATTTGTCGAAAGAGTTTTAGCAAGTTTCAACTTCTCAACCCTTTATCATTCCACTTGCAGTTGCATACTGACTTGTAGATGGCAAAACATGTGAAATTAAAATTTGCAATGGGTGGCATCGTTGTCATTCTTAAACATAAACTAATTTTTTTCAAACTTGAAGCTTCTCTGCCTGTCTGGGATTGTATCTTGTCTGGGATTGTATCTTGTGGAGCTTGTGAAAGCTTATTTATATATATTTTTTGAAGCTAAGATAACATATCTTTGTTTTTTTAACAATATTCAGTATATAGTTTAAAATGCACTTGCCATAATTTATACATTTTTACTCAAACAGTCTTGGACCGTTTTGTTTTTCAGTATTGTTTGTATCTGTTCTGCTAGCTTTTTAAATTGCTTTTCGCTAATCTGTCTATAAACTATGTTAACTAAGTGACAGTGGTTTGTTTCAGTGCTCTTTCTATTCTTTACAGCTATCTTTTTGTATTGTATTTTCTGTCTTTGTACTCTTTTGTAGAAATATAATTTTGTGAGAGTGGAAATTATGTCATAAAATCAAATAATTTATTCCGATAAGAGAAGGTTTTCTAACAGATATTTAAATGTGTAGTTATATATGTTTAATTAAAAATAATTCTGGGAATCACTGGTTTTTTCAGCTCTACAGAATATAACTTTTCTGAGCTACTAAGCTTACATTTTTTCATCATAGCATGCCATTAGACCAGAGAAATTCAGTTACAAGTTTTCATATTTAAAATTTCTAAGAATTTTTTATTTACTTCACTTTTGAGAGAACAGTATTATAATTTTGTGCTTGGGTTTTATGAATGCCATATAGTATTTTTAACCTTTCCTGCCAGAGTCAAAAGTAGAAAAAAGATACATCAGAATACCATTTTGATTTTAGAGTTTTTCAAACATCTTTACAGAACTAATCTGTGTTTTGGATGGGTAATATTCTCTACTTCTACTTCTATCTTTATCCCGTAGTGCTGTTTTGTGAGAGCTAAGATTACCATAGTTACATGATTTGTGATACTTATATTATTTTTAATTTGAAAACTGAATGACATTTGTGTACTCATTTATTATTATAGATAGTTAAAACAAATACACAGAGATACATAGACTTGCTCCAAGTCTTTGTATTTGCATCCATCAGTAACCAGAACAGTTACATTTAAATTGGAAACTTACAGGAGTTCATTATACCATAAGCAATCTGGAGTATGGGGGATAGTCTCTGAAAAAACAGGGCTGGTTGTTTCTCCAAAAGTCATACAGTACCCATATATTACACAAAAGACAAAAGGACTTGGTAAAAGTCTAAGAGAAACAAGTAATGCATGTAAATATCAGTGTATGATAAAGATTGTATAATAATTTATATTATAGTTACATTATAATATACTGAATGAAAGAGATGTTTGGCCTCACATCCCTTCGAATCAAAGTTAAAAGACATACATAAATTCATGAAATCATAGAAGACATTTTTGTACAGTTGGATTGTATTTATAATAACATTATAGTGTATTGATTAAATGAGATGTCTGGGCTTATGTTCTGTTTTAATCAAATTATTAAGACAGACTAGCAGAAAATGATGCCTGATATTTTTAATTACAATTTTTGATTGGAAACACAATATAACCTCTAAGACTCATCTTCTCATTTTTTTTCATGAAGATCTGACCAGTAATATTTGTGTAATCTTTCAAACAATGAAACAGACACACAAGGAATCATAAATTTAATACCTCCTTGGTAATACATATCGGGTCACAAGAGGCCTGTTCTATTGAACTGTACCCTGTTGTCTGGACTTCTGGTTAAGTAATGGTATTTTTCTGGACTATGGGTATTAGGTTCAGCAGGGTTCAGCTCGCAGTAACAGTATTCTCTGTGCAAGTCAAAACTTGCACGCCATTTCCTGGGTTCATAGTAAATTAATACATTCATTTGCTTTAATTGGAGAGTGCTGAAATGTGTTTATAAAAAATTAAATATTTGACAAAGAAGCCAGAAAGGTGTGCGTAGAGAGATTTTCGACGTTAACATTCTCAGCCAAAAACTAGACGGTTTCTCAGCTAGCCCCACCAAATTTGCAGGATATCTTCATTGGGAGGTAAGCTTCTCTGCAACTGAAATTAGCCTCATTCTGGAAAAAAAGATGGCGGCCTTGTGCATTTCTTTATTTTCTTTTTCATTATCTACCTGTTTCTTACTGGCTGGTTCTCATAACTAGAAGATTGAATCTCTTCAAAGGTGAAATGTATAACATATATATGTCCTCTACAAACAGGCAGACATTTGACCTTGAAGCTCTTAATTCAAGATCATCCATGGAGTGCCAAAGTAACCCACGTAGTAGACTTTACAAGTGCCTATATCTCCCTTATAATAGGTCCTAGAGATTTGGCATGTGAAGTCAACTTATGGGTAATCATGGGCTGGGAATCTTCTGATGTGGGCCCCTCCTTCATGGTCAAACAAAGATAGCCAAACCTAAGAGTGCCTATGGCTTGCTTATTCTTGGTCCTATAGTTTTGCCATGTGAAAGCAACCTATTGGAAATCATTGGCTAGGAATTTTTTGATGTATTTAGACTTGACCTTGGGCCCCTCCTTCAAGGCTAAACGAGGGTAGCCAAACTTAAAAGTGCTTATGACTTGCTTATTATTGCTCCTAGAGGTTTGAGGTCTCAAATCAACCTATACCTCTCTGAATTTCAGCTGCTAACTTGAATTTCTTCTGGAAATGGAAAATGCTGTTTATCTCAAAAACCATAATAGATGGAGCGATTTTGGGCAAATATTCGATCCACTTAGTTCTAATTACTTCTTTATGACCTCTGAAAAATTTAGACTTTTCTGAATTTTGGCCATCATCTTGAATTTTTAGTGGAATTGGAAAATGTTATTTACCTCAAAAACCATGAGAGATAGTAAGAGCGAATTCGGGCAAATTTTGGACCCTATGTGTACTGAGGACTACTCTAAGATATCTGAAACATTGAGACTTTTCCGAATTTCGGCTGCCATCTTGAATTTTGGTGGAAATGTCACTTTTCTCAAAAACTGTAACACATAGACTGAGTTTGGGCAAACGTTGGCCCCACTGGATAATAAAGACTACTCGTTTGATTCCTGTGAATAATTTAGAATTTTCTTAATTTTCACCGCCATCTTGAAAAATACTGTTTATCTTCAAAACAATGTTAGTTGTCCTTTCCAAGGGGATACATCTTGTATCTGGCCACAGATGTGTCCTTGGTCTAGTTAATATTGGATATCTCTCAGTGATATCAATTTTTACATTTTTTTACAGGTTGGCTTTTTCAGACTCAATGTTGTAGGTATTAAACATTAAGTTAACATTCATCAGTAGAAATGAGAAATGGATACAATTTTAACATATTAATAATTGGATGACGATTTTATGTTTGGCAAGATAAATGTTCTGCAAGTAGAACCAAATGCAGCAGACACTCGATCTTCTAATTTCTACAGATTCTACATTTCTGTATTTAGGGGTGATGCTGTCTCAGATGTTTGAAGGTTTTCAGTGTACCAATAACATATAAGTAACAAAGATGCAGATGCAGCAAAATTACTGTTGATTCACTTCTCATTTTCTTCATATAATGAATAAAAGATAAGGTTGTCATCCATTTGTCGGTTTTTAAAACAAAAATTACCAGCATGGTTCCAAACCTAGATATATGACTGATTTATTAGAGCACCAATTGTCTCTCCACTTGATGCATTACATGTCAGATAAGGAAACTGATCCTATTATGTGGCTTTAGTCTTGCTGTTTTCATATAAATGTTGATAATTTCCTCTTAAATTCTTATGGTCTAATTGTCTCTATCTAGCATACCTTTACATTTTAAATACACCAGACTTTGTATAACTAGAACCTTCATTGTTAACATAATTTGGTTCTAGTTATAATGTACACATTTTAGATGTGGGCAACCAAAACCTGGTTCCAACATGTTTTCCTGTGTGTATAATATGCTCAATTTCAAGATGTTATACTGATCAAACTGTTTCATTGAACAGCAACCTATTTGAGATTTCATTTTTGTTGGATATGAGGAATGCACTGTTGATGTGTTGGCTTTGTCAAATTTATGGTCCTGTGTTTGTGATACATGTATTGTGCTCCTACATGTGAATTTATGTGTGACCTTCTGTGTCAGGTTTGTTTGTCTTGGTCCTTTCATTATTCTGCAATTTTTCATCATCATTGCACATTCTTACCCACATCTGTTACATTCAAATTTATTTCTCCATTTGCAAGGTAGATATTTGAATTAACATTTAACAATGGAAGTTACTGATGGACAGTATAAACTATACTAAAGTTGTACTATTTCTGTATAACAGTACCAATCTGGATTGACTGTATCTTGGAGGCCTTTCGAAGAATTGAAACATCTTCCTTAGTGCATATTAATATCAATAAAAATTTTCACTTTAAAACAGTGTTCTGTTTGGGAAAAATTTAGTTTTGATGTTCTGCAAGCTGGTATGAATTTGAGATAATCCATCAAAGTTTTCATAAACAAATTTCTCAGATGCTCCAAGACACAGAAAGTTCCAAATTTGGTACATATGTATTAAACTCTGTTTTTGGCATTTGATCTTTGACCTTTAACATGACTGTGGCCTTCAGTGTATTTTGGTGGTGTGAATTCTCATACAAACCTAGGTGCTACTGTCTTAGGACTTCTTGAATAGTATCAGACATTTAAAGTTCATATATGATTAAAAAGTAATTCAGGTGATATATATACAGAACATGAAGTTCTGTCTTTGATTTGCATGTTCACCTGTACTCAGTGACCTTGAAGGTGTTTTGCCTGCCACTTACCCACAGGGTTTGGGTACAATTATCTTTGGTACTTTATGTAAGTCTTTGTCAGAGCATTGCTAAATTCCACTAACACCAAAACGAAAAACAAAATTAGGATTCAGTATCTTCCATGAACCAGAATCCGGTCCATTCCACATTCCAGTCTAAATGGTTTTAATGTTAGACGTATGCATGTTTTTGTGCAAAAATATTAAAAGAAACTATATAGTTAAAATAAAAGTGTTGTTTGTTATAGACTTGATTTTGTGGAACAAGACCAATGCACTAAAATGTTTCAAAAGTGACGGCTAAATTATACTTTTCTATTTTTGTAATAGACTGGAAATAGGTACAACAATCATAATAAGTACATGTTCCCATTGTCTACATATGTATATGGTATTTATATTTCATGTGCAGTTTTGGAGATGGAGTGAACTTTCCTGTAAGAACAGTTGATGAGGACTACGATACTTTACTTGGTGAACGACAGCGGTGGATGGAAGAAGGCGAGTCTGATTCACATGGTAAGACCAAGCCATGTTAATAGTTTGGTTTGACAGAACTATCTTCCTTTTTCTCATGTTCTCCATAGCTAAATTGTTATTGATGTTGTTACATGTATTCTTGTTCATAAACTTACAAGATAGACTTGTAAAAAGTCATATCAGGAAATACTATCTTTGTTATATAACACTGCATTGCTGATAAATTGTTGTACTTATAAATACCATATCTCAGGTCTCCCATTTTATGAAAGTGGATGCTTTGATAACTTATTAGTGCTGTAAATTCATCGTTGTTTTTTTTTATTAATTTTCTGATTTAATTATTTAACATTTTCTGAATTATTTAATATTGCATAAATCTGTTGATCTTTCTTAGTAAATTTCTGATTTATTTATCTAACATTTTCTGAACTACTAAATATTACATAAATCTGTCGATGTATATGGGTAAACTTCAATGTCATTTTAAGAATATAAATTTCGTATTAAATTACTGACAGTGTTTTGCTGATGAAAAATGAAAAAGATATGAAACTATGTTTTTATTGCGTAAAATACCATTACCTTATCCTCACTATTGTTATGCGTTGGCGAGAGCAAACATCCACGACCAACTTGAATATTTTTAAAAGAAATGTTCTTGTTAGTACACTGCACATATGTGATCTGCACATGCGCCGTGTCCCTAGTTCCTGTATCTACTTCATATTTTATTTGGTCGTCGGAGAGTAAACATTGACTAGAAACCATTTGCCTTTTTGTTTATTTCAAAATGGCTGAAGTATTACACTACGGAATATCTACATTTAGATGGATTTATCTAAAGAATTGTTTTAAGTTCTTCATTTCTTCATCATTTCCTGGCGTTTAATTTTAATATAGCTGGAATATATGCAGGGTACTCAGTGAAGATTTTCCATCAGATATTCAAGTAACATTTCTGCTTCCTCTTCTGAGTTAAATATAGTAGATTCTATCTACTTGGGATGACAAGAATAACACTTTCTATGATGATACCACTGTAGATTCACGCCTTTGAAGAATGCTGGGAGATCTCTTCATATCTGCATTTTATTTTAATCAAATTTAAATATATGCGGGGAATGTGCTTCAAAAACTGCTTGGTTAAGTTCTGCTACCTCACTGAGGCAAGTACAGCAGAAACAACGATTAATAATGTCCAGGAGGTTAAAAAGAATTACCCCAGAAAGGCTGAGGGAGTTATAGAAGGAATGGACAGTGACCAGTGGGTTTCCGTGACGGCTCCCGTGGTACGGCAGTGTGCCCATCACAGAGGACATCATTTCTTCACTGGCTGTTGAGCTCTGTCCAGGAACGGCAGTACATCCAAGTTGTTTTGGTTATTCTTCTACCTCAATGAGGCATATACAGTAGAAATGGCCACTAACAGGGACCAGGAGTTCATCAGTGACCAGAGGGTGGTCGTCAACGGTTCCATGGCCGGCACCTTGATGGCAATGTAACCACCACAGAGGAAGCAGTTTCCATCACTGGAGGATGGGTTCTTTAGATAGCCATGGACGGTACAACAACTACGATGCCCTGAAAGGATCTGTGCCTGTCACCATGTCTTCATGTAGCCATACGCGGTAGTACACAGAAGAGCTTGCATAGAGATGTCCATTCATCAATCTTCAGATAGCTGTGCATTGTAGAAGATCCATCACTGGGCATGGTGAAAGGAATTCTTTGGATGAATTTGCTACCATGGACTTATTAGTGCTTGGGGTTACAGCATTTTCCAATAGAAATGGCATATCACGAATCTTTAAGTAGCCGTGCATTGCTGAAGATACATATCTACAAAAGAATGCAGCAAGTAATCTTTTTACATTGTGCTTGTAGTGTTAGGTTGTTTTTGGAATGATCAACGCTTACAGGGACACAGTAGTGTGCCAATGTTGTGTCATTTCACAGTGATGCAGAAGTGAAATGGTTTATCTTGTGAACACCCAATTGAAAAAGGACAGGAAGTAGTTCAGACAGGAAGCTACAAATTATTATGGTGAATGTTGTGTTAAACTAAATAAATCACAAATTCTCCAGTGAAAAGGCTGCATAGTTCCTGGATATACAACAGGTGACAAATTCTGTGGGATTGATGAAAATATTTGCTTCCTCTCAGTTACATGGATGCGTTTCTTCTGTCTTCACAACCTCAACTCTAGCCAGATTGTGAGGGAAATGGCCAGTAATAGATGAAATATTTGTTTCTTCTCAGTTTATTGCGGTTGACATATCTGTAGTCGAATCGTCTTCTCTCTGTAATAATGGAAGAAAACGATCTCGGCTCTCATCAATATATCTTGAATGGTAGTTTTGCAGTGCATTGTCACACTATTGGCCATTTGGATGGATGACCGTTTCATTTCTTCCCGTCTTCACAGCATCTTCATTTGCTTTGGTGTTAGTCCATCTTAATGCTCAGGTCTCCTCACAGAAGTTAAGCAGCATTGGCCACGGTTAGTGTGTGGATGGGTGACCATTTCTCCATTTCCTCATTAACAGATTGAATATGTGTAGCCTCCTTGTCTTCAAACCTGTTTTGAAAGGAAAAGAGGGATATTATACTTTATCATGATCACATGAGATGAACTTTAAAGTTACAGTAACAGTTCCTAGATACAGCTTTCTGCCATTGTTAAGGTATAGTTACAGAAAGTTTGTCATCCTAGAGTTAAATGCATTCAGCAATGGGGTTAACAGACAGTTGTGTGATAATCAAATTGTCAAGTGGACCCACATGTTGGTCCGAAGAAGGAAAACAAGCATAGTGAATTATAGGGGTTTGGGTTCATCGAATGTTACATAAATGACAATAACCCCAGTAAAAGTGTGTATTAACCTGGGATTTTCAACAGTGTGTTTCTTGTTACAAAACAAGGGTATTGAGGGCTGGTTAAAGTTTAAATATATGGTACTAACTTGTTGCCATCCAATCTTTCGAGTGGTATAAAGGTTCGGAAATGCCATGTATGTAGGGGACTGGTAGTTGTAATAGACTTATCAGTTGTCCACTTACATATCCTGCTACTAACCAGGTATCACAAATTCTTCTATGGCAGATCATATCAGGGCAGGGGCCTTCCCTTTAGTTTGCTACAGCTCTTCACTTTCATCAAGTATATGGAGGTTCTGGTTATTCCAAGTCCATCACAGTAGATTATCTGGATATACTGGGAATAGGTGGTCATGTTTGGCGATTAACTTTCGAAAAAATTACCTCAACACAGCAGTTCGTCTTGCTGCTTTACAGGTTCAATATACGAAAGTGTGTTGTGTCCCTAATGTAAA
This sequence comes from Sabellastarte sp. h YS-2021, assembly GCA_964017235.1. Classification (NCBI taxonomy): domain Eukaryota; kingdom Metazoa; phylum Annelida; class Polychaeta; order Sabellida; family Sabellidae; genus Sabellastarte; species Sabellastarte sp. h YS-2021. The sequence continues at coordinate 143,996,514 of OZ024927.1, read as the reverse complement.
GAAGTGGGTACCCTATTAAGAAATTGAGAATCTACAAACATGTTTGCTAGTTATTCTCATGAGCCTATCCTGTAATGCTGGAATAGTCATAATGGGCAGTTTACACATGACAGAACCCATTGGAAGTACAGTAGAACCTCAATTATCCGAACCTACTGGGAGACAAACAATAAGGTCGTATAAGCTGGAGGTTCGGATAGGTGAAATGGAGCCACGTTCGGCCGTGACTGGGTACATTCGGATGGTAATGCATTGTTGAATTTTTATCTTTTAATACACGTCAGTCCATGAACTAACCTACTCCAGTAGATTATAAATTGCAAACCCAATCGAATACACATTCAGTGATTATCCTGAATGGCGCATTAATTATGAAAGAAGTTGTGCAGCAGGGTCGTGTAAATGAATTGATCCCTCCCCAATTGAAACAATGGTATTAAAGATCAAAGAAGTTAGGCGTTTCTGTGGGCAATGCATTTTATAAAGCACTAGAATTAATGGTTTACGAGAATGTGTAAAATGCTGTATTATCGCTCATGGTAGACCGTGCATTTAAACTGAATGTAGGGAGACAAGGTTTTGGATCGGTTAATCCGGAGATTCGGATCATAGATGGCCGGATAATTGAGGTTCTACTGTATATTTAATCTCCATACATTTGATTTCCTTGTTAAGAGATTTTGAAAAGGCATTTAACTTGGTGGACTGTCCAAAATAATGTTTTAATATTATTTCCCTTGTATGGACAAGAATACAATTTCATATTTTTATTGCGTTAATACATCCTATCCAATGGACAATTGCTTTACCGGTCGGCGCGACCGGTCCCACCAAACGCCAGAAAAAGACGTCCTGTATATAATACAGGCAGGACCGGTCAGTAGTGTGCATTCGCTAGGTGGCGCATCATACTTGCTTCCTGTCCAGACAGAGTGACGTCAGTTCATCTTTTTCGTTTGGCGCGTGTAGGGTGCAGACGCGTTTTGAATTTATCTCCAAGTTTGAAGAAAACGCGGTTTATTCTACGAATTTAAAGCTTATTTTCATCTGAAAATATATATATTGTGTTACATACATATCAGGGCCTCTCCAGGACTTTAACGAGGCATTATCCAGCATTTTATAGCCAGTTTTGAAGATTTTCTATGTACTTGTCGTCGAGAGGAAATCGTGGGTGAGAGGTCGTGTGTTGTCCCTGCAGCATTCCTTCTTCTGCACAGAAGGTTGTATCTACCCTCCATTTATTTCTTCGTAGTCGAGTAACACTGAGTGTATGTCGAAGAGAAGAATTTAGTAGGAAAGAAGAATGGATCGTCTGACGTCATCACTTCCAGCTTATGCTTGTCATGTGACATGGACCTGGTCACGTGATACGCATTCAACAATGGAGGTCACGTGATACGCATTTACAATGGAGGAATCGTGTTTTCAACAGAAGTTTTAGAAGGAAAGACGAGTATTTATTGCTCTACACCCACTTTTTAACTGGCAAGAAGAAATCCAGCAACTCGTCTGTTGGCCTGAAGAAGTGAGATGACAAATGGTCATTGATCTCTGCGAATTTTTGCTGGTGCCAGTCATGTGACTTCACAGATCTCAACACAACTACTGGCAAGCAAATCCCCAGGCGTGACTGGTTCAGCTGACAAGAAGTGATGAGTTTACCGGTACCAGTTCTGGTCAGACTACCGGTGGGGAGCACTAGTGATGATTTTTACCGGTTCCAGTCTGTACAGACCACCGGTGGGTGCTGTTCCTGTGAAGAAACCCCTTCAGTGGTTGCCAGTGATCAGCCCTGTTGATCCTGGAACCTCCACCAGAGGCCTTTCCACTGGTGGGACTGTTGGGGTACCTGTTCCAGTCATGTTCCTGTGAAGCTGTCAAGAAACCCCCCTTCAGTGGTTCCAGTGATCAGCCCTGTGTTGATACTGGAACCTTCACCAGAGGCCTTTCCACTGGTGGGACTGTTGGGGGTACCGGTTCCGGTCTGTACAGACTACCGGTGGGTGCTGTTCTTGTGAAGAAACCCCTTCAGTGGTTGCCAGTGATCACCCCTTTTTGATCCTGGAACCTCCACCAGAGGCCTCCCCACTGGTGGGACTGTTGGGGTACCTGTTCCAGTCATGTTTCTGTGAAGCTGTCAAGGACCTCCCCTTCAGTGGTTACCAGTGATCAGCCCTGTTTTGATACTGGAACCTCCACCAGAGGCCTTTCCACTGGTGTGACTGTTGGGGGTCCCGGTTCCAGTCTTGTTCAGACCACCGGTGCGGCTGCTCAGAGGGTTCACCTACCAGAAGTCGCAGTGACCATTGAGACCCTTATCTTCCCTGTGCAGAATTTTGGACCGGTACCGGTCCTGTTCAGGCTACTGGTAGGGTCACTAGCCAGCCAGTGATGAGGGATACCGGCACCAGTTCTGTTCAGACTGCCGGTTGTGGTCACAGAAACCCAGCAAGGGCTACCGGTTAAACAGGATTACCGGTTACACAGAGTTGCTGGTGACATACAGCAGGGCTACTGGTTCAGAGAATTACCGGCTCCTGAGTGTTGCCGGCTCCGGAGTGTTGCCGGTTCCGGAGTGTTGCCAGTTACAGAGAATTGCCGGTTCCAGAGTGTTGCTGGTTCCGGAACCGTAGTGCTGCTGGTTACAAGAAATCTGCTGTTCCCATCCTTACTGGCAAGGAACCAGCTTCAAATTCAGTGCTGACAACAGGTTCAACAGTTAGCCTTCTCTCAGAGCCTACCGGTTTGACCGGTTACAGAGCTTGTTTGATTGCAGAGAAAAGCTGCTGAACCACCACTGTGGACAGGAAGAAGGCAACTTCATATGAGCCTATCCTTGCTAACAAGTAGTTCACCCAGTTCTGCCAACTCCGGTGAGTTTATGCAGAACTGTGGAGCCACCAGGAACCGGTTACAGAGCATTGCCTCACGTATAACCGTTTAAGGCCTGGTACTGGGCAGGTCCCAGGACTGACTGACAGACCGGCAGAAGTTCCTTAAAGGCCCAAACAGCTGGTTAGGCCAACCAGTGGCAGCCTAAGGAACTGGTTACAGAGGAATTCTTGATCAGTCACTGGTCCCGGTGAAATGCCTGTCAAGCTACCTGACCAGTCAGCCAGCCTACCCTTTCGGGTCCCAGCTGGTCAGACAATGGCTAGAGATTGAGGGAGGGTTACACTCTCCGCTTCCGGTTCAGACCCCACTTGACGAGGTCACCGACTGTAATAAGCAACTACCACAATCCAACCAAACAGTCCTTCCTTTTAGGGGCACTGTATCAGCTGATAAACAAGAATGCAGTCGAACCGGTGGAAAATCAAAACTCACTGGGGTTTTACAACCGGCTATTTTTGGTACCCAAACCCAACAACCGGTGGAGACCGATCCTAGACCTGAGCACCTTGAACACCTTTTTAAACACAGGGACGTTCAAGATGGAAACCCCAGAGACAATAAGAACCTCCCTCCAAGCAGGGGAGTGGGTCACATCCATAGATTTCAAAGACGCATACTTCCAAATACCAATTCACAGTCAGTCCAGGAAGTACATGCGCTTTCACCTCCAGGGTCAGTCCTACCAGTTCAAAGCCCTTCCCTTTGGCCTGTCCACAGCTCCCATGGAGTTCACAGTGGTGGCCAAAGAGGTCAAACTCGTGGCTTTTCAGAAGGGTATAAGGATCCACCAGTACCCTCATAGGTCTACTCACAGCAACAGAAAGCAAGTCCACTTAGGGCGACTACACATGAGACCCATACAGTGGCACTTGAAAAACAACTGGAGGGTCCCAGAGTCACTGGAAAAGGTGATCCCGGTCCCCAAATCCCTCCACCCCCATCTAAGGTGGTGGCTGGAGGAAAGCAGTGTGCTTCTAGGTCAACCATTACACCCTCTAAAACATGCTCTTCAAATCTTTACAGACACATCAAAAGAAGGGTGGGGCGCTCACTTAGACGAGCACACTGCAGGGGGACAGTGGTCCCTACCAGAGAGCAAGTTACACATAAACCACTTGGAGCTGAAAGCAGTATTTCTAGCTCTTAAAGAGTTTCAAACTCTAGTCTTCAACAAGACAGTGTTGGTAGCTACAGACAACACAACAGTGGTTGCCTATATCAACAAAGAAGGGGGGGATGAAATTGGGCTCTCTGTGTGCCCTACTGTGGAGAATTCTGTCCTGGTGCACCAGGCAGCAAGTAACCCTCAGGGCACGTCACATCCCCGGCCGGCTGAACGTGATAGCACACAAGCTATCCAGGCTTGGCCAGACCATTCAAACAGAGTGGTCACTTCATCCAGAAGTGTTCCAAGCTGTATGTTCAAGGTGGCATCAGCCACAAGTGGACCTGTTTGCCACCAGGTTCAACAACAAACTACCACATTTTGTATCACCGGTACCAGACCCCCAGGCTTGGGCAGTGGATGCACTCAGCCTCTCCTGGGAGGACCTGGACCCATACGCCTTCCCACCGGCAGCCATCTTGGGCAAAGTGGTGAAGCTCCAGGACTACCCCTGCAACAGAATAATTCTGATTGCTCCAGGGTGGCCCAACATGCCCTGGTTTTGGAACCTGGTAGCAATGTCAAGCCAGATCCCACTGTGTCTGCCCAGCATACCCAACCTAGTGTCTCAGCCATTCAACCAGGTCCTTCACAGGAACCTGCGAATCTGAACCTACATGCCTGGCTCCTAGAGCCTCAGCAATCAAGGAGCAAGGCTTCTCTGAGGCAGTGGCAGCACGAATTGAGGCTCCTCAAAGAAGATCAACCAGATCTGTCTATGAGGCAAAGTGGACCATTTTTACAAAGTGGTGCCTCAGTAATCAGGTGGACTTCAGGGCACCACCTCTGAAAGCCATTGCTGACTTCCTCCTGCACTTGTTTCAGGAGAAGAAGTTACAACCAAGCACTATTGATGGCTACAGATCCGCCATTGCTGACAAACTGGGCAATTCCACCATTAATGTCAGCAAAGATGAGAATCTCACTCGTCTCCTGGATAGTTTCCATAGAGACAGACCTAAGGGCAGGAGGGGCATCCCCTCCTGGAACCTTTCACTGGTTTTACATCAGCTCTCAAAGGCTCCCTTTGAACCCCTGAAAGAGGCCTCCTTGAAACATCTAACTTTCAAGACTGTTTTCTTGCTGGCTTTGGGTTCAGGTAAACGCAGGAGTGAGATCCATGCCTGGTTACATAAGAACATCAGACACCAGTCAGACTGGTCTAAGGTGTCTTTGTACCCCTCACCCAGCTTCCTATCCAAGAACCAGCTGGCTAAGGAAGGTCCAGATAGTGTGGCACCAGTGGTCATCCCAGCCCTGGCACCATCTCTGGATAGGTCACTCAAGGGTGACAGGTCCCTATGTCCAGTTAGAGCCCTGCGCTACTACTTGGACAGGACTGCAGACCTCAGGCAGAATAAGGAGTTAGTCTTTGTCTCCTTCAAGAAGGGTTTTGATAAAGACATCTCACCTGCCATCTCCTCATGGATCAAACAGACTGTGGTTCTGTGCTATGAGCTCTCTGACCAGGAGGCCCTCACCTTACATCAGGTTAAAACCCATGATGTTAGGGCCTTTGCTGCCTCTAAGGCTTTCCAATCAGGGATTTCCTTAGATCAGATCTTGTCAGCCTGCCACTGGAAATCTCACAACACCTTCACCCAATTCTATTTGAAGGATATTGCCTGGGCTGACTCGGAGCTTTTCCACCTGGGACCTGTAGTGGCTGCCCAGCAGGTGTACCACCAGCCCCAGAAGTGAGGGGATGTTGTATATATGTAAATATGTACATATTGTAAAAAAAAAGAAACAAAAAAAAAAAACTGTGACTTGCTTCCCTTGAGAAGTTTATTTCTTCTGGGACTGAACTCAGCCCCTCTCTCTCTATCTTTCCCTTCTCAAACCGACTCTGGAAGGAAAGAAAAAAGGGGGGGGGGGCAACGTCGGTAGACTCCCTGTTAACCGGTGAGTTGGTGGCCGACCTTGACCTGTCAGGGTTCTCTGACCCTAGGTCAAATGGGCCTGTACTATTTAACGCTTGTTTGTGTATGGGAGAGCTTCAGGCTCCGCCGGCTCCGGCGGCTCCGCATTTTGTTTTCCTTATAACTCTGTAACCGTTAGGTGGATTCTTTTCAAATTTGGCAGGTTTAGGCAGTAGCCTTGGGGAATTTTTTTGAATATGCTGCAGTGACATTTCAACCAATCAGAGAGGTCACATGACCAAAAATGTCTTTTTTCGATGGGGAAGCTTGTCCGGATGATAACTTGAAAGGAATTTTATCAATTCACCTGAAACTTGGCAAATACATTCATTCTATTAAAATCTGGAAATCATTAGATTTTGGCATTGATTGGTCAAGAAATGGCCGAGTAATTAATGATTAATTAATCATTACGAATTTTCCAAATAAGGAAAACACAAAAATGCTTATATCTCGAAAACCGTGCTAGATAGAGCGATTTCGACGAAATTGTTGACTCGCAGGGTATCTCTGCGGAGTAGTTTTCCCAATTTTCAAAAAATTTTTGTCTCGTCCAAAATGGCGGCCATTTTGAATTTTCGAAATTTTCGCAAAAATTGCAAAACACAAAAATGCTTATATCTCAAAAACCGTGCTAGATAGAGCAATTTCGACAAAATTTTTGACCCGCCGGAAATCCCTGCACAGTACTTGTCCCAATTTTCAAAAAATTTTATCTCGCCAAAAATGGCGGCCATTTTGAATTTTCGAAATTTTCGCAAAAATTGCAAAACACAAAAATGCTTATATCTCGAAAACCGTGCTAGATAGAGCGATTTCGACGAAATTTTTGACCCACAGGGTATTTCTGCAGAGTAGTTATCCCAATTTTGAAAAAATTTTTGTCTCGCCAAAAATGGCGGCCATTTTGAATTTTTGAATTTTTCGCAAAAATTGCAAAACATAAAAATGCTTATATCTCGAAAACCCTGCTAGATAGAGCGATTTTGACGAAATTTTTGACCCATAGGGTATCTCTGCAGAGTAGCCATGCCAATTTTCAAACAAAAAATTTCTCGCAAAAAATGGCGGCCATTTTGAATTTTCGAATTTTTCGCAAAATTGCAAAACACAAAAATGCTTATATCTCGAAAACCGTGCTAGATAGAGCGATTTCGACGAAATTTTTGACCCACAGGGTATCTCAGCAGAGTGGCCATGCCAATTTTCAAAAAAATTTTATCTTGCCAAAAATGGCGGCCATTTTGAATTTTCGAATTTTTGAGCAAAAATTGCAAAACACAAAAATGCTAATATTTCGAAAACCGTGCTACATAGAGCGATTTCGACGAAATTTTTTATCTTCAGGGTATCTCTGCAGAGCAGCTATCCCAAAGAGCTTTCACATGGTGAAGTTTCAGACCCATAGCTAATTACTCACCTACTCAAAATGAGTAAATGCGAATTATCTCTAAAAGTATTGCAGATAGCCAATTTTTCTCAAATAACTCATTCACCTACTTTTGGGAGAGCTTTCACATGGTGAAGTTTCAGACCCATAGCTAATTATTTACCTACTCAAAATGAGTCAATGCTAATTATCTGTAAAAGTATTGCGGATACCCAATTTTTATCAAATAACTCATTCATCTACTTGTGGGAGAGCTTTCACATGGTGAAGTTTCACACCCATAGCTAATTACTCACCTACTCAAAATGAGTAAATGCGAATTATCTCTAAAAGTATTGCAAATAGCCAATTTTTCTCAAATTAATCATTCACCTACTTTTGGGAGAGCTTTCACTTGGTGAAGTTTCAGACCCATAGCTAATTACTCACCTACTCAAAATGAGTAAATGCGAATTATCTCTAAAACTATTGCAGATAGCCAATTTTTCTCAAATTAATCATTCACCTACTTTTGGGAGAGCTTTCACTTGGTGAAGTTTCAGACCCATAGCTAATTACTCACCTACTCAAAATGAGTAAATGCAAATTATCTCTAAAAGTATTGCAGATAGCCAATTTTTCTCAAATAACTCATTCACCTACTTTTGGGAGAGCTTTCACTCTGTGAAGTTTCAGACCCATAGCTAATTACTCACCTACTCAAAATGAGTAAATGCGAATTATCTCTAAAAGTATTGCAGATAGCCAATTTTTCTCAAATAACTCATTCACCTACTTTTGGCAGAGCTTTCACTTGGTGAAGTTTCAGACCCATAGCTAATTACTCACCTACTGAAAATGAGTAAATGTGAATTATCTCTAAAAGTATTGCAGATAGCCAATTTTTCTCAAATAACTCATTCACTTACTTTTGGGAGAGCTTTCACTTGGTGAAGTTTCAGACCCATAGCTAATTACTCACCTACTGAAAATGAGTAAATGCGAATTATCTCTAAAAGTATTGCAGATAGCCAATTTTTCTCAAATAACTCATTCACCTACTTTTGGGAGAGCTTTCACTTGGTGAAGTTTCAGACCCATAGCTAATTACTCACCTACTCAAAATGAGTAAATGCGAATTATCTCTAAAACTATTGCAGATAGCCAATTTTTCTCAAATTAATCATTCACCTACTTTTGGGAGAGCTTTCACTTGGTGAAGTTTCAGACCCATAGCTAATTACTCACCTACTCAAAATGAGTAAATGCAAATTATCTCTAAAAGTATTGCAGATAGCCAATTTTTCTCAAATAACTCATTCACCTACTTTTGGGAGAGCTTTCACTCTGTGAAGTTTCAGACCCATAGCTAATTACTCACCTACTCAAAATGAGTAAATGCGAATTATCTCTAAAAGTATTGCAGATAGCCAATTTTTCTCAAATAACTCATTCACCTACTTTTGGCAGAGCTTTCACTTGGTGAAGTTTCAGACCCATAGCTAATTACTCACCTACTGAAAATGAGTAAATGTGAATTATCTCTAAAAGTATTGCAGATAGCCAATTTTTCTCAAATAACTCATTCACTTACTTTTGGGAGAGCTTTCACTTGGTGAAGTTTCAGACCCATAGCTAATTACTCACCTACTGAAAATGAGTAAATGCGAATTATCTCTAAAAGTATTGCAGATAGCCAATTTTTCTCAAATAACTCATTCACCTACTTTTGGGAGAGCTTTCACTCTGTGAAGTTTCAGACCCATAGCTAATTACTCACCTACTCAAAATGAGTAAATGCGAATTATCTCTAAAAGTATTGCAGATAGCCAATTTTTCTCAAATTAATCATTCACCTACTTTTGGGAGAGCTTTCACTTGGTGAAGTTTCAGACCCATAGCTAATTACTCACCTACTCAAAATGAGTAAATGCTAATTATCTCTAAAAGTATTGCAGATAGCCAATTTTTCTCAAATAACTCATTCACCTACTTTTGGGAGAGCTTTCACTTGGTGAAGTTTCAGACCCATAGCTAATTACTCACCTACTCAAAATGAGTAAATGCGAATTATCTCTAAAAGTATTGCAGATAGCCAATTTTTGTCAAATTAATCATTCACCTACTTTTGGGAGAGCTTTCACTTGGTGAAGTTTCAGACCCATAGCTAATTACTCACCTACTCAAAATGAGTAAATGCGAATTATCTCTAAAAGTATTGCAGATAGCCAATTTTTCTCAAATAACTCATTCACCTACTTTTGGGAGAGCTTTCACTTGGTGAAGTTTCACACCCATAGCTAATTACTCACCTACTCAAAATGAGTAAATGCGAATTATCTCTAAAAGTATTGCAGATAGCCAATTTTTCTCAAATAACTCATTCACCTACTTTTGGCAGAGCTTTCACTTGGTGAAGTTTCAGACCCATAGCTAATTATTCACCTACTCAAAATGAGTAAATGTGAATTATCTCTAAAAGTATTGCAGATAGCCAATTTTTCTCAAATAACTCATTCACCTACTTTTGGGAGAGCTTTCACTCTGTGAAGTTTCAGACCCATAGCTATTTATTCACCTACTCAAAATGAGTAAATGCTAATTATCTGTAAAAGTATTGCGGATACCCAATTTTTATCAAATACTCATTCATCTACTTGTGGGAGAGCTTTCACATGGTGAAGTTTCAGACCCATAGCTAATTACTCACCTACTCAAAATGAGTAAATGCGAATTATCTCTAAAAGTATTGCAGATAGCCAATTTTTCTCAAATAACTCATTCACCTACTTTTGGGAGAGCTTTCACTTGGTGAAGTTTCATACCCATAGATAATTATTCACCTACTCAAAATGAGTAAATGTGAATTATCTCTTAATAGTATTGCAGATAGCCAATTTTTCTCAAATAACTGATTCACCTACTTTTGGAAGAGCTTTCACACACGAAAATGAAAAATTGTGAATATCTCGGAAAAGCTATTTCTTCTGCTTTAATGCTCGGCGGGAGATACACACCGCGGCAGTAGTCTTGACAAAAATTTTTGTCTCCCCCAAAATGGTGGCCATTTTGAATTTTCAAAGTTTTTGCAAAACACAAAAATGCTTATATCTCGAAAACCGTGCTATATGGAGCGAACTCAACAAAAGTTTGGACCTGCTGGGTATCTCTGCAGAGTAGCCATGCCAATTTCCAAAATATTTTTGTCTCGCCAAATATAGCGGACATTTTTAATTTTTTTATTTTTTGCAAAACACAAAAATGCTTATATCTTGAAAACCGTGCTAGATAGAGTAGACTGCGCTGACTTTGGTTGCCACAACAGTATAAGGCTAGAAACGAAGCATTTTCTTAATACTTTAGCACTCACCTTTATAGCCGTTTCGGGACGCTTTGTTTTTGCTATGCAAAAACATTATCTTTTTTTTTTGCGAGCGATCCTCTAGTTTGTTTTGTTATGAGTTCACAGAAGTCACTAGCTGCTTACCCGCCTACCAAGCGGTAGTTATTCAGCAATTGTCCATTGGATACGATGTATTAACGCAATAAAATTGCAAATTTAATAAGTAAATTAAATTTTTATAAGTTAATACCCTATCCAATGGACAGGCAAGGCCCTCCCAACCGACCCCGCTACCAGCTTAGTAGGGGTCTAAATCTGTTTAGACAACGAAAAAGATGAACTGACATCACTCTGTCTGGACAGGAAGCAAGTATGTTGCGCCACCTAGCGAATGCACACTACTGACCGGTCCTGCCTGTATTATATACAGGACGTCTTTTTCTGGCGTTTGGCGGGACTGGTCGCGCCGACCGGTAAAGCAATTGTCCATTGGATAGGGTAATAACTTATAAAAATTTAATTTACTTATTAAATTTGCAAGTTTCTTCTTTCATTTAAGCAAAGGTTGACATTCAGTCCCAGGATTCTCATGATTTGCATAGGGTTCCTTGCATTGCTAGAATTATTCAGTTCTTCAATTCTTTTTAAATGTATTTGGAACTCTTTGGAAGTACCCAAGTCTTTAGCCATTCAAAATCCATATTAGGAGACCATGAAAAGGCTTTTTACTTGGATGAATGTGTTAGTACACAGTTTTTAATTGTATCAGAATCACAATCTATTGTTATGCAGGTATATACATAAGCTACCTAATGCTTTTTGCAGGTATCATAGTATGGTATTGAGACAGCTACATAATTACATTTCATATATGTGATGGAATGAAGTCTGTTTTCAAATGTAACTTAAAAGCAACAGTGACTGGTTTCAGATAAGCCATTGTGTTTGTTCACAAATGGTGTGGAGGTTTATGTCCTGTGGCAATTCCTTACCAATTTTTCTGAGGTGTTACACAATGTAAGGCTATTAATACATGATAACATTACTCATGGACCAAATAATCTGTTCACAATGGTCCAATATCATAGGATATTATGATGGAACTTATGTTTATGTCATGGAAAACAGCAAGTTACCTTTGTATGTCCCCAGTTTCAATTCCCAGTGTATTGGACATAGTGGTGTTGAATATTTCCTGGGGAATATTGACATTTATGTTTTGCTTTTTAGCTATCATCCTCAAGTTGCTTTACTGAAGAGTTTATTGAATGATAGTGTTAGTAGTACTAGATGGCTGGGAATGGTTAGTGTTGGGTTGTGTTATAATCTTCCACAAAACTTTCTCTGCTCCTTACTCCTGGGAAAATCTCTTCAAGCAAGCTTACAGTCTGAGGTTTCACCAGATCCGTTAAATTCTTTGTCTTTATGTTTGGTATCTGGACATATTTCAGACTTAGCTTTGGAACTCTCATTTTCAATGGCAGACAGAGTTCTACCTTATTTGTGAAGATAAGTCTTCTCTATGAATATAGGGAGACTTATTGAATTGTTTATTAGTGCTCATTGCAGTTTCTTTTTGTGCTGGGTTGTCTGCTTCTTATAACTTGGGAAATATCCTCAAACTTCCGTTCAGTCGGATTTTTCCATCAGATTCCACATAATTCCAAGCCTTATATGTGTGATCTGATCAAGAGGTTTTCCTTGTATTTTACCTGTTTCACATGTAATTATGTCCACCCCCCTGGGGGGTGGATATATTATTTTTGCTTTTTTCGCCGTCCGATGTCCGATGTCCGTTGTCCGATGTCCGGCGTCCGGCGTCCGATGTCCGGCGTCACGCATGGTTTCCGCTCATTTAAAGGAAAAGTATTAGAGCTATTGTCACCAAATTTGGTATGCAGGCTTATTGGGTCAGTAGCTTGCTTGGGATTGCTTTTGGCTGTTGTACCTCTTTTGCTTACTGAGTAATACTTAAGTACAGCTATTTTCAGTACCCATTGGTTTCCGTGCATTTAAGCCAAAATAATTAAAGATATTTTACTACAATTTTGAATACAAGATTGTTATGTCCATAGCTCGCTTGGTATTGCATTTGGGACTGATAGCTTTGTCAGTACATGAGTAATAGCCATTTAGGTACTTCATTGTGTATTTTCAGTACTACTTTTGAGTAATTTGCTCCTATCTCCTTAACCGTGCGAGATAGAGCGATTTCGGCAAAATTTTCGACCCACAGGGTATCTGAGGAGTGTACTCTTTGCAATTTTCAAAAAATTTTCCCCTCCCCAAAAATGGCGGCCATTTTGAATTTTCGAATTTTTGCCAGAAATGGCAAAACACTAATTTGCTTCTATCTCCTTAACCGTGCGAGATAGAGCGATTTCGGCAAAATTTTCGACCCACAGGGTATCTGAGGAGTGTACTCTTTGCAATTTTCAAAAAAATTTCCCCTCCCCAAAAATGGCGGCCATTTTGAATTTTCGAATTTTTGCCAAAAATGGCAAAACACAAATTTGCTTCTATCTCCTTAACCGTGCGAGATAGAGCGATTTCGTCGAAATTTTCGACCCACAGGGTATCTAAGGAGTGTACTCTTTGCAATTTTCAAAAAATTTTCCCCTCCCCAAAAATGGCGGCCATTTTGAATTTTAGAATTTTTGCCAAAAATGGCAAAACACAAATTTGCTTCTATCTCCTTAACCGTGCGAGATAGAGCGATTTCGTCGAAATTTTCGACCCACAGGGTATCTAAGGAATGTAATATTTGCAATTTTCAAAAAATTTTCCCCTCCCCAAAAATGGCGGCCATTTTAAATTTTCGAATTTTTGCCAAAAATGGCAAAACACAAATTTGCTTCTATCTCCTTAACCGTGCGAGATAGAGTGATTTCGTCGAAATTTTCGACCTACAGGGTATCTAAGGAATGCAATCTTTGCAATTTTCAAAAAATTTTCCCCTCCCCAAAAATGGCGGCCATTTTGAATTTTCGAATTTTTGCCAAAAATGGCCAAACACAAATTTGCTTCTATCTCCTTAACCATGCGAGATAGAGCGATTTCGTCGAAATTTTCGACCCACAGGGTATCTGAGGAATGTAATATTTGCAATTTTCAAAAAATTTTCCCCTCCCCAAAAATGGCGGCCATTTTAAATTTTCGAATTTTTGCCAAAAATGGCAAAACACAAATTTGCTTCTATCTCCTTAACCGTGCGAGATAGAGTGATTTCGTCGAAATTTTCGACCTACAGGGTATCTAAGGAATGCAATCTTTGCAATTTTCCAAAAATTTTCCCCTCCCCAAAAATGGCGGCCATTTTGAATTTTCGAATTTTTGCCAAAAATGGCAAAACACTAATTTGCTTCTATCTCCTTAACCATGCGAGATAGAGCGATTTCGTCGAAATTTTCGACCCACAGGGTATCTGAGGAATGTAATATTTGCAATTTTCAAAAAATTTTCCCCTCCCCAAAAATGGCGGCCATTTTAAATTTTCGAATTTTTGCCAAAAATGGCAAAACACAAATTTGCTTCTATCTCCTTAACCGTGCGAGATAGAGTGATTTCGTCAAAATTTTCGACCTACAGGGTATCTGAGGAATGCAATCTTTGCAATTTTCCAAAAATTTTCCCCTCCCCAAAAATGGCGGCCATTTTGAATTTTCGAATTTTTGCCAAAAATGGCAAAACACAAATTTGCTTCTATCTCCTTAACCGTGCGAGATAGAGCGATTTCGTGGAAATTTTCGACCCACAGGGTATCTAAGGAATGTAATATTTGCAATTTTCAAAAAATTTTCCCCTCCCCAAAAATGGCGGCCATTTTGAATTTTCGAATTTTTGCCAAAAATGGCAAAACACAAATTTGCTTCTATCTCCTTAACCGTGCGAGATAGAGCGATTTCGTGGAAATTTTCGACCCACAGGGTATCTAAGGAATGTAATATTTGCAATTTTCAAAAAATTTTCCCCTCCCCAAAAATGGCGGCTATTTTGAATTTTCGAATTTTTGCCAAAAATGGCAAAACACAAATTTGCTTCTATCTCCTTAACCGTGCGAGATAGAGCGATTTCGTGGAAATTTTCGACCCACAGGGTATCTAAGGAATGTAATATTTGCAATTTTCAAAAAATTTTCCCCTCCCCAAAAATGGCGGCCATTTTGAATTTTCGAATTTTTGCCAAAAATGGCAAAACACAAATTTCCTTCTATCTCCTTAACCGTGTGAGATAGAGCGATTTCGTCGAAATTTTCAACCCACAGGGTATCTAAGGAGTGTACTCTTTGCAATTTTCAAAAAATTTTCCCCTCCCCAAAAATGGCGGCCATTTTGAATTTTCCAATTTTTGCCAAAAATGGCAAAACACTAATTTGCTTCTATCTCCTTAACCGTGCGAGATAGAGCGATTTCGTCAAAATTTTCGACCCACAGGGTATCTAAGGAATGCAATCTTTGCAATTTTCAAAAAATTTTCCCCTCCCCAAAATTGGCGGCCATTTTGAATTTTCGAATTTTTGCCAAAAATGGCAAAACACAAATTTGCTTCTATTTCCTTAACCGTGCCAGATAGAGCGATTTCGTCAAAATTTTCGACCCACAGGGTATCTGAGCATTATACTCTTGGTAATTTAAAAAAAATTTTCCCCTCCCCAAAAATGGCGGCCATTTTGAATTTTCGAATTTTTGCCAAAAATGGCAAAACACAAATTTGCTTCTATCTCCTTAACCGTGCGAGATAGAGCGATTTCGTCGAAATTTTCGACCCACAGGGTATCTAAGGAATGCAATCTTTGCAATTTTCCCAAAATTTTCAGCTCCCCAAAAATGGCGGCCATTTTGAATTTTCGAATTTTTGCCAAAAATGGCAAAACACAAATTTGCTTCTATCTCCTTAACCGTGCGAGATAGAGCGATTTCGTCGAAATTTTCGACCCACAGGGTATCTGAGCATTGTACTCTTGGTAATTTTCAAAAAATTTTCCCCTCCCCAAAAATGGCGGCCATTTTGAATTTTCCAATTTTTGCCAAAAATGGCAAAACACTAATTTGCTTCTATCTCCTTAACCGTGCGAGATAGAGCGATTTCGTCGAAATTTTCGACCCACAGGGTATCTAAGGAATGTAATATTTGCAATTTTCAAAAAATTTTCCCCTCCCCAAAAATGGCGGCCATTTTGAATTTTCGAATTTTTGCCAAAAATGGCAAAACACTAATTTGCTTCTATCTCCTTAACCGTGCGAGATAGAGTGATTTCGTCGAAATTTTCGACCCACAGGGTATCTAAGGAATGCAATCTTTGCAATTTTCAAAAAATTTTCCCCTCCCCAAAATTGGCGGCCATTTTGAATTTTCGAATTTTTGCCAAAAATGGCAAAACACAAATTTGCTTCTATTTCCTTAACCGTGCCAGATAGAGCGATTTCGTCAAAATTTTCGACCCACAGGGTATCTGAGCATTATACTCTTGGTAATTTTAAAAAAATTTTCCCCTCCCCAAAAATGGCGGCCATTTTGAATTTTCGAATTTTTGCCAAAAATGGCAAAACACAAATTTGCTTCTATCTCCTTAACCGTGCGAGATAGAGCGATTTCGTCAAAATTTTCGACGCACAGGGTATCTAAGCAATGCAATCTTTGCAATTTTCCAAAAATTTTCCCCTCCCCAAAAATGGCGGCCATTTTGAATTTTCGAAGTTTTGCCAAAAATGGCAAAACACAAATTTCCTTCTATCTCCTTAACCATGCGAGATAGAGCGATTTCGTCGAAATTTTCGACCCACAGGTATTTGAGCATTGTATTCTTGGCAATTTAAAAAAAAATTTCCCCTCCCCTAAAATGGCGGGAATTTTGAATTTTCAAATTTTTGCCAAAAATGGCAAAACACAAATTTGCTTCTATCTCCTTAACCATGCGAGATAGAGCGATTTCGTCGAAATTTTTCAACCCACAGGGTATCTAAGGAATGTAATCTTTGCAATTTTCAAAAAATTTTCCCCTCCCCAAAAATGGCAGCCATTTTGAATTTTCGAATTTTTGCCCAAAATGGAAAAACACAAACTGGCCTTAACCGTGCAAAATAGAGTTATTTTGTTGAAATTTTCGACCCATAGGGTATCTAAGAAATGTACTCTTGGCCATTTTCAAAAAAATTTCCTTTTCCCAAAAATGGCGGCCATTTTGAATTTTCAAATTTTTGCCAAAAATAGAAAAACAGGAATTTGCTTCTATCTTCTTAACCGTGCAAGATAGAGTGATTTCGTCAAAATTTTCAACCCAACCAATGCAAAAAGGCATGAAGCTGAAATAATTTACATCTACACTAACAAATATTTAAGCATCATTGATATATTTTACAAATGAAACAGGGTCTTGTAAGACTACTGTACAATTTGGGCAAAAGGTTCATGGGTGGACATTACACATGATAATGTGTGTTCTTCTATGCTATCCTGTTTCTATTCGCATCTACTATCAACAGGGCGGCCTATTTCTAGTTTAGTATTTATACATGCTGAACTACGTTGAATTCTGGGTTTGAGCCTAATAGAGTCTGCCTAGCAGAGATTAAGTGCTATAAAGTACAGATTCTGACTGTGGAATCATGAGCTTCAGACTGGGATATGTCTTGTTTTGCTGTTGATAAATTATTTCCCAGTTTATACTTCTCTGATTTATTTTGTGGTGAAGGGGAAGTTAAGTATTTACGTACAGAAGTTAAGAAGTTGGAATCTATTTAAACTTTCTTAATTTGATGATTACAGATAAACCATCTAGTGGATCATCTTTTAAGTTTAAAAATCATTAGAATATCTGCTTAGATATTCTTAATGTATTACATACATTAACTAGTGTTTGGTTTTCAGTCTTTGAAGTTGTAAACTTTGTCAAAGGTCTAAGCTAAGGATGTAATCTTTTATGGTGAGACATTGGGAGTATACATTCACAAACTACTTTTGTTGGGTGTTGTGGTTTTAGCCCAGCATGTTGTGGATTATAAAGTAGGTACAGTCATAATGGCTACTCTATCTCCTACTACTTCACTCTAGCCCACAACTCCTCAAAATGATTGGAACTTAGTTTCTGGCAATTCATATCTTAGTTACTTTTGTCTAGTTAAATAAGATATTTTGTTTCACTTAGTCGAATACTTTTCCTCACAAGAATGTTTGGTATTAGCACTTGGGCTTTGGATTTAAGATTAGTTTCTAACAAATTATAACTTACGTAGGTTATCTTTTGTTTAGTTAACTAAGATAAATTTTGTATCACTTAGTCTAGTACTTTTCTCACAAGAATGTTTTGTATTAGTACTGTGACTTTGGATTGGAGATTGTTTTCTGACAAGTTATAACTTACATAGGTTATACTTTGTTTAGTTAACGAAGATGATATATGTATCATTTAGTCGAGTATTTTATCCTCAAAAATTAGCCTGGATCATAGGACTTTAGCTTATTGGTTTCTACCTACTCTTAGTGTGTCAAAAATTTAAACCCACCACCTGTATGGTTGAAATCAAGTTATAGTCAGGATAAGGTAATGGTATTTTACGCAATAAAATGTAAAAATTTTATTGTAATTTAACTTTTTGTAAGTTAAATACTTACCTTATCCTCACTATATTTGGATTCCCGCCCGTCCATCCCCACATATAAATTTTTGTTTTGGGTATAAGTATAGCTTTACATACTCCCAAATTAAAATATTAAGTACATAGAGGAACTAGGGGCATGGTGCATGCAGTGTACTAACAAGAATATTTGAAGAAAATATTTGAGTTGGTCGTGGATGTTTGCTCTCGCCAACGCATAGCACTAGTGAGGATAAGGTAAGTATTTAACTTACAAAAAGTTAAATTACAATAAAATTTTTACAATTTGTTAGTGATGACTTGTATATAAATACTGTAAGTAACTCATTCGTAATATGGAAACTATTTGAGAACACTCATTAATGGCATTAAATAGAAAATATATGGCAAAAATGAAAATTGTATTTAAATTTACTACAACTTTACAACTGTCATTAAAATGCATTTGCTATAAGCTAACTGTCCCACTGGGTTTGGGCATTTCACTCTTATATAATCTTTTAGTATCTGTTGTTTGCTTGACTAGGTACGGTTAATAATCTTGAAGATTCTACTCCTTATGTGGTGTGATTTGGATTTTATGTTACAAAAGGAAGGGAACATTTGTATCGGTGGTAGAGCTTAATACTGTGCCATAACTGTATCATTACAAAATAAATTTTCTGTGACAAAAGTTGTATTTATTTTTTTCTTTCAAGGCATACATCATTATTTACACCTTTCATCATTCTCATACAAGTCAGCTGACATTGACTCTCGAGGGACGTTTATTTGTATAGAATTCAGGAGTTTTCACTCCATGGAGGTTTCGCTCCATTTATTTTGCTTTTGACGTATTTGACATTCAACTAAATAGGTGTTTGACATAATACACTTCATATTCAAGTAGCATGCCTATTTATAAATGGCCCATCAAAAACATTGTTAGGAAACCCCTTGGAAATCCATGACATCATAATTTCTATTCATACATGAATGTTAATGAGTTGTACAAGTTTGTGAATTTTAAGTGTTTGTCCACCATAAAAATAGACATTTCCACGTAAAATACTTAATCTTTCAGCAGCATTCATATTTATACTTACACAATATTTTACTATATCAAATATCTGATGAATAAACAACAAAATGGCGAAATAGTTATAGTGAAAACCTTCTTCTTTGGAATAAAATCCCTTATGTAATGGTGCGAAACCTCCTTGGAGCGAAATTCCTTGACACCTTTGTATACAGGACAAAATGCATGTGGAAGAGGCTGCCGGTTCTGCAGCCACATGCCCCAGTTTTCCATTAGCTATAGCTAAACAACAACTGGGGGGCGGATTCTCTTCAAATTTGGCACATGTATGCAGTAGCCTGGGAAAAATTTTGAATATGGTGCAACGACATTTTAACCAATCAGAGAAGTCACATGACCCAAAAACATGTTTTTAAAAGTGGTGTGCTTGTTTTAACTTAAAAATGCCTTATGTGTTTGCCTAAAATTTGGCAAGTAGATTTGTTTTATAGATGTCTGGAAATCGTTAACTTGGAATTGATCCAATACAAAATGGCGGACTTATTGACGAATAATTAAATGTTACGATTTTCCTTAATGATGAGAAATCAAAGTCCGTAATATCTCAGAAATGGTATCAGATAGAGCTATTTTGACCAAATGTTTGGCCCAGAGGGTATATGCAGAGTAGTCTGCACATTTTCCAGAAAAACTGTTCTGCCTGAATGCCAGAAGTACAAGTCCTGAATCACACATGATTCCATAAGAAAATTAGGCTCAGATTTTGTGCTTCCTCCTGAATAGTCCTGAAGAACTCTGGTTGTGTTCACAAATGACTGGCAGAGGACCTATGATGATAAGGGATGAGTCCAAAACCACTTACAAATAGTAGGAGAAATATAGGAACTGCTCCCCCCCAAAAAAAAAGCTGGTTTGGATCTGTTCCTGTGGTTTGGACCCACAATATGTCTTTATTTCCTATATAATCTCCTTAGGAACCAGCATTTCATTACTTTTTTGTGAGCAAGCACTCCACATTTACAGAACCCAAACAAGTGATGAAGAATAGATATCTATGAACTAGTTAAGGCTAGCATTGATCATTAATACCATACAGAAAATTCAAGTAATCTAGTAGCTCTGGATGCCCTGCTGATATGACACCTAGCCCGAGTCAACATTTCCTGTTTCTTTTTTTTTGTACTAATGATTTTTATACCCTTCTCACTTTTTTTCTCAGCCTTCCTCATTCTTTTCATTCAAATTTTGAAAGTTTTCCAAAGTCATTGACCTTTCTGGACTAGCACATGCTTTGTTCAGTAGTTAATCTACATGTCCAGGAACAGTAATTCATTATGTTCTGGAGGCATTCTTTACTGGTTATGCAACAATCAAAAATGAATGGATTTATCACCCTAAATGTCTTTTGCATTCATTTTGGGATGATTCTTTATATTCTGTTCGGATTTGGGAGTAATTCCTGCAATTTGGGAAGCAATTGTGTGAGATTCCAGTGAAGTTTTGCTAATTATCAGAGAATGACTAGGATCAACTTGGGATTGACTTATGAACCTTCCAGATGAGATGCAAATGCCATCAGAATCTGATAAAATCTTTTAAATCTGGAACTGCTTCCAAAAATTTTTGCACGAAACTTTAATGGACTCTTTACCTTCCAGAAATGACAAATGCTATAGAATGCTCTTGGACATTCAGGAATAGCACCAGAAGCAGATAGGAATCTCTGCCTGGAAAACTTTTACATTTGTTTCTCAACTTGAACATGGATCAGGAATGTGGAACAGGGTATAATGTAGACTGTAGGTCACATTACAAATTTGAGGTTTTTTGAGACAAGTCTTTGGTTTTTGCTCTATCTTAATCCCTTCGCCACCAATGGAGCAGTATTCTACTATACCGAAGGAAAATCCGGGATGACTAATTTACAGACAGTTTAAGTTGCTAATTCATACACCACAAGTGGTTTTTTTATCCATAACGTCCTCGTACATAACAATTTAAATGACTTATTTTAGTATACCAAGATGTTTAATTCTACAGTACTGAAGGAAAGCTAGAATATCATAGAGGTGTGTCAACTAGACCGACATGGTACTGTAGAATTCACATTGCAGTCGACAGATAAGGTCTTTAAGGGGTTAAATACCTTTTTTGTGTATGGAAGTTGTTTATGGCATTATCAATAAATTAACTTATCTTATATATCAGTCTGAATTTTTAGTCATATGTTTAGTGTCTTCACCAACAAAATCAGATTGAGCCCATTATTTTGATCTTGCTTTTTCACTCTTTCAATATATCTTGTAAAAGTGGCCATTCTGGTACATTATATTTGTTTGATTTTCATTTTGGCCTTTCTTTCAGAAGTAAATGTTCCTAAATTTTCTGTAGCAATAAAGTAAAGAGGAATTTTCAAATTCCCCCCCTCCATGTCTAGCAGGTGTTTGTATAGATTAGCTTACATAGGCCATCCGACATCCATACACCATTTAAGTTTAATGATTGAGAGATTTAAGTCTCCAACTGGTTAACATATTTCTCATTGGACCACCTGGCCCAGGTATTTGTGGTTGTGGATTGGAATGAGCTTATGGCAATGTGTGGGATTCTATGAATGACTGTCCTGATATGATCTTAGCCGTTAAAAGGGACATAAACACCTAACTACTGTTTTACTGTATCTTTCCTTACATAGAGCTGGAGGTAGATTATGGCAGTACCATTGGCAACCATAGTTCTGTGTTCTTACAGTCAGAGGAGTCTTAACTTATCTGTTTTGACCTTGTCAAAGGTCACAGGTCAGAAGTGTAGCTCTTGTTGTTGTTGTTGTTCACTGTAGTTCAGTGTTGTACACATACAGTAGTGTTTTATTTGTTCGCTAAAATTTCCTTTTTCAGTCCTTTCATTTAAATGTTTTTAGCATCAGGCATTTGTTTGAACGATGCATAAAAATGAGAACATTTTGGAAATATAAAATAATTGTCAAAAATGCAAGTATAAAAAATTTAAAAGGTATGCTCATTAAGTATTTTATTCAGATTAAAACTGAATGGAAGCCAAGTTTCCTGTGGCATCTTGGAAAGGTATTCAGATATCCTGGCCTTCAAATGTTTTGCCTGAGAAAATTTTGGCCTTATTTTGAAAAACAAAATGGCCGCAATAGCCAATTATTTAAAAATCATTAAGATGCTCTAAAACTTGAAATATTGCAGCTAGGTTCATCAAATATGCGCAACATATATATGGCTAGGAAAGTTAGCCTGATAGTAATTTAGCCTAATTTCAAAAACAAAATGGCTGTCATATCACATGTTAAATGGGATTATCCTATTAAAAAGACCTTATATCTCCCCTATCATTGCTACCAGTGGTTCCAAATGCGAAAACGACTTATACAAAGTCAAGGCCTGAGACTATTTTCCAATTGCTGACTTTTACCTTTGACCCCTTCTTCAATGTCAAGTGGGGTTATCTGACTACAAAGGCCTTATATCTCCTTTAGTTCTCCATTATTACTGATTCTAATGCGGGAGATAACCACTGTGGCAGTGGCCTTGTTCCATTTATGATGGTTGCATGATATACAATTGTTGTAAAGTTGTTTATTTTAGTGATAAAGACCTATTTGTAACAAACTCATCCGATAGAATATGACATGATATAGATACAAACCAGCTTTAAGCTTTGCAAAATGGTGAAAAAATATCTAAAATCCTATTGTAATTATGGAAATTAGGATGATTTTACTTAAAAGAGTTCTCTTGTATAAAGTTAACAATACCTACCAATCCCATTAAAATCTGATTTACTGTCATTGCATTAAGACAAGATCTATTATACGAGTTCCAAATTTATTGTCAAATTATTTAGGTTTTTGTCATCCTTGATGCGTACTGGCTTGTAGATGTACTGATACTGGTGTTACATGTTCCCTGTTTTTAGTCGAATCTTTGATTCGAGTTATGTACTGGGTTGTGGCCGTGATTTTAAATCAGCCGTTTAAGTACTTAAATATCAACTTCTGTGCAATATTTGTTCACATATCTGCACATTAAGGTGTATAGTATACACTCAGCCATTTTGAAGATTTTTAATGCTTTTATTAAGTTATATTTTATAAAGTAAAAAGCTTGTCTAGCACTACGTCTGGCTTTCTGTAAGGTCCCGTATGTCCTAGAAACTATTGTGTTACCCATTGTAGTGGCCTACTCGAATGAGTCTTTTTTAACGGTGTCGTCTGCTGGTTTCTAGACATGAAACCCCAATTAATTTATTTGTCTGCTGGTTTATTTGTCAACAAATAAACCGCAAAGAAATTAATGAATGAAGTGACGTCACGGTAGTACTATACATTTGTCGTTCAGCCAATCAGAATCGAGAACACCTCTGGCAGAGACAATGAAAATATTCAAACTCTGTAGTTCTACATTCAACCACTCGAAGGCGCTTTTGCATGTACTAGAAGTGAGTGATGAAAATGTGAGGCTACAATGGGGTTTCTAACAATATTTTACAAATATATATAATCCAGCAATGTTTTACTGTCACCGCACCTCACTCTGTCTTCTCGCAATATTTAAAACAAATAAAATTGCAAATTTAATAAGTAAATTAAATTTTTATAAGTTAATACCCTATCCAATGGACAATTGCTAATCCGGTCGGCGCAGACCGGCCCGCCAAACGCCAGAAAAAGACGTCCTGTGTTGCCACCGGCTGGCCGGTCCGTAGTACTGTGCACTCCCCAGATGGCGCCTCGTACTTCCTTCCTGTCTAGACAACCTGACGTCATAGCATCTTTTTCGTTGTCTAAACCTCTTAGACCCCTAGTAAGTTGATAGCGGGGTCGGTGGGAGGGTCTTGTGTGTCCATTGGATAGGGTATTAACTTATAAAAATTTAATTTACTTATTAAATTTGCAATTTTATTGCGTTAATACATCCTATCCAATGGACAATTGCTGAATAACTACCGCTTGGTCGGCGGGTAAGTTACTAGGGACTTATGTGAACTCACAAGTAATAGCAAATTTTAACCTACGGTCTAGGCTGACTTCGTCAGGAGACCTATAGGCCCAGGCCTGGGTTGACCCTAAGGTCAGGAAACCCTGTAAGACCTTGGTCGGTTGCCAACAGCCGGTTACCCCGGGGGCTATACCGACGTCGCCCCCCCCCCCTTTTTAACAGACCTGCTCTGAGGTAGGGGAAGAGAGGGATGAGTTCAGTCCCAGAAAGCCAATAAACCTCCCGAAGGAAGCACATCATATTTTATACTATGTGCTTGTAGAACTGTTACATTATGTACATATATACAAATCTCCTCATTCTAAGGGCCACTTGTGGTTCTGCTGAGCAGCCCAACACCAAGCCCAATTGGTAAAGCTCTGAGTCAGTCCAAACCACACCCTTCAGAAAGCACTGTGTGAAGGTATTGTGACTTCAGTGGCAGGCTGACAAGATTGGATCTAAGGAGACTCCCGACTGGAAGACCTTAGAAGCAGCAAAGGCACTGACATCATGGGCTTTAACCTGATGTCAAGTGTGGGCCTCCTGGTCAGAGAGCTCATAACATAGGATCACAGTCTGTTGATCCAAGAGGAGATAGTGGAAGGTGAGATGTCTTGTTGAAACTTTCTTAAAAGGGGACAAGAACCACCTCTTTATTCTGCCTGATGTCTGAGGTCCTGTCCAAATAGTAGCACAGTGCTCTGACCGGAGAGAGGGACCTGTCAGACTTGAGGGATCTATCCAGAGTTGGGGGCCAGGGCTGTTATAACCCCAGGGGCCACCCTGTCTGGACCCGCTTTGGCCAGCTGATTCTAGGATAGAAAGCTGGGTGATGGAAACAGGGACACCTTTGACCAATCGGATTGGTGTCCAATATATCAGTTTTGCCAAGCATGAATCTCACTTCTGTACTTGCCCGACCCAAGGGCCAAGAGGGATACCGTCTTGAAGGTCAAATGCTTCAAGGGGGCCTCCTTGATTGGATCAAAAGGAGTCTTAGCTGGTGCATGGCCAGTGAGAAGTTCCAGGAGGGTATGCCACTCCTGCCTTTGGGTCTGTCTCTGAGGAAACTATCCAGGAGACGAGCGAGATTTTTGTCCTTCCTGATGTTGAAAAGTGAATTTCCCAATTTATCAACAATGGGTGACCTGTAAGCATCAATGGTGCTGGGCTGTTTGCCAAGCATGTATCTCACTTCTAGGCTTGCTCGAACCCAGGCCAAGAGGGAAACTGCCTTGAAGGTCAAATGCTTCAAGGAGGCCTTTAATTGGTTCAAATGAACCTTGTCAGCTGGTGCAAAAAACCAGGGAGAGGTTCCAGGAGGGGGGTTCCCCTCCGGCCTTTGGGTCTGTCTCAGTGGAAGCTATCCAGGAGACGAGTGAGATTTTCATTGATGGGCAAATTTCCAGTCTATCAGCAATGGCTGATCTGTAACCAACAATAGTACTGGGCTGCAACTTCCTGTCCTGAAACAGGTACCTAAGGAAGTCAGCAACTGACTTACATGTGGTGCCCGAAGTACACCTGATGAATGATACATCACTTGGTAAAAAAGAACCATTTGCCTCATATGCTGATCTGATTGACCCCCCCTTTGAGGAGCCTCAATTCTTGCTGCCACTGCCTCAGACAAGTCCTGCTCCTCGATTGCTGAGGCTCTAGGAGCCCTGCATGGGGATTAAGATTTGTCAGATTTCTGTGAGGGATCTGATCGAATGGCTGTGAACAGGCTGGACAGATTGGGCAGGCTCAGCGGGATGTGGCTGGACATGGCCACTAGATCCCAAAACCAAGGCATGTTGGGCTACCCCGGAGCAATGAGAATGATTCTCTTGCATGGGGAGTCTTGCAACTTCTCCACCACTTGCCCAATATCGCTGATGGTGGGAAGGTGTATGCTTTCAGATCCTACCATGGCATACTGAGTGTATCCACTGCTGTGGCCAGGGGATCCGGTACTGGTGACACAAACAGAGGCAACTTGTTGTTGAACCTCATAGCAAATAAGTCTATTTGAGCCGGTGCCACCTGCTGCAGATTGAGTGGAAGACCTCTGGAAGGAGAGACCACTCTGTTTGAATGGTCTGCCCTAGCCGGGATAGCTTGTCTGCTACCACATTCAGCCGGCCTGGAATGTGTCGGGCTTAGAGTCACTTGTTTCCTGGTACACCAGGTCAAGCTTCCCCATAGTAGGGCACACGTGGGCCCGACCTCATGCCTCCTTCCTTGTCTATGTATGACACTACTGTGGTGTTGTCAGTTGCTACAAGTACTATCTTGTTTGAGCAAAGTTCCTGGAACTCTTTTTAAAGCCAGGAAGCCTGCTTTAAATTCTAGATAGTTATGTGCAGCTTGCTTCCCGGGAGGGACCCGGTTCCTCCTGCAGTGTGCTCGTTTAAGTGAGCGCCCCACCCTTTTATTGATGCGTCTGTAAATATTTGCAGAGCATGCTTTCTTGGGTATAATGGTTGGCCTGTAAGTACATCGTCTTCCTTCAGCCACCATTGTAAATGGGGGTGCAGGGACCTAGGGACTTGGATCACCTTTTCCAGTGATTCTGGTACCCTCCAGTTGTTTTGAGATGCCACTGTATGGGTCTCATATGAAGTCGACCTAGATTAACTTGCTTTTCTGTAGCCGTCAGTAACCTATCAAGGACATGAATTCCCGGACCGGGCAAGCCGGTAGGGATAGCAGTTTTAACATAGTCTCTTGAAGGTTCTGTCGCCGGTCCAGAGTCGGTCGGAACCGATCAGACCTGAAGTCGAACTGGTAGCCTACAAAATCAAGGTCTTGTTTGGGCTCCCGCTCTGATTTCTGTAAGTTCATCAGCCAACCCAGTGGCTGACACATTATTTACTAGTTCCTGCGAATGTTGGAGACAAGCCTGGGATCTGGCTCTCACCAACCAGTCGTCTAGGTACTGGTGGCTTCTTAAGTCCTTGTGTATGGTCACAAGTTTTACCTGCTTTGGTATCACAGTGAACTCCAAAGGTGCTGTGGACAAAACCGAATAGCAGGCATTACCTGGATTGTTCTTGTATAGGTATATGGGAGTAAGTATCCCTCCTTGAACATTTGTAATACCTAGGGTCCAGCCCCCAAGGCTTCCTAAGTTCCCGAAAAAGGGCTTAGTCTGGACCCTACAGGCCGATTGTGTGCCACATTTGGGACATTTGGTATTTTTGATAAACATTTTCTGTCCCTCCGGACACTGGTCCAGTCTGGTGACAATGATCCAGGTTAACAGTCTCTCTGTTCTTATTGTGGTCTGGTGGGACTGACACAACTTTTCATATTAATAGACTCTTCGCCCCGGGCCGGCATCCTGCAAGGTGCAGCATTTACAGAGCAATTGTCATTCGTGAGATGTCTGACCCCTGGCCGGACATGACAAAATTTATTATCTCTCCAGCCAAGTCCAGCACTGATAACAGGTTGTTGAGAGATGTGATAAGGGAAGGTTGCCTGGTAGTAGGTTGGGACACTGGCATGTCACATCACCAAGACCACTGACCGGTCTAAGAATTTTCTGTAACCAAAATTAACCTTAGGCAACTCTGTCCGGTACCAGGACTCCATACCCGGTACTTAACTGTATCCAGCAATTCTCTGTAACCGGCAGAAAACTGGCAGGCTGGGGTCACCAATCAATTTGACAGCTACTGGCCTACATTTAGCCAGCCTTTTTTTTTTTGTAACCAGTTGGCTCGCAGCATTATTCAGTAAGGACTGTGTAGCCAGCACCCTGTTAGTAGACTTGTAACCCGTAGGTTGAAGCCAGTGTACTAGGCTGTGTAGCCAATACCAGTCGGTACACTGTGTAACCATTTGTTGAAGCAAGTGTACTAGGCTGTGTAGCCAGTACCAGCCGGTACACTGTGTAATCAGTTGTTGAAGCAAGTGTACTAAGCTGTGTAGCCAGTACCAGCCGGTACACTCTGTAACCAGTTGTTGAGGCAAGTGTACACGGCTGTGTAGCCAGTACCAGCCGGTACACTCTGCAACAGTTGTAGCCAGTAATAAAAAAACTGTAACTGTAACTGGCAAGAAACTGGCAGGCTGTGGTCAGCAACGAATTTAGACAGCCACTGGTCTACATTTAGTCAGCTTATGTAACTAGTTGGGTGAAAAACAGCACAGTAAGGACTGTGTAGCCAGTGCCCTGCCGGTAGACTTGTAACCGGTAGGTTGAAGTCATATGTAGCCAATTGCTAAAAGAAGGGTACAAGGCTGTATAGCCGGTACCGGCCGGTACACTCTGTAACCAGTTGTTGAGGCAAGTGTACAAGGCTGTGTAGCCGGTACAGGTCGGTACACTCTGTAACTAGTTGTTGAGGCAAGGGTATAAAGGCTGTGTAGCCAGTATTGGTCGGTACACTCTGTAACCAGTTGATGAAGCAAGTGTACAAGGCTGTGTAGTCGGTAACCCATTGCTAAAGCAAATTTTATTTTGTGTTGAATTCAGCTGGCTGTAGGTTTCCTCCATTAATAAAGGTTTTTGTTTGAACGCACGTCTTAATAGTAGATTTGACAGTTGCTGGGAAAGCCCTTGTGAGCTATATTTAGAAACGAATGTTGGTCGGTGTATCACGTGACCAGGGAGGGGCAACGTGATTGGCTGAGAAGAAATGACGATCAGCTTCGTGCCCTGGTCGGTGAAGCACGTGATTAACTTCGTGACCTGGTCGGTGAATCACGTGACCAGCTTCGTGAGTTGGAAGGAAGGACGCGATTGGCTGACTGGATATGACGTCAAAGATCGCGTTCTTTTTAGCTGGTCGGCCGGGTGATGCTTTAAAAGGCAGGAAAGCCTGGACCAGCGCGCTCTAAAGATTTGTAGATGAAAATTCTTCTTCCTTTCGTGATAAAACCAGTGAACTGGCCATCCACAACCCTCACTACCGACAACAAAGCCGGGTCCACAAGGGAGGGACTGATATCACAGTAGACGTGAGATCAAACTTCCTGCACTTCTGAAGGAATTCCTTCTTTGTAGATGTACATATATATGAGCTTACCGGTCGACTAATGCTTTACAGCAAAGATGTCTGGACCAGTGCGCTCTGAAGAAATCTGAAGAATGCATCTCTTGCTGCTGATGTACATATATATAAGCTTACCGGTCGACTAATGCTTTAAAGCAAAGATGTCTGGACCAGTGCGCTCTGAAGAAATCTGAAGAATTCATCTCTTGCTTCTGATGAAGAAACACTGAATACTCGAGCTAGGCTGGTGTGACTGATGCTATACAGCAGAGAAGTCGGTACCAGTGCGCTCTGAAGATGAAGAATGCATCTTGCTGGGGGAATTCCTTTCTTAACAGTGTTCAAAACAACGTAGACTGAAGTTTCCCGTGATTTCTACTTGTAGTAATAGAAAAGACGTTTCTATGGTGATTGTAGTTGGAAGGTCACAGCAGGTACATTCAAACAAAAAAAACACGGATAAAAATACCTTGTAAGTAGTATATCCATTATATTTCTAAATATTGTCGATCTGCCCCTAACAACACAATTGTTGAATGGGAGGAAACTAGAAAATGGCTGCCTTCATATTCTCGTAGATTACTGCCCTATCATCAACACTAAATTGAGTCAACTAGGGAGCGTTTCCAGCAGATTTCTCGATGTATATCCGTGCTTGATATGAAGGTAACACTTTTACAATAAATTATTTGCAAATAAGGTATAAAATCCGTCATAATGCACACTTTTCTTTAAAAAATCTGGAGATTGTGAAAACACGTCTGCACAGTACACGCGCCAAACGAAAAAGATGCTATGACGTCAGGTTGTCTAGACAGGAAGGAAGTACGAGGCGCCATCTGGGGAGTGCACAGTACTACGGACCGGCCAGCCGGTGGCAACACAGGATGTCTTTTTCTGGCGTTTGGCGGGCCGGTCTGCGCCGACCGGATTAGCAATTGTCCATTGGATAGGATGTATTAACGCAATAAAATATCAAATGCTGGTAGTTGTACACCCACAGAGTGATGAAAACGTGAGGCTACGATGGGGTTTCTAACAATATTTTACAAATATATAATCCAGCAATATTTTACTGTCACCGCACCTCACTCTGTCTTCTCGCAATATATAAAACAAATAAAATATCAAATGCTGGTAGTTGTACACCCACAGAGTGATGAAAACGTGAGGCTGAGATGGGGTTTCTAACAACATTTTACAAATATATAATCCAGCAATATTTTACTGTCACCGCACCTCACTCTGTCTTCTCGCAATATTTAAAACAAATAAAATATCAAATGCTGGTAGTTGTACACCCACAGAGTGATGAAAACGTGAGGCTACGATGGGGTTTCTAACAATATTTTACAAATATATAATCCAGCAATCTTTTACTGTCACCGCACCTGACTCCGTCTTCTCGCAATATTTAAAACAAATAAAATATCAAATGCTGGTAGTTGTACACCCACAGAGTGATGAAAACGTGAGGCTACGATGGGGTTTCTAACAACATTTTACAAATATATAATCCAGCAATCTTTTACTGTCACCGCACCTGACTCCGTCTTCTCGCAATATTTAAAACAAATAAAATATCAAATGCTGGTAGTTGTACACCCACAGAGTGATGAAAACGTGAGGCTACGATGGGGTTTCTAACAACATTTTACAAATATATAATCCAGCAATATTTGACTGTCACCGCACCTCACTCTGTCTTCTCGCAATATTTAAAACAAATAAAATATCAAATGCTGGTAGTTGTACACCCACAGAGTGATGAAAACGTGAGGCTACGATGGGGTTTCTAAATATATTTTACAAATATATAATCCAGCAATCTTTTACTGTCACCGCACCTGACTCCGTCTTCTCCCAATATTTAAAACAAATAAAATATCAAAGCTGGTAGTTGTACATCCACAGAGTGATGAAATCGTGAGGCTACAATGGGGTTTCTAACAATATTTCACAAATATATAATCCAACAATATTTTACTGTCACCGCAGCTCACTCCGTCTTCTCGCAATATTTAAAACAAATAAAATATCAAAGCTGGTAGTTGTACACCCACAGAGTGATGAAAACGTGAGGTCAGATACTTTAAGCACAGAACTCACGGCCATTGCACCCAAGTCATTAATATTCTGTGTCCTCGATTCTGATTGGCTAAACGACAAATACTTCATCGGTAAAATACAACATAACCTCTGATCCCCGATTATCGCTCATTATGGCTATTGTAATATTGTAGAAATAACACCCTCATAAAATATTGTCCGGAAACACCCTCAAAGAACTGCCGTGACTGTGCATATTTGCTCATTAATATTAATGCGGCCGTGGACAGGAAATATCCTGGTGGTTTTCATCTTAAACCAGCCTTGTAAAACTGCGCATCTACAG
This sequence comes from Sabellastarte sp. h YS-2021, assembly GCA_964017235.1. Taxonomy (NCBI): domain Eukaryota; kingdom Metazoa; phylum Annelida; class Polychaeta; order Sabellida; family Sabellidae; genus Sabellastarte; species Sabellastarte sp. h YS-2021. The sequence goes on along the minus strand of OZ024927.1, from coordinate 143,964,815 downwards.
ACCCTTTATATTTGTAAACCTTTCACATCACGTCACTACAAATACCCATCTTGCTACACAAATCTGAAAACAACTTCCCTGGAAGCGGTTTGCAAATGTGGGCGATAATACCGAGTTTACAGATTTCAACACCCAGTGCTGTCCTACGGGGGCTTAGTGGTGTAGCGGTTAGAGTTCTCTCCTCTAACCTCTGAGGCCGCCGGTTCGAATCTTGGGCCGGGCGTTTCATGTTGAAAAGTTGGTAGTTACTTGCCGATGCCTGGTGGTTTACGGTTTCCTCCACCTGTAAACTACCCGTCGCAATATGACCCTGGCTGTTGAACGCGACGTAAAACAACAAATAAACAATAAACCAGTGCTGTCCTAAGATTCGACTGTGTGGTTGGATGAAAGCCAACCACTTCACCCTTGTTTTTATCTTGTTATGTATTGTACTGCTGTATCATTTTAACATGGTACATAACAGACAGCTGCAAAAAAGAGAATTCTCAACTGTGTGGAAAAAGCTGAATGTGATTTTTGTGCCACACCTTAAATACATCATGTGGTTTAGAAGTATTCTGTAAGATCAAAATTTTATGTTATTTTCATGTCTAAGATTGGCTTGGTATGTTTTACACTTTAAAATAGCATTTTTTTTTTCAAGCTATTTCATAATCTGTTGCATTTTGTAAATCTTCATTGTCAATTTCTGTTTTTAGATAATGCCACTTTCCGCCACTGACGCTTTGGCAGTTTCAATTCTAGGTACTGAAAATGCACAATCTTGTAACATATTTCCCAGTTTGAAACACCCCATACTATAGTATAATTTTTGCATGATAACCTTTTTATGCTAAAGCAGTTCTGTAATGTCACCAGAAGTGTGATTAATAGTAAAAAATCAATTATAATCCTTCTTTTGTTGTTACCTGTGTGTTGACTTACCGTACTACATGTATTAAAATGCAGTCTTTAATTGAATTTACACGATTAGGAAGACAAATGGGGCAAAATCTTGGGAATAAGGTACTATCAAATATCAATTCACTGATTGAAATTTATATCAAAATTCACTGATTGAAATTTATATCGAATTTATTTGAATAATTGTTGAACATTGTAGCCTCAGAGTACTGTGTTAATGCAATACCAGATCACAGGTCAGCTGGCCCTGTTTTGACTTGTGAAAAATTGTGATTGATGGTTGCCATCACAGAACTGCAAAGCATTAATAGTCTTGCCGTGTCAGGTTTTTTTTGGAATTACAAGACATTCATATGCATGGTATTGAGTAGATATGGTAAAAATCTGAGTTGGTGGTTGATGTTTATTTAAGTTATATGTACATGTATTATAACTTTTACCAAATACTTTATCATGTTCAAATATTAATACTGCCTCAGAATTAGTAATAGCCAGATGTTTATCTTGATTTACATAGTAGACTTTATTACTCTATTACTTTCAGTGGTTCTTCTTAAACAGAATTCACTGTAGCTACGTTTAGCTACAAATTACTAAGGATAATTATGTCCACCCCACTGGGGGGTGGACTTATTATTTTTGCTTTTTCCGCCGTCCGGCGTCACACTTGTTTTCCAGACATTTTAGGCAACAGTTCTTATCCTATCTTTACCAAATTTGGCATGCAGGTTTATTGGGTTAATAGCTTGTATGGTATTGCTTTTGGTGATGATAGCTCTATAGCTAACTGAGTAATAGCTACTTTGCTACTTTTGAGTAGCTCTTTGGTTTCCAGACATTTTAAGGAATGCTATTAAGCCTATCTTTCTGAAATTTGGTATGGAGGTTCATTGGGTTAATAGCTTGTATGGGATTGCTTTTGGGGGGAATTGCTTCATAGATCAGTGAGTAATTAATTAAATAAATGAGTGATTGGCTATTTTGAGTACTGAAAAAGGCAAATGTGCTCATATCTCCTAAACCGTGCGAGATAGAGCGATTTCGTCGAAATTTTCGACCCACAGGGTATCTACGGAATGTACTCTTGGCAGTTTTCAAAAAATTTTCCCCTCCCCAAAAATGGCGGCCATTTTGAATTTTCGAGTTTTTGCCAAACATGGCAAAACACGAATTTCCTTCTATCTCTTTAACCATGTGAGATAGAGCGATTTCGTCGAAATTTTCGACCCACAGGGTATCCGAGCAATGTACTCTTGGCAATTTCAAAAAATTTTCCCCTCCCCAAAAATGGCGGCCATTTTGAATTTTCGAATTTTTCCCAAAAATGGCAAAACACAAAATTGCTTCTATCTCCTTAACCGTGCGAGATAGAGCGATTTCGTCGAAATTTTCGACCCCAGGGTATCTAAATGTACTCTTAGCAATTTTCAAAAAATTTTCCCCTCCCCAAAAATGGCAGCCATTTTGAATTTTCGAATTTTCCCCAAAAATGGCAAAACACAAATTTGCTTCTATCTCCTTAACCGTGTGAGATAGAGCGATTTCGTCAAAATTTTCGACCCACAGGGTATCTGAGCAATCTACTCTTTGCAATTTTCAAAAATTTTCCTCTTCCCACATATGGCGGCCATTTTGAATTTTCGAATTTTTGCCCAAAATGGCAAAACACAAAATTGCTTCTATCTCCTTAACCGTGCGAGATAGAGCGATTTCGTCGAAATTTTCGACCCACAGGGTATCTAAGAAATGTACTCTTGGCAATTTTCAAAAAATTTTCCCCTCCCAAATATGGCGGCCATTTTGAATTTTCGAATTTTTGCCCAAAATGGAAAAACACAAAATAGAGTTATTTCGTTTAAATTTTCGACCAATAGGGTATCTAAGAAATGTACTCTTGGCAATTTTCAAAAAATTTTCCTCTTCCCAAAAATGGCGGCCATTTTGAATTTTTGCCAAAAATAGAAAAACAGAAATTTGCTTCTATCTTCTTAACCGTGCAAGATAGAGTGACTTCGTCAAAATTTTTGACCCAACCAATGCAAAAAGGCATGAAGCTGAAATAATTTACATGTACACTAATAAATATTTAAGCATCATTGATATATTTTACAAATGAAACAGGGTCTTGTAAGACTACTGTACAATTTTGGCAAAAGGTTCATGGGGTGGACATTACACATGATAATGTGTGTTCTTCTATGCTATCCTGTTTCTATTCATATGTTGCAGCTACTATCAACAGGGCGTCCTATTTCTAGTTTCCTTTTATACTTGTTTTTCTGTTATTTACGCAAGTGTCTCTTGAAAATAGTGGTTATTTCAGTTTTGATCTGGTTATCTCACAATCACTGCCACATTATGACCTGCCTTTAGTATTGCCTTCAGGATTTAATATGGAAATGAATATTGGCATTAACTTTTTTGGGCTTGGGAAAAATTTTGATATGTATTACACTGACTTCTCTCAAGGTCACATGACCTGAAAACTGTTGTTTTTTTCTTACACTTGTGTGTGACCACTTTATCTCAGAAAATATTTAAGATAGGTGTACCAAACTTGGCATATACGTTAACTCAGTTAATATTCTGATAATCTGATCCCATTTGGAATACTGGGAATGATTGATTGACAAGTGACTGATTATTTATATAAAATGTATCCTATTTGTATTGTTTGGTTTTAGTGTTAGTACATCTTACCTAATGGAATACTAGCTAAACCAGTCAGCACGACCGGGCCCGCCAATGCCAGAAAAAGACATCTTGTGCAGTGCACTGGCAAGACCCGGTCATAGCATGCATTCTCCATGTGATGCCTCACACTTCCTTCTTGTCTAGACAACGTGATGTCATAGCATCTTTTTCGTTGGTGCATTCAGCTGCTTTCGAAAGTTTGAAGGAAATATTGTAAATTATTGTGAGAATACCTCTTCTTTTGTGAAATTGTTAAAGACATTTTATATATATCATGGCCTCTCCAGGACAAAAACGAGGGACCTGTGGTCAACTCATGGCCGCTTTTGACTTACACTGGAAGTGTGGAAGTTGTCATGACAAAGGTAATAGGGAGGAGCCCTAAAGACTGTGAGTACTGTAACTTGCTTAGTTCTTGTCATAAGGCACAGCTAGCCACCCCATCCTATAAATCACGAAAAGACAGGAAACGGCCACTCCACAGATTATGGTCCTGAAACTGGTTCTGTTACTGTGTTGGGGAACAGGAGGAGGAGATGGCACAACACGAGGACAAGCAGCACTCTGGTAACTCGCATTCTGGTGGATCTCACAAAAAGTCAGACTGGTACCAGTGACCGTACCACCCATACAACCCCATAAATGCACCAGAAGCCGTTAGAAAGTCATTGCAACCAGCCTGGAAACAAGTTGGTCAGCGTGGTAAGAGCAAACGTAGCCGAGGCAAAGCCTCCAACTACCCACAGTGACTGGCCAAGAGTCACAGTTCTTAAATGACAATTACTGTGTGCCTAAGAGGGGTTTGATGACTGTGGCCAAAAGGACAGAGACTTTAAATGTCAATTGTTAATTTGTTCTGTTGCAAGTCATGTACCTTTTGTTGCTTGGCAGGTGCATAAGAAAGGCCTAAGTCCTACCAATTGTCATATGGGTCATTAGAATCCTCAAAGAGGGCTACATCCTGCTCTTCCAAAATTGACCAATTTTGACCAGGTCTCCAGTGATAATAATGGCTATGTCAATCCACTCAGGAACAACTACCTACTGGAAGCATTACATACACTTATTCAAAAGAATGCAGTAGAAAAGGTCAACAATCCAATATCTCTTGGTTCCAAAATCCAACAACAAATGGAGGCCAATACAGTGGAGGCACCTGAAAAATCATTGGAAGACCCCGGAATCACTAGAAAAGATGATCCCAATCCCAAGATCCCTCTATCCACCCTTAAGGTGGTGGCTCCAAGAGGACAATGGCCTGCAAGGGCAGCCATGCTCATCAGATCTTTACAGATGCCTCAAGAGAAGGCTGGGGCACTCACTTGGGGGTCTCAAGGCAAAGGGGGCTTGGTCCCTGCCAGAAAGCAAGTTGCACAAAACTGTCTGGAACTAAAAGCAGTCTTTTTGGCCCTAAGAAAGTTCCAAGACCTCTGTTCAAACAAGATGGTGCTCATAGCAACAGACAACACCACAGTTGTGGCCTACATAAACAAAGAGGAGGGTCCCTAATAAGCTACCCAATTTCCAAGCAGTAGTTATTGTAGCTAATTGTCCATTGTTAACGCTCGACGATAGGAGAGGGTTATTGTGATCAGTTTGTTTCTGTCTGTCTGTCTGTCCGTCTGTCTGTCTGTGCACCGTTCTGCCCTTATAACTCAAAAACTATAACACCAATTGAGCTCAAATTTCGTGGGCAGGTATTTCATGGGGTACAGACAGATTCTTCCAAATTTGGTGTAATTTGTGTGAAAAGTAAAGCCAGGAGAGAGTTTTTCTTATTTTTAATTGGGAATACACAGTGAAACTGCTTCTCTTCATCACATACATAAAAAATCAATATTTTGCTTTCTGATGATGTTATTACTCAGTGATGTCACAATGCAATTGTCATTGTGAGGTCACAAACCTAGCTTGTGATACTTGCTGTCTTTAAGTAAAAATATTTCTTCTCATTTTATGTCTTGAAATTCACATAAAGATAATAAAGAGAGGGGTGGTATAGTCATCATTTTTATTAAACTGTTATTTCTGTTTTATTTTCTCTTTTTTCTTTCAATTCCTTGACAGTCCATCACAAAAAATTACTATGTGTGATTTTTACCAAGAAGTGACCTTTAAGCAATATTTTTACCTCCACCAGCAGTTCATGTTTTTTTGTGTTAATTGCCTATTTGTTTTTTTTTTTTGTTTTTGTTGTCGTTTTTTTTTTGTGTGGGTGGGGGTGGGGGTGGGGGGTAGGGTGTGTGTGTGTGGGGGGGGGGGTGTGTGTGCGTGTGTGTATGTGTTTAGATTACTCCAAAACCAATGAACAGATCTTTATTAAAAAATTTGTGGGTAGGACCTGACCAAAGGAAGAAGTTACTAAAAGAATGATCTGGATGTTATTATGGATACAAAAAATCATTAATTTTCAGAGGTCCCATTTCAATGTATTTTTAATGACTTTAGCTTTTGACTTGATATTTCTATGCAGATTAATTTACATGTTTGGTTTTATTTTATTGTCTTCCTTACAATACTTTATATCACTTAAGAGACTGGTCACATGGAGTCGAGCGTTTTGCTCTCTCTGAGTGCATCTTGTTTAAGATGTATTAATGCAATAAAATTTAAGTTAAAACCTTAACCAATGGACAACAGAGGCCCTCCCAACCAACCTGCTATCAGCTTAATATTGGTTTATCTAGGTTTAGACAACTCAAAAAGATTCTATGATGCAACGTTGTCTAGATAGGAAAGAAGTATGAGGCGCCACCTGGCGAATGCATGCTTAAGACCGGATCTTGCTGATGCACTGCAGAAGACGTCTTTTTCTAATGTTGGCGGGCCTAGTCGACTGGTATAGCTAATTGTCCAGTGGGTTCGGTATTAACATATAAAAATTTAATTTACTTTTAATTTCATTAAATAAAATGTTTGGTTACTTTTTTCATTTTTTAGTATTACACTTATTAAGTAAAATTATAGCAAACAAATTTCACCAGTTGTCCTCCAAAATGAATAGCTGTATTTGTGGTTACTGGTTAACAACAATAATTATATTGTTAGATGTTTCTGTCAGCGTAGCTGTTCCTTCAATTGTGCAATTGCTTTGTGTTCGATAGGTGTTACATAAATAAGGTTCATAGAATATCTGTGAGTTGCACAGTTATTGGAAAATAATTCAAAACACTGAGGCCTAATGGCTGATTTCACTCCTTGTCTACAGATTTAACATTTTGAAAAAGTTTTAGATTACATTTTTGTGTGATACTAAAATGCAAAGTATTAACTGTAAGTTTCCCCAAAACAACATGTATATTTAAACAGTCAGCCCAGAAAGACGACACAGCAAGCACCAGAAATGTTATATCATAGCATATTCCTTTCTGTCCATTTTGAATCAAGTGGTATGGTCAAATATTAGTGTATCCATTTGTGTATGGGATCATGTACGTTATCCCAAAAGAAAGCAACCCACAAACCCATTTTTTCTCACCTGATCAAGTGAAATGAAAATTTGTACAATCTGAATTGTGAACAGAGCTGTAAGAATAGCTGAAGTACTTGTTAAAAAAATAGAGCAAAGAATTATTTCGAGAATAAAGTCAGGGATAGAGCACTCTTTCCTTGTATGATACCTGAAGTTTTGCAAGATCTCCTGAACCTTAACTAGAATGATTTGTCTTGGGCAACTCTTATATGCAAAAAAAAATACAAATTTTGATTATTTTTATGTCAAAAAAACACACTTGAATACAGATATAACTGCTTGTTCCATATTCTTATGGTGATGACCAATTACTATGATTTGCTTGTACTTTCAATACTATAAAAGATTACATATTATCATGCTCCTCTCCATATTTATTAATACATATCGTTTGATTTGTGCAAGATTATGATAGATTATTTTTATGTACAGTCACATAAAGTCACCCAGACACTCTGTCACACATTGTGTGATCACAGATCATGTTTGTGGGATACTTGGTGCACATCTGTCTGATGCCAACAGGCACTCATTCTCCATTTAGCTCAATCTCTCACCTCTACAGTTGTGGGTTCAAATGTAGCTGTTTGTGACATATAGAATAACTAGAGCCAGTTCACCTGTCCCAATGTGTGAATATGATCCAAGCCATTTTAAATGTCAATAAAATCTTAGTAACTTTGATAACTTTAAGCTCTCTGGCCTAGGGTCAGATAAATGACACTGAACAAACGAATAAGATTTAAATTAATATCTGTATCTTTGTGGGCCATTATGTCAGAAGTTATTACCTCCACTAGAAGATTATGTTTTGTGTGTGTCTGTCTGTTTTTCTGTGTTTGTGGTAACTCCATAAGTAATGAACGGGTCTTTCTAAATTTTCTTTATGGCAGTAGGGCCTAACCAAAGGAATAACTAATTAATTTGGGAAAGCTCTGGATCATACTTTGGACACCAAAAATTGTTCACATTTTAAAGGTCCTAAATGTCAATCTATTTTTAATGACTTTGGCTTTCTGGTTGAAATTACTGTAAACGTAACGAGTGGATCTTATGAAATTTTTATGAGGGTTACCAAAAATATCCTGACTTTGTGTGTATGCCCCTCCCCCCTTACCTGGTGGAGGTCTGTGCCCTATAACTTTCTAGATTAATATATGGTTTGAATGCTACTCAATAATAACCCGTATATATTTGTATGGTTAAGTGGCCTGACTCTAATAGAAAATCTTTCATCTGACTCTGTTGGCAGAGTGAGATTCTCTGAGTATTAATGGCTTTGTAGAACAGAACAGATATCTTTAAGTCCACAACAATTATGAAATATAGGTTTGTAAAAGTGCTAATGAGTTTCAGAAGATCAAGTATTCAGAGGGTTATAAACAGCAGTCCTATTTTTGTCACTTGTAGTCATATGTATAGTTATTTTTCTCTCTTTTTTTGTATTTTTAGGTTTTGTTAATCAGGGCCTCACAACACGCATGTGAGAATCTCTAATGATCGTATCTTCACTACCAACTCTATACAAGTGGACATGTGCATTACCAAACAGTGAACAATTGAACCATCCATGACTTACTCAAGAAATATGTATAATCCTTGCATTTCATCACTCGCGTTTATAGATATACATTGATTACATACATCACAATGTTTCTTTGTTGTTATTTTTTTAAATTGTATGTGCTGTGTACATTCGTCAAATTTAATAGAAATCTTAATAAAGATTTGTATCATAATTTTGTGTAATTTTTTTGTAAAATATACAGATTATTTGTAACTTAAACAGAGTCTGGGTTCACTGGTCAAGCTGTATTGTCCCACTAGTGTTTGATTTTAAGCTTTAAAAACTGTATCTGTAGTAATTTCTTGCAAAAAGATCCAGTGATAAGTTTCACTTTTCTTGCTGTGCTATATTAATGTTAATATTTCTGGTATACTGGCAGTTGTGACAGATGAAGCAGTTTCCACAGGATTTTGTTCTGGTTAGAGCTAAATGTTTTGTATACAAAAATACACCCATAATCTGATATTGATACCAGAGATCAGGACTAACATTGATTTTACTTACAGAGTCTATTTTACAGATATTTTGTCATGATCTTGACAAAAAGAAAATGCATTATTACGGCCAATCATAAACTTTCTCAATATGTTCAATAATAATCATAGAAGTTCTTTTAAGCTAATCTGTGTAAATCTAATGAACTTCATTTGTGAGGTTTGTAAAGAGAACTGAGATAGAAGAGATAGAAAATGCAAGTTCTACCAACTTTTAACAAATAAATGAATAACGGTAAACCATTTTCTTACATTGATGTCACTATTTATATTTGTGAGAATTTCATGTCCGTTTTAAAAATAAAGTAAAGATTTAGATTATTAACTTAGGATGGTTTTTACTTATACATAGTTTATTGTACTGACACGCAGGATACAAGTCTGGTACATATTACATTAACATTAAAACTCTGTTAAGTCAAAGTAAAACGGGTAATAGAAATATTGTTATGTAACCATGAATCTTAGGTGGCAGGGTGCACTCCAGTGGGTGGGGTGGTGAAGGGCTTCTGAAGACATGCTTATTTCCACTTAAAGACATTCAGCTGTAAGAAACGGTTTAACCAATGTTTCCTCGGTATAAAGATATAAATTGCCAATGTACTAGATGTGAAGAGAAATATCTTTTATTTAGACCATATAGGATATGTGTATATAATGTTCACAGTTTAAGTGAGTGTATATTAGTTGATTATGTCTTGCGCATGTGAAAGAAAGGACCAAATGTTGGCAAAGCAATATTGTAAAAAATACAGTTTTTGTAGTAGCTGATATTATAAGCTTAGAAATTGTGTGTAATTTTAAAATGGGTAACCTTATTAGTATTGCTGTGTCACAGTTAACATTTGGCAGTTTGTAGAATAAGATGAATAGTTTCAGGGTTAAACATTATTCCACAGTCTTTTTATTAGTAAGAGAATATTTCTGGTTCATGATAAATTCAATAATTATGTGTTTGTCAGGTTCACCTAAATTATTTTAATTTACCAAATCAAACAAACTTTGTCAATAGTTGCATTTATTTAATTAAAATATTTGCATGTTTTTTGTGTTAGCTGGTATTGGGAAATTTACTTACATTTGACGTCATTGTTAAGACCATTGGTCATTGATAAACATTGTAAATATCAAAGTTTTGTCGGACAAAAAGCTTGATCTGGTGGTCTTACAATATCTGTTGATGGACTTTGTCATTATTTCCAGTGAATTGCCAAAGTGAACGTTGTATGATAACTTTAAAATTGAAGTAAAATGAAAGCAATTTTAGCTTTACTGTCGTGTATTGCATGACATCGGCTATGGTTAGTCATCTATCATTTGCTAATTTTAAAAGTTACTGTTTTTTCGTTTAGTATGTTACATTCAATAGTGACCTTCAAGTATACTAGCAAGAAAAATGGCTGAAAATAGCTTTACTGTCGTGTATTGCATGACATCGGCTATGGTTAGTCATCTATCATTTGCTAATTTTAAAAGTTACTGTTTTTTCGTTCAGTATGTTACATTCAATAGTGACCTTCAAGTATACTAGCAAGAAAAATGGCTGAAAATAAGCCAAAGTTCCACATGTATAATTTGCACTAGCAATCCTTTTTGGACATAAAACTCAGCTAGTTAAGATAAAAAAAAATGATTTTGAATGGTGATCCATCATCAAATGAGTATTGTATATTTTAAAGCTTTAGAGTTATATTTTAATATGTGTTAAAAAGGGCATCATTTTCCACATGCCATGGTGTTGTGGACTGTGTATTGATTTCCTGTTCCTATTCATATTCTTTTGGGTGCGTTTAATCAAAGTTGGGACTTGTGTATTTTTTCCTACCTTCTTGTAGTTTGAGTTGAAAAGTTTTAGTAATACTGTTGTGTTGATTTTGTTTACTGTTCTAAAAATGGGGTGTATTTCACATTTTCCTGATGATTCATTTGTTTTTGACTAAATATAACTCTCTATTTTAGATAACAGTAAAAAATAGGAAAAACTATTTCTAGATTTATATGTAATGTACTAATTTTACAGAATTAAATTGGTAAGAATTTTATTTTAACTGTAAGGTCTGGTGATAGAATTTCAGTTATTAAACAAACATTGACAGCTCTTTATTTAAATGTGTTTTAACTTGTATTTAAATTAGTTTGAGCAGTTATGGTGCTGTGAAATGTATAAATTATGTATCTGTTAATTATAGTCTTAACTGCATATATTCTAATATTAACAAGATGATTCAGAGAAATTATATTTATAAGCTGTAAGATATATATTGCACATTTGTACATGTATACTAAATTTCGTAGGTAATATTTATGTGCTTTTTAAGGTTTTTTTTTTAAAGACAAACCCATATGTACAAAATTAATAAATTAACATTACATAGAGTGAGAGATGTAAAATTCGCCACATATCTGAAATTCGCCACATGTGAAAATACCAATAAAATAAATGAATTGTGGTGAGATTTGTTGAATGTATAGTAAATTAAGGTCTTTTGAACTGAAAAATACCAATTTTGAGACAAAAACATCATTTTCTTCATAAAATTAACTAAGGTTTTAAAGGTAGCGAATTTTAGATTCCTGGCGAATTTTAGATTTCTTATTCTAGATGGCTGATTTGTAAATATATATTTTTTTCTGTGGCCACAATATTCAGAATAAGAGATTTAATTAAAACATGCTACACTATTTGCACAAAGGTTACAGTGCAACAACCCAGGGCCTGGATTGACATTCCTAGTTTTAGAATAGACTTCTTTTACGATTCTTCATGGAAAATGGCAATTTTTTTTTCAAAAAAAATTTTTCAGAAGGAGGAAACTATATTGGATAGTATAACTACCCGTTTTATTCACCACTATTATGTCTAATTTGTCATCTTAACATCCCCAGATGAATAACAAGGATGTATTGCCATATTTTTTCATGGTCATTAGCAGCCTTGAAAAGGAACACTTTGTGACATTTTAGCCCAATTCATATACTGTAGCTTGGATCATTGTCTGATTAAAGTATACATAGTATATATATTTCCTATAAAGCTGCAAAACTTTGACCTTGGAAATACAATGTTGCTTCAGATTTGCCATGGAGTTGAGAAAACTATGAGGTATTGATATTCAGAACCTGGAGCACCTTTATTCATCTGAGCTTTGGCCCTTGTTTCAAGGTTTGACTGTGTATTTTTAGCAAAAAAAATCCTTATATCTCAGTTATTATTGGTCCTAGGTGTTTAAAAATTCAAATAATTCCTATGAAATCATGTTTTTGTGTGGTCTGATTCAACCCCTGCTTCAAGGTTAAATGGGGTGGACTTGCCAAAAATGTCTTGTATCTACCTTATTGTTGGTCCCCGGTACCCACTCTAAGCATCATCTACTGTACACTACTTTCTTCCATTAGAAAGCTGCTGATCATGATATAACCCTGATGGAGTGTTGTAAGTGATGTTGGCAAAAGCAGAATCTGTGAAGCTTTTTAATAGAGAAATTGTTTTGTGGTGCTTAACTCTATAGCTTAGTAAATGATATGCTATATTTAACACTGACACACTATATCAGTTTATTCCAAGATATATTTCTTTGAGATGTTCATGTTCATTCATTATTTATTGCTAAACCTTGTGCACAGAATAAGGATTGCTGGAATTGCAATCCATCTAATCTATATGTTTCTGAATATTAGTGTATTTGATATCAAACTTCTGCCTTTGTGATTCTGTTTCCATATGTGAAAGAGTTACTGAGTTTTGTCAAAAGTAAGGCAGATTACAGAGAGGGACATTGGATAACAAGTGAATGGTACAGTGTGTTAGTATGTTGTTGGTATTCTGACTGTTTTGGTTGTTGCTATTAAGTCCAGTGGCAGACAAAGATGAATTTTCTCTCATAGGAATCTAATGAGACTTTTGCAACACTTAATTTATGTACTAAAAGACTCCTATATATGTTGAACAGAATTATTTTCCCAAATTCCTGTTGTCGTTGGTTAAGTGTCAGTCATCAACCATAGACAAGGATTGACTGGACAGCCAAAAAGATTAAACTGGAATGTTCTTTGGAATTAGTAGCTTAAAGTCTTTGCCTGAAACGTGTCCGAGATATATGTTGTCTTTCAATTTCCTATAAATTGGCAGGAGTAAAACTCCTGTGCATGAATTGGATGTAGTAAACTAACTCTTAAGGTAATTTATAGAGGCATCAGTGGTCCATTGTTAAAAAAGCTGGGCATTTATACACTCTGTTTTCATCCCTATGGTTGTGTGTTTGAGTCCAGCTCATAGCGACACGTGTCATTCACTAGTAGCCTGTCCCCGTGTGACCCAAACTATTGAAATCGAAGTAAAACCCCAAAATTGACCTTTGATCTGTGATAGATTTGGTTATCCATGGCCCACATTAGGAAATCTTTGGTTTTGTCTCTGAAAGGTGTTCTATGTTATAATATATTGTGTTTATATGTTTGTGTTGTGCTGGCTGCTGATAATGTCTGTCACTGTCATTTATTATGTATGTTAGTAAGGTGAAAACTTAAATAACTAGAAATGTCGATTAAATGGCAAATACAAGAGTATAATTTGTTGTGACATATTTATGCTGTTGTAATGTGTCTGAAGTACAGTAAATTATAGTCTTGAAACTAATTTAATTACAGTCAAAAAGCATTATCTCATTGTAATGGACATTGTTTTGCTCCAAAATAAGGAACTTGTATGTTTTTGTTTGTAGTTGTTTGAACTGGAAAATTCTGTATAGAACTGCAACACCAACAGCTAAAGTAATGCTAATTTTTTAAGTAATTATGATAAGCAGTTTGTAATTTTTTACTATTATTATTATTCATGAAAAACATATTTTATATATTACTGTATACAGTAATGCAATGTAATTTTGCACTGCAAAATTTGCAGTCTGCATTCACCATTAATGGAATGATCTTCTTGGTATCATTTACTTTTGTACAAATTTTATTTTAAACTTATGTTTTGAGTTTTCTGTGATCCTTGCTTTTAAAGTATTGGTCATGTTGCTTTGCTCTTAGTGCTCCACTGGGGAACCAGCCACATATTTCCTTTGATTTTCTTCTGTAGAATAAGTAATTTATTGCAAAGGATGTGGATTGTATTGAAGAATTTAAAATAGGAAATAGATTTATATTCTGTTCAAATGTACGAAAGAGTATTCCAGTGGGAAATGTTTGTAGTTAAGTGCTTCTTTATTCACAATAAATGACAGACATCACACAGTTTGCTCATTATTACCTCTCCCAAGGAGGTTGTGATTTACCTGTCGTGTGTTTATTTCTCTCTTTGTTTAAATACATGGAAGAGATACAGTGATTTCGGGCAAACATTGGACCCCTTGGGTGCGAAGGACTACTCCTCCAGGATATCTGAAAAATTAAGAATTTTCCAAATTTTTGTCGCCATCTTGAATTTTGGCAGAAATGAAGAAGGTTGTTTATCTCGAAAACCATAAGAGATAGAGAGCCAATTTTGGGCAAATTTTGGACTTTTCCGAATCTCATCCACCATCTTGAATTTTGATGGAAATGGAAAATATCGTTTATCTAGTAAACCATAACAGATAGAGCATTTCGTTCAAGTATTGGCCACCCTGGGTACCAAGGACGACTTCCCTATGACCTCTGAAAAAATTTTGACTTTTCCAAATTTTGGCCACCATCTTGAATTTTAGCGGAAATACAAAATGTCATTTATCTTGAAAACCGTAAGAGATAGACATTTTGGGCAAATTTTGGACCCCCTGGTTACTAAGGACTACTCTTCTAGGACCTTTGAAAAATTCAGACTTTTCCGAATTTCAGTCACCATATTGAATTTTGATGGAAATGAAAAAGTGATTTTAAGATATCTGAGATAGAGCGATTTTGGGCTAATTTTGGACCCCCTGGGTACTAAGGACTACTCCACTAGGACCTCTGAAAATTGAGACTTTTCCAAATTTCGGCTGCCATCTTGAATTGTGGTGGAAATAGAAATTTCTTTAATCTTGAAAACTGTAAAACGTAGAGCGATTTCGAGCAAACATCGGCCCCAATGGATAATAAGGACTAATCCTTTATTTTTTGTGAATTATTTAGAATTTTTGCCATTTCAGTCTTCATCTTTAAAAATGCTGCGTTATCTTCACAACCATGTTAGTGGATACATCTTACATCTGGCCACACATGGGTCCTTGGTCTAGCTAACTTTCTGTCTCTTGCTACAATTTGTACAAAAAATTTCTGTAGTGAATTTTATTATCTCCCGCCGGCCGATAGGCCCGGTACGGGAGATTATAAAATGCCCTCCGTCTGTCCGTGCGTGCGTGCGTGCGTCCGTTCGTCACGTTTTTACAAAAGCCTTTCTATCTCTTAAAATATTATAGCTAGAGCTTCCAAATTTGCAGGATAAATTCATCATTGGAAAAACTTGCCTGGGAATCTTTTTCGGCTGATTCTGAAAAACAAGATGGCCGCCACGGGTGTTAACAAGATGGCTGCCATGGTTTTTTTGGGGGGTGTTCTGCCATGGGTATTTGCACGTATCATCACCAAATTGTATATGTAGCTTTATTATTTCAATACCTTGCTTGGTATTGATTTTTGCTTATGTTTTTTCATTTGATGCTGTTTTTTCAGACCTATTTCCATAGCTAAGTAATAGCAATGATGGCTACTTTCAGTAAAGTGCTCATAACTCCAAAACGACTGCATTTAGAGCATTTCTGTAAAATACGTTGTTCAGCTACTTTCTCTATGTCTACAAGATGGTACCATTTTTAGGGGTCTATCTTGATAGCTAAGTGAGTAATAGCTATTTTCTGTTTTTAACAATGAACAAAATGAGTAAGTTGCTTTTATCTTTGTAACTGTTACAATATTGGTCTCAAATATGTTGTTGAACAACTCCTTCATGTACTATATCATGGTGAGGTTTCCAATAGCTAGCTGAGTAATAGCTACACTAAGTTTAACATTTGACCATTGAGAAAGTCACTTATGACTCAAAAACTATTGAATATAGAGGATTTTTGTCAAATATATTGTTCACCTGCTTTTTGATGTACTGTGTCGTGGTGAATTTTCGGAGCTGTAACTCCATAGCTGAGTAATAGCTACTTTGAAATTTCTTAATTTCAACATTGAGTAAATCACTTATAACTCCAAAACTAATGAATTTAGGGAATTATTGTCAAATATGTTAATCAGTTACTTTTTAATGTTCTGTGTCGTGGCTAAGTTTCAGAGCTGTATCTCCATAGCTAACTGAGTAATGGCTACTTTGAATTTCAACATTGAGTAATCACTTATAACTCCAAAACTATTGAATTTAGAGAATTATTGTCAAATATGTTGTTCACTTACTTTTTGATGTACTGTGTCATGTAAAATTTTCACAGCTGTATCTCCATAGCTACCTGAGTAATAGCTACTTTGAGGGTTTTCCATTGAGTAAATCACTTAGAACAGCAAAACTGTTGAATTTAAAGGATTTTTGTCAAATATGTTATTCACTTACTTTTTGATGTACTGTGTAATGGCAAATTTTGAGAGCTGTAGGTCCATAGCTAACTTAGTAATAGCTACTTTGATGGTTCTCCATTGAGTAAATCACTTATAACTGCAAAACTATTAAATTTAGAGGATTTTTGTCAAATATGTTGTTCAGCTACTTTTTAATGTTCTGTGTCGTGGCAAAGCTTTCAGAGCTGTAAGTCCATAGCTAACTGAGTAATAGCTACTTTGATTGTTTTCCTTTGAGTAAATCACTTTTAACAGCAAAACTGTCGAATTTAGAGGATTTTTGTCAAATATGTTGTTCAACTACTTTTTATGTACTGTGTAATGGCAAATTTTCAGAGCTGTAGGTCCATAGCTAACCGAGTAATAGCTACTTTGATTTTTGCGGAAATGAAAAAGTGTGAATATCTCGAAAACCGTAAGAGATAGAGCGATTTTGAGCGAATTTTTGACCCGCAGGGTACTACGAGAGTATGCTATGCAAAGGGAAAAATTCTTGGATTTTAGCAGAAAATGAAAAAGTGTGAATATCTTGAAAACCATACGAGATAGAGCGATTTCGATCGAATTTTTGACCCGCACGGTTATAATAAGTATAGGAGTGTCCTATGCAAAGGGGAAAAATTTCAATTTTCGCCACTTTTGGCGGCCATCTTGGATTTTAGCGGAAAATGAAAAAGTGTGAATATCTCGAAAACCGTAAGAGATAGAGCGATTCCGAGTGAATTTTTTACCCATAGGGTAGTATAAGAATGTCCTATGCAAAAGGGAAAAATTTCAATTTTCCCCACCTTTGGCGGCCATCTTGGATTTTAGCGGAAAATGAAAAAGTGTGAATATCTCGAAAACTGTACAACATAGAGCGATTTTGAGTGAATTTTTGACCCGCACGGTAGTACAAGAGTATCCAATGCAAAGGGGGAAAATTTCAATTTTCGCCAATTTTGGCGGCCTTCTTGGATTTTGCGGAAAATGAAAAAGTGTGAATATCTCAAAAACTGTAAGAGATAGAGCGATTTCGAGCGAATTTTTGACCCACAGGGTAGTACAAGAGCATCCTATGCAAAGGGGAAAAATTTCAATTTTCGCCACTTTTGGCGGCCATCTTGGATTTTAGCGGAAAATGAAAAAGTGTGAATATCTCGAAAACCGTAAGAGAGACAACGATTTCGAGCGATTTTTTTACCCACAGGGTAGTACAAGAGTGTCCTATGCAAAAGGGAAAAATTTCAATTTTTGCCACTTTTGGAGGCTATCTTGGATTTTAGCAGAAAATAAACATTGAAAATATCTTCAAAATGGTAAGAGATAGAGCGATTTCGAGCGAATTTTTGATCCACAGGGTAGTACAACAGTATTCTGTGCCTAGGGGAAAAACGTCATCTTGGATTTTAGCGGAAAATGAAAAATTGTGAATATCTTGGAAAGGTATTTCTTCCCCTGTAATGCTCGGCGGGAGATATATACCGCGGCAGTGGTCTTGTTTTATTTATAAGTTACAGGGTGTATCCAGTCATGGAAAACCTGGAAAAGTCATGGAATTCGATTTTCTTTTTCCAGGCCTGGAAAAGTCATGGAAAATCACTCCAGGTTTTGGAAAATTCATAAAAGTCCTGGAAATTAAAAGGCATCTTTTTGCAAAACGGCATTGTTCCTTTCTTTCATCCAGCATTTCAATACAAGGATACATTTTTGTAATTAGATCAAATTTTTTTTTGTTTTCCATGTTTTCCTGTACTGTGACTGGAACCTTGTGAGTGGTTCTCAAAAGCAAAACCGGCGGAAGCTCGTAGCCTCGGTGGGAGCTTGTGACCACGGTTGGAGCTCGTGACCACAGTACATGTCTCTTTTATGCCACAAAGCATGTAAAAGGTCCTTATTTTAAAGCCTCGGTCAATTGTCAAGTAAATGGAAACAATCCAGCAAGCGCAGACATTAAAAAACACATTGATTTAGTGTTTCTACTTACTCTTTTTCAACACTAAATCTAAGTTATTTTCCCGACATGAAAAAGTAGTCATATTTTAGACATGAAATACTGGTGATTTAGCGTTGAAAATTGATCCCAACATATTTTCTACACTAAATCTAAGTTAGATTTCTGACAAGAAGAAGAAGTTTCTTTTTTAATTGCAATGTCTATTTTAATATAATATTTAGTAAGTTTGACTGGATAAAATAATTAGACACAGAGAATGTCACTTCTCAAATATGTGATTTGTTTAAATATATTGTCAAGAATTCATCAGATTATTGAAGTTGGATTATCTCATTATAGGAACATAAAATAATGGATAGCTAGGTGGAAAATACAAAATATCATAATATATAACCATAGACTGAGTGATGAAGTTTGATTTCATGCAATATTATGAACAGATACAATGAAACAACCATCATCAATGAACCAGTAATCCTATATGCATGAATTAAATGGAAAATTACCATTTTATTGCGTTAATACATCCTATCCAATGGACAATTGCTTTACCGGTCGGCGCGACCGGTCCCGCCAAACGCCAGAAAAAGACGTCCTGTATATACTACCGGCAGGACCGGTCACAGAGTGTGCATTCGCCAGGTGGCGCATCGTACTTCATTTCCTGTTTACCTATTGACGTCATAGCATCTTTTTCGTTTGGCGCGAAAGAGTGTGCAGAAGATTTTCTTCAGAGATACGTTTTTGAAGTTTTACAACGAACTCTTCCAAGTTTCTTGTTTTTTATTAGTACGGAGTAATTCTACAACGTTACTGATCATTATGTCGTCTCCTGGACAGAAACGAGGTTCTTGCGGGCACGTTATGGCCCTTTTCGACAACCATAAGAAATGCGCGCGTTGTCGTGACAAGGGGGTGGGAGACGACCCGTGTGTGAAGAAGTTGCCTTGTAGTATCTGTAAGGCGTTTACGCCTGCTCAGATTCACCAGTTAGCAACCCCCACCTATAAGGAACGGAAAGAACGCTCTAGCCAGAAGAAATCTGAAGAATTGACAAGTACGTCTCCCAAGCTTGTTGATCCGTCTGAGGTTTCACTGCTGGGTCCAGTCAACTCAGGGACGCAGTCTCCTGTTGATTCTACACCCAAGCAGAAGAAGAAGCGTTCTGATGGCTCCCCAAGGTCTAGTAAACGGAAGCACAGCAGTAAGCCCACTTCAGATGACCTCAAGTCCCTTGATGACAAGTGGAGTGAGAGATTTTCCCGTCTGGAAGCAATGCTGGTTAACCAGTCATTTGCTGTCCCTGTGAGACCGGTGAATTCTGCTTCTGTGGTGCCCAGAGAACACCCCTTCTTTGATCCGGGTGCTTCTACAAGTGTTATGTTTTCTGAGGGCACTAGTGACGTTGCTACGCAGTTGACGGCTACCCAACCTCCGCTGGGGGTTCCCGGTACACAAGCTGTGAAGGAAGTGACTAAGAGTGCTACCCACCCTGTTCAGGGCCCCGGTACCTCTGAGACTGTTGCCACCCAACCTTTACTGGTTCCCGGTGCAGGGACTGCCACCCAGCCTCCACAGGCTCCCGGTGCGGGTCCTGAGGTTCTGCCTTCCGGTTATGAAACTACGCTGTCTAACCAGTCGCCTCCCATTGGCCAGAATTCTGAGGTTGCTAGGGAATCTGACAGTGAGGCTGAGGTGGATGCGGAACCGGCTTCACCGGCTAGTGTTCACTACCAGGGTGATGTACCGGAATCTAACACTGACCAGGATCTTTCTGAAGATGCTAATTACCGGGAAACATTGAGAGGGGTGAGGAGTTTCATGGGCTGGCATCAAATCCCGGATTATGACACCTCAGCTGCATCTATGGATGACAATCCCTTTGCCGGTTCTAGAGTGAAGACTACCGGTAAAGTGTCAGTAAAATTGCCGGTGGATGAATGGCTTTGTAAAAAGCTGGAGAAACTAAATATAACTATTGCTGAAGGTTATCCTTCCAGGAATACAGAAACCAGTGGTCTGCTGCGTGACCAATTTGTCAAGACACCCCGTACTTCCAAGTGGTACGACATGCAAGCTGTTAAGAAGGATGCGTCTAACCAGGCTGTTGGTGACTGGTCTCCGGAACCGGCAAAGCTTAACAGTATGTTTTCTAGAGTTGCAAGGCGCAGTTTACCTTCTGCCCCAGCTTCCAGGACCTTCAGCCAGGACACCCTTAGAAGGTGGGAGAGGTCATTCAGAGAACAATCAGTGATGTGTAATCACGCTGCTGGCCTCTCTAGATGCCTCACCAAAGTACAGGACTCCATGGTCACCCAGTTAAAGTCCCTGAGGTTCGATTCCTCAAAGGGCAAAAGTGCTGAGAAACAACAACAAGCTGTTGAAGAACTGGAATATCTGGTTACGTTTAACCGGTCAATTTCACAGGCTATGCAGCGTACCATGCAGGATTTATCAGAGGGAGTCTTTATCAGCATGGCTAATCTCACCCTGGCCCGTCGGGACAGTTATTTAGAGTTCATAAGGGGTGGCATTAAACCAGACACCTTGTCTGCCTTACGTACGTCTCCAGTTCACCAACTATCACTCTTCCCGGACAGCTTACTGGTCAAAGCTGAAGAGGAAATCTTACGTAGTGAAGAGAGGCGTTCTGCTGGTACCACACCAAGGAAACCTGGACGTTTTCATCCATACGTCTCCTCCAATCGAACCCCTCACCAGCCGGACCGGAAGCCCACTACTCCGGCATGGAAGCAGATTAGAGACCGGCAAACTGCTCAGAAAGGGGGTGGTAAAGCCTCAAACTTCAGCCAGAAGCCGGCCAGAGGTTTTAAAAAGCATAAATGACAATCACTGTTTTGCAAATGTGGTCGGATTGGTGAACTCTGTAAATGTATCCGACAAGATGGAGGGCTTGAACCCACCACCACCAGTGACAAACAAGAGCGAGACTGTGTTTCCACATGTAAACTCTTTTGTTGCAAGTGTTCCTTTTGTCAGCGGGTCACCGCAAAAGAAAGGTATAAATCCCGTTTATTGTCAATCTATCAGAGAAATAAACCATGTGAAAGATGTTTCCTGTGTAGATCACTTGAGTTTTGTAAATATTGTCACAAATGTCCAAACTGTTGTCACAAATCTTCCTGTAGGGGCAAGACTTCAACAGTTTTGGAAAAAGTGGGAAACTCTGGGTGCGAGTCCAAAAGTTATCAGAATACTGAGAGAGGGCTACACCCTTCCCTTCCGGTTCAGACCCAACCTAACCAGGTCACCAATGGTCATCAGCAAATATGTAAACCCCCAAAGACAGGCCTTCCTTTTGGAGGCACTGACTCAGCTAACCAACAAGAATGCAGTAGAACCGGTAACAAATCAGACCTCCCTAGGGTTTTACAACCGGCTATTTTTGGTTCCCAAACCCAACAACCGGTGGAGACCTATCTTGGACCTGAGCACTTTGAACACCTTTTTAAACACAGAGTCGTTCAAGATGGAGACCCCAGAGACAATAAGAACCTCCCTACAGGCAGGGGAGTGGGTCACATCCATAGACTTCAAAGACGCTTACTTCCACATTCCAATTCACAGTCAGTCCAGGAAGTACATGCGTTTTCACATTCAGGGCCACTCCTACCAGTTCAAGGCCCTGCCCTTTGGTCTTTCCACAGCACCCATGGAGTTCACAGTGGTGGCCAAAGAGGTCAAGCTCATGGCCTTACAACAGGGTATAAGAATCCACCAGTACCTAGACGACTGGCTGGTGAGGGCCTCTACCCTCCACACCTGTCTCCAGCATACTCAAACCCTGGTCACTCTTTGTCAGGAACTAGGGTGGCTGGTGAACAAGGAAAAGTCAGAACTGGCACCCAAACAGGTCTTCAACTTCGTAGGTTACCAGTTCGACCTGAAAGAGGGCAAGGTCAGACCAACAGAAGACCGTTGGCAGGCCTTGACAGACAAAATCAGATCAATGATGTCGGATCCGGTTTGTCCGGTCCGGAAATTCATGTCCCTCATAGGTCTCCTCACAGCAACAGAAAAACAAGTCCACTTAGGGCGACTCCACATGAGACCCATACAGTGGCACTTGAAAAACAATTGGAGGGTCCCAGAGTCACTGGAAAAGGTGATACCGGTCCCCAAGTCCCTCCACCCTCATCTAAGGTGGTGGCTGGAGGAAGGCAATGTGCTACTAGGTCAACCATTACACCCTCTAAAACATGCTCTGCAGATCTTTACAGACGCATCAAACGAAGGGTGGGGCGCTCACTTGGACGACCATACTGCAAGGGGAACCTGGTCCCTTCCAGAAAGCAAGTTGCACATAAACCACTTAGAGCTAAAAGCAGTTTTTCTAGCTCTAAAGGAGTTTCGAACCCTGGTCTGCAACAAGACTGTGTTGATAGCTACAGACAACACAACAGTGGTTGCCTATATCAACAAAGAAGGGGGGATGAAGTCGGGGTCACTGTGTGCCCTACTGTGGAGAATCCTGTCCTGGTGCACCAGACAACAGGTAACCCTCAGGGCACGTCACATCCCCGGCCGGCTGAACGTGATAGCAGACAAGCTATCCAGACTTGGCCAGACCATTCAAACAGAGTGGTCACTTCATCCAGCAGTATTCCAAGCTGTATGCGCAAGGTGGCACCAGCCAAAAGTGGACCTGTTTGCCACCAGGTTCAACAACAAACTACCTCAGTTTGTGTCACCGGTGCCAGACCCCCAGGCTTGGGCAGTGGATGCACTCAGTCTCTCCTGGGAGTACCTGGACCCATACGCCTTCCCACCGGCAGCCATCTTGGGCAAAGTGGTGGAGAAGCTCCAGGACTACCCCTGCAACAGAATAATCCTGATTGCCCCAGGGTGGCCCAACATGCCCTGGTTTTGGGACCTGGTAGCAATGTCAAGCCAGATCCCACTCTGTCTGCCCAGCATACCAAACCTTGTGTCTCAGCCATTCAACCAGGTCCTTCACAGGAACCTGTCGAATCTGAACCTACATGCCTGGCTCCTAGAGCCTCAGCAATCAAGGAGCAAGGCTTCTCTGAGGCAGTGGCAGCACGAATTGAGGCTCCTCAAAGAAGATCAACCAGATCTGTCTATGAGGCAAAGTGGACCATTTTTACAAAGTGGTGCCTCAGTAATCAGGTGGACTTCAGGGCACCACCTCTGAAGGCCATTGCTGACTTCCTCCTGCACTTGTTCCAGGACAAGAAGTTACAACCAGGCACTATTGATGGCTACAGATCAGCCATTGCTGACAAACTGGGCAATTCCACCATTAATGTCAGCAAAGATGAGAATCTCACTCGTCTCCTGGATAGTTTCCATAGAGACAGACCTAAGGGCAGGAGGGGCATCCCCTCCTGGAACCTTTCACTGGTTTTACATCAGCTCACGAAGGCTCCTTTTGAACCCCTGAAAGAGTCCTCCTTGAAACATTTAACTTTCAAGACTGTTTTCCTGCTGGCTTTGGGTTCAGGTAAACGCAGGAGTGAGATCCATGCTTGGTTACATAAGAACATCAGACACCAGTCAGACTGGTCTAAGGTGTCTTTGTACCCTTCACCCAGCTTCCTATCCAAGAATCAGCTGGCTAAGGAAGGTCCAGATAGTGTGGCACCAGTGGTCATCCCAGCCCTGGCACCATCTCTGGATAGGTCACTCAAGGGTGACAGGTCCCTATGTCCAGTTAGAGCCCTGCGTTACTACTTGGACAGGACTGCAGACCTCAGGCAGAATAAGGAGTTAGTCTTTGTCTCCTTCAAGAAGGGTTTTGATAAAGACATCTCGCCTGCCACCATCTCCTCATGGATCAAACAGACTGTGGTTCTGTGCTATGAGCTCTCTGACCAGGAGGCCCTCACCTTACATCAGGTTAAAGCCCATGATGTTAGGGCCTTTGCTGCTTCTAAGGCTTTCCAATCAGGGATCTCCTTAGATCAGATCTTGTCAGCCTGCCACTGGAAATCTCACAACACCTTCACCCAATTCTATTTGAAGGATGTTGCCTGGGCTGACTCAGAGCTTTTCCATCTGGGACCTGTAGTGGCTGCCCAGCAGGTGCACCACCAGGCCCAGAAGTGAGGAGATGTTGTATATATGTAAATATGTACATATTGTAAATATGCTAGATATGTACATAATGTAAATATGTTGAATGTACATATATGTTCAAAAAAAAAAAAAAAAAAAAAAACTGTGACTTGCTTCCTTTGGGAAGTTTATTTCTTCTGGGACTGAACTCAGCCCCTCTCTCTCTCTATCTTTCCAACTCAGACCAACTCTGAAAGGAAAGAAAAAGGGGGGGGGCAACGTCGGTAGGCTCCCGGTTAACCGGTGAGTTAGTGACCGACCCTGACCTTTCAGGTTTCTCTGACCCTAGGTCAAATGGGCCTGTTAAAAATTGTTGTTATGAGTTCACATAAGTCCCTAGCTGCTTACCCGCCTACCAAGCGGTAGTTATTCAGCAATTGTCCATTGGATAGGATGTATTAACGCAATAAAATTGCAAATTTAATAAGTAAATTAAATTTTTATAAGTTAATACCCTATCCAATGGACAGGCAAGGCCCACCCAACCGGCCCCGCTATCAGCTTACTAGGGGTCTTACTAGGATTAGACACGAAAAAGATGCTATGACGTCAATAGGTAAACAGGAAATGAAGTACGATGCGCCACCTGGCGAATGCGCACTCTGTGACCGGTCCTGCCGGTAGTATATACAGGACGTCTTTTTCTGGCGTTTGGCGTGACCGGTCGCGTCGACCGGTAAAGCAATTGTCCATTGGATAGGGTATTAACTTATAAAAATTTAATTTACTTATTAAATTTGCAATTTCACATATTATTATGATAATTCAGCCACATGTGAACCAGTGGTTTGACCTACTAAATGAAAAATAAAACAATATAAATACCATGATTTCATAAATTAATTAATCAGTGTTGGAGTAACAGATTAAAAACTTCGACCTAGCTAAGAATAATTTGCAAATTTAAAATATACTTCAACATCATTTCACCCATTAAATTCAACCTAATTTCACTGATTGGATCCAATTAAAATGGTTTGAAAAAATCTACATGTATTTCAACCACATTTCACCCATTAATTTCAACATGATTTTACCCACTGCATCTAACTAAAAACATTTTGCAAAATCGACGCATATTTCAACCAGATTTCACCCGTGTATTCAACCTGATTTCACCTGTTGATTTCAACATAATTTCAACTGTTAAATCCAACTAAAAACAATTTGCAAAATCTACATCTATTTCAACCAGATTTCGCCATTGTTTTCAACCTGATTTCACCCATTGGTTTCAACATGATTTCAACAGGTGGATCCAACCAAAAAATGGTTAGCAAAATCTACATGTATTTGAACCAGATTTCACTGTTGGATTCAACCTGATTTCAAAGTTGCATACCTGCTGAGAAGGCCCCTAGTAGAAAAATACACTGTTATCAAACCCATAATGGAAACAAAAAATATGGAAAGCCCCTAACTAAATGAGATCACATTTATCATTGGATCAAATTACATAGATCAGTTTTAATAACTTTTAAGCAATATATAGCACTGAAAGATAGGTTTTAAATACACAAGCAGTGCCAATTAAGTGGTGTATACCACATAACATGGATACAAGTAAAATATAATAACAGAAGGATGGGGTAAAAACATGAGTTCACAACATATGGCAAAGTGTGTTGTAGGAATTAAAATCCAAATCTTGCAGGTTTAGGCATTTTTCTAACCTCCTTTTGTTTGTTTCTACTGTGGCTTTTTGTAAAGGGTATTTCTGCAACGGTTTTTATCTACACTCCATTGTCAGATACATGTAACTGATTGTTGTGAACAAAATAACATGAAATCATGGATTAAACTTCAAAGGGACTTAAATATTGTCACCAATATTTGTGCAACTGCAAGCCAAAAAAAAAATACAAAAGAAATACAACACTTATTTGGAATAATAAAATCTAAATTCATATGCCATGATGTTTTTTTTTCAACTCTAGTTGTTTAAAATAACAGATTATATCATACATTTCCTTCTGGAACATAATTGAAATCATAAATGCTTTTTAAAGTTTAGTCTTCTTTTTAATTTAATTATGTTACAGCTACTGTATTAAATGCAAATTACTGGTTGATCAATTGTCAACAGTATATATAAGTGAAATATGGAGGATTTTAACTTAAGTGATTATTAGTTAAAATTCGAATTAAAAGAGTGCAGTACTAAATTATGAAGTGATGATAGAACTACATGATTCCAATTCTGTTAATTATGTATCTCTTGCTTACAGATATACTGTTAAACTGATTGGCTTTACAAAGTTATCAACAAAATATGTGATCCTCCGTTTGATTAAACATGAGACCTAACTTGATACACACAAAAGAGTTTAATCCCCAAATGGCATTATGGCAGGTTGACAATGTTACAGGTATATTACTCTAGTGGGAAAGAAAAGAGGCAGATGTAGTGGGATGGGAGATGAAGGGCATGGAGGGTCAGACAGACCCCCATGACAAAGGTTTCATACTCCAAAGAGGGATGAGCCCAATCCAAGGCCCTTGAGATCAGCATCTGACAGTCATAAAAAGCAAAATAAATTAAGTTAATGACAAGTTTTTGTAGTGATATTGCCTTAGACCAAGGTAAATTATACTTTGGCGCCATTCTATCAGCAATAAGGGCCTCTTGATTGGCAACACCGTTATCTCAAATGATCTTGATATTTTGGCCCTTGCAAAAACTCATTTTCAGATTTCTGAGGCAGTCTACTGAAGTCTTAAACTCTAATTTTCAACTTATTCATAGGCCCCAGATCACTGGTCGCGGTGTTCGCAACCTATCACACTTTTAATAACATTGTTGTATCTGTTCTAACATACTTATTTAAAATCATTTGTTACTACTTGTACATGTGTCTGTCGTACAATGGGTGCATGTTCTGCCTTTCTGGATGATTTCTTGTTTTTCTCTGGATTCTGATTGATTCTTATCGTATGGCCAAATATATCGAGCATTAATTTGAATTTATGTGGCATAAAGATAAGTCTCAGTTGAATAGATTTCATTTGCGAAGAAAGATTGCTTGCTGCAACCCAATCATCAACAGAGACAAGGCTGAATACTCGAACACTGTCATTAATGACAGAAGCCATGTCTCAAAGAAGCTCTGGCAGGAGCTATGACAGGTCCCCAATAAGGGTCATGAGATAATTCATTCTTCTCATAAGTCCAGTGAAACTACATTACTGCATATAAAAAATGAGATCCAACACATGTGTCACATGGTGAACCAACTGCACTTGCAGAATAGAATAAAATAGAAACATTTATATAGCGCAAAATTGATGCAACATCCTCTAATGCACTTGAGATCAAAAAGGGAAAGTCCAGGGACATATCCAGTCGAGATCCAAATTAGCGCCCTGCGGCGAGATATACTATGGTGGAGGATATGCCAGTCTGAACAAATAGGTTTTTCGCTGGTTTCGGAAACTTGTTATTGTGTGCTGTGATCTGACTGTCCCATTCAGCGGGGGAAGCCATTGCAAAATCTCACCTACAAATGGCCTTTCTAGGACAAACTGAGGAAAGAGATAACCAATTTCCACAAGTTAGGCTACTGTTTTTGATCAAGGATGATAAGTATGTTGGTTGGGAGAATTTGATGGCCTTGAAAGTAATTAGATTATATTTAAACAAGAGTGTAGTGTAGTTTTTGAAGAAAGGGAGTGACATGACTTGTTTATCAAGTCTAAAAACAATTATGCAAAGGGCCTTTTGAATCTTTTGGAGGTTAGCCATATTATATTTACTTCCATAGAGTAGGGAGTTACAGAGGTCAAGTCGACTGCTGATCATTGAGTTTGCAAGCAAGGCTGCAGTCTCCATACTGAGGAATTTGCGAATGCATCTTCGGTCCTTTAGGTGTTGGTAGCAGGCACAACAAACCTTGGTTATGTGACTGGTAAAGGTGTTTCCAGAGTCAAAAGTAACACCTAGGTTCTTGACTATACAGTACCATCAACCACAAAGCAATCCCTGAGGCAATTAAAAAGAATGTTATGGTCGATATTGTCAATTGCCGCTGAGAGGTCCAGTAATGTGAGCGCAACAGCCTTACCAGAGTCCATCGAAGCAGCAATATCATTTTGGATTTTCAGGAGTGCTGTTTTTGTGGAATGCAATCTTCCTGTAAGCCGATTGGTTAACATTGGAGAACCTCTCACTATCAATGTAACTATTTAACTGGTTAGCCACTACTTTTTTGATTAGTTTGGATGTAAAACTAAGGTTGGACACCGGTCTGTAATTTTTGAGAAGATTTCTGTCTAGGTTAGGTTATTTTAGAAGGGGGGGGGGTGACATGTGCGGTTTTGAAGAAGTTTGGGAGGCTCCCTTCTTTGAGCGAGTAATTTATAATATTGATAATTGTGGAGTGACTAGAATGTCCGCGCTCTCTTTAAGTGGTGAAGATGGTATCGGGTCCAGATTGTATGATTTAGTGGGGGAAGAATTTAGGAATTTGAAGATGTTGCCCTCAGATACAGGCTCGAAGGAGGGTAGGGCACTGTTGTTGTTTCTTGGTCTTGTAAGAAAAAAGGCACTGATGACTGTAGTGCAACTTTGATTTTCTGAAAAAATGTCCAAAGGTGTTGGCTAAATCAGTGGGACTAATGATGAGGTAAGATGATAGTTGAGGATCTATGTAAGAATTTTTTGAAAGTGTTCCACAGAGCCTTGGGATTACCATTATTTTCAGCAATGACAGTAGAATAGTGACTGTTCCAGTAGAAAATTATAGCGATTGACAGCAGCTTGATATCTACTCTGGTTATGTTTACACCCATTCTGAAGCAACTCCACTGGCTGCCCGTTAAGTATAGATGTATGTTCAAAACTGCAACACTAGTTTATAAATTTTTACATAGTGGTTCTCCTTCCTATTTTCAACCATTCTTGTTACTCAGCAGTTGTTCCTATAGCACCAGGCGTAGTCACCCAGATCATCAATACCTTACTGTTCCTCCTTTCCGCTCATCAGTCTTCAAGTCAGTCAAACATTTTGATCACAGCTTTGCCTTTGATGTTCCTAAGATCTGGAACGAACTCCCTCACAATGTGCGCAGTGCAGCATCAGTTACCTCCTTCAGAAAGAAGCTTAAAACTTACCTGTTTGCAAAAGCATATCCCCCATAGCCTCTCCTGTCACCCTGTGTCTCCTTGGTATGACCTGGCTTATGTCCTCGGATTAATGTTAACTAACTTGCTTTATGTTCAGTTGCACCTTAGAGTTCATCAGCGATGGAGATTAAGTGCTATAAAAGTCCACATTAGATTAGATCCAATGAACAATTGCTAATCTGGTCGGTGCAGACCAGCCCGCCAAATGTCAGAAAAGGACGTCCTGTGTTTCCACCTGCCAGGTTGATCCAGTACTGTGCATTCGCCAGGTGGCACATTGTACTTCCTTCCTGTCTAGACAGTGTGGCGTCATAGCATCTATTGAGGCCCCTAGTAAGCTGATAGCAGGGTCAGTTGGGAGGGTCT
The DNA here is from genome assembly GCA_964017235.1 of Sabellastarte sp. h YS-2021. Classification (NCBI taxonomy): domain Eukaryota; kingdom Metazoa; phylum Annelida; class Polychaeta; order Sabellida; family Sabellidae; genus Sabellastarte; species Sabellastarte sp. h YS-2021. The sequence continues at coordinate 143,934,638 of OZ024927.1, read as the reverse complement.
TGTGTGTCCATTGGATAGGCTATTAACTTACAAAAATTTAATTTACTCATTAAATTTGCAATTTTATTGCGTTAATACATCCCATCCAACAGACAATTGCTGAATAACTACCGCTTGGTCGGCGGGTAAGTTAATAGAGATTTAAGTGAACTCATAGACAAAAACTAACAAAAATTTTCCAGGCCTGGGTTGACTTAGAGTCAGACACTCCTGTTTTAACAGACCTGCTCTGAGGTAGGGGAAGAGAGGGATGAGTTCAGTTCCATAAGAAGAAATAAACCTCCCGAAGGAAGCATGTCACTTTTTTTTATACATATGTACAACTATTTACATATGTACAAGTCTCAAATATGAGATTCTGGTGGATCTGCTGAGCAGCCACTACAAGTCCCAGGTGATAGAGCTCTGAATCAGCCCAAGCCACATCCTTCAGATAGAACTGTGTAAAGGTATTATGTGATTTCCAGTGGCAGGCTGACAAAATTTGTTCCAAAGAAACTCCTGACTGGAAGGCCTTGGAAGCAGCAAGTGCCCCAGTATCATGGGCTTTAACCAGCTCATAGTATAGGATCACAGTCTGCTTGATCCATGAGGAGATGTCTCCCAGATAGCATTCCGCCATCGGACAGATTTTGCCAATGTTGGCCCAATGTTGGCTATTGGTCGCATCATCAGCAGACTATGCCAACATTGGGCCAATGTCGCATTCTCATTATCAATTCACACTAAAAAAGTTGTTTGTGAACATTATAATTTTATCACTGGATTATGGACTATCACCTTGTAACACTGTTCCACCAATGTTAATGTTTGGTCATGTGACTTATCAAGGATTCCCTCAACTAAAATCCTCCCACAATTGGTCTATCACTTGCCTTCTGTTAAACAATGGCTACATAACACCATGCTGCAATCTGATTGGCTGATGCTATACATTGAGTAGAATTTTTTTACTGGTGGCTTGCCGACATTGGGCCAACGTGGCCTCCGCCGGCCAAAAAGCTGTTGGGCCAACGTCGGAATGCTATCTGGGTCCTTGTCAAAACCTTTCTTGAAGGAAACAACGAGCAGCTCCTTGATCTGCCTGAGATATGAGGTCATGTTCAAATAGTAGCACAGTGCTCTGACCAGACACAGGGACCCGAGTGACTTATCCAGAGTTGGGGCCAGGGCTGGTATGACCGCTGGGGCCACACTATCTGGACCCTCTTTGGCCAGCTGGTTCTTGGAAAGAAAGCTGGATGAGAGGTACAAAGATACTTTAGACCAATCTACTTGATGATATTCTGATATTCTGATATTCTTGTTTTGCCATGCATGGATCTCACTTCTGCGTTTACCAGAACCCAAGGCCAAAAGGAAAACAGTTTTGAAGGTCAACTGCTTCCCAGGGAGAGGTTCCAAGAGGTGATGTCCCTCCAATCTTTAGGTTTGTCTCTGTGGAAACTATCCATTAGACGAGTGAGATTCTCATCTTTGCTGACATTAATGGGTGAATTCACTAGTTTGTCAGCAATGGCTAATCTGTAGCCATCAATGGTACTTGGCTGTAACTTCCTGACTTGAAACAAGTGTAGTAGGAAGTCGGATATTGACTTTAACAGATGGTGCAATGAAGTCCACCTGATTAGTGAGGCACCTCTTTGTAAAAATGGTTCACTTTGTTTCATAGACTGATCTCGTTGATCCTCTTTGAGAAGCCTCAATTCCTGCTGCCACTGCCTCAGAGAAGCCCTGTTCTTTGATAGCTGAGGCTCTAGGGGCCAAACATAGAGATTTAGGTTGGACAGATTCCTGTGAGGAGTCTGATTGAAGGGCTGAGTTAGAAGGTTGGGCAGATTCGGCAGGCTCGGTGGGATTTGGCTGGACATGGCCACTAAGTCCCAGAACCAAGGCATGTTTGGCCACCCTGGAGCAATCAGAATGATTCTCTTGCATGGGTAGTCCTGCAGCTTATCCACCACTTTGCCCAATATGGCTGCTGTTGGGAAGGCATAAGCGTCCAGATCCTAACATGGCAGGCTGAATGCATCACTGCAAGGCCAGGGGATCCGGTACTGGTGACACAAACAGAGGGAACTTGTTGTTGAACCTAGTGGCAAAAAGGTCTATTTGAGGCCGATGTCACCTGTTGTATATTGACTGGAAGACCTCTGTCTTCTGTCTCCTGGCACACCAGGTCAGGATTCTCCATAATAGAGCACAAAGTGAGCCTGACCTCATGCCTCCTTGTTTATGTAGGACACCACTGTGGTATTGTCAGTTGCTACAAGAAACTATCTACTATCTTGTCTGAACAGTGGTCTTGGAACTCTTTTAGGGCCAAGAAGACCATTCTCAGTTCCAGAAAATTTATATGCAACTTGCTTTCTGGGAGGGGTCAGCTTCCCCTTGCAGTGTGTTTGTTTAAGTGAGTGTCCCACCCTTCTTTTAATGTGTCTGTAAAGATTTGCAGAGCATGTTTTAGTGGGTGTAATGGTTGACCGTGAAGCACATTGTCTTCCGCCAGCAACCATTTTAGATGGGGGTGTAGTAAATTGGAATAGGCACACCTTTTCTAGTGATTCTGGTATCCGCCAGTTGTTCTTGAGATGCCACTGTATGGGTCTCGTGTGCAATCAGCCGAGGTGAACTTGCTTTTCTGTGGCTGTTAGCACACCTATCAGGGACATGAGATGCCAGACCAGACAGACCGGTCAGGATATAAGTCCCAGTATTTTTTGCTGAAGGTTCTGCCACCAATCTGGTTTGGGCCTGACCCGACCATATTTGAGGTCGAACTGGTAACCTACAAAGTCGAAGACTTGTTTTGGTTCCAGCTCTGATTTCTCAAAGTTCACCATCCAACCCCTTTTTCTGGCAGATCTCTATTAGTTCCTGAGTATGCTGGAGACAAGCTTGGTGGCTCTCACCAACCAGTCGTCTAGGTATTGGTGGATCCTTATACCCTTGTGTATGGCCATCAGTTTCACCTCCTTTGCTATCACAGTGAACTCCATGGGAGCCGTGGACAGTCCGAATGGCAGTGCCTTGAATTGATATGACCGACCCTGGATATGAAATCTAAGGGATTGTTCCTGCATTGGTATGTGGAAGTAGGCATCCTTGAAGTCTATTAAGTTAACCCATTCCCCTTTTTGGAGGGATGTCCCGATGGTTACCGGTGTCTCCATTTTGACTTTTTCTGGCTTAAGGAAAAGTTTTAATTTGCTCATGTCCAGTATGGGTCTCCACAGGTTGTTTGGTTTTGGGACCAAGATAAATTGGTTGAAAAACCGAGTTCTCATTTTTGGTAATAAGCTGATGTAATGCCTCCAACAGGTAGAGGTTTCTGTGGGGATTGACATAACAGCTTATGATGGTTGGTGACCTTGTCAGGTTTGGCCAGTTCTGAAAGCGGAGGTTGTAGCCTTGTTTTAGTATGTTCAGAACTTTTGAACTGGCACCCAGAACTTCCCAAGTTTTCCAAAAGCATCGCAGTCTTGCCCCTACAAGTAGATCTAAAGGAACAGGTTGGGCATTTGTTACAGGTTTGACAAAAGACAACTGATCGACACAGGAAACATCTTTCACATATTTTAATTTTCTTTGTTGAAAACAATTTACAACAACAGGACTTATATCTTTCTTTTGTGAATGCCATTTTGCAGAAAGTACATGATTTACAACAGAAAAGTTTACAACTTGAATCTGTGGTGTCTGAATGTCTAATGTCTTTCTGGGAGCCTCTGGAGATAAAATACAGTTTACTGTCTCTGCTCCCGACCAGCAGCCCTGCCTTCAACACATTTAGACAATAATTGTCATTTATAGGACTGCTGGCCCTTGGTTGGTCGGAAGTGTAGTGAGATGACCGACCCTTGGGTTTCCTACTCTGATATTTTGCACCGATGTTCTTCCATGTGGGCTTGTTGGGTCTCTTATCAAATTTTCTTTCAGACCGTTCATAGGGGTGGTACTGACACTTGCCATGTGAAGAGCGACCCTTGCTCTTATAATTGGCAATATTGTCCTCAGCCCGCTTGAGTATACGGTCTGGGAAGAGGGTGGCCATTTGCAGAGGAGCAGTTTTCAATGATGCTAAAGTGTTTGGTTTAATACCAGTCTTTATATGCATGAGGTAAGAGTCTCTCCTGGCCAGTGTTAAATTCCCCATGGATACAAAAACAAAGTCAGTCAGATGTTCCATTGTTTTTGCAACAGCCTGGTGCTAGCATTAAAGTCCATTAAGTATTACAGTTCATCTGTGGCCTTTGCAACTTTACAAGCACTTTTACCTTTGCTCTCAGTCCGGATCACCTTCAGCTAGTTCTGCATTCCTTCCCAGATAGCAAGACTCTGTAGGGCCACCGCTGGCCCACTGGCGGCATAGCTGTTGGACCGACGTTGGCTGCAGGCGGTGGCCAGCCGTTGGTGTGACCGGCTGATAGGCAGTGGTCCACCGTTGGTAGCCGACAATAAGGTTTTCTGATGGTCCTTCAGTGTCCCACTGTCGGCAGCCAATGATAAGCTTTTCTATTGGCCCACCAGTGGCCCACCTTCAGTAGCCGACAAGGTTGACTGGTGGTCCACCAGTGGCCCACTGTTGGGTGCCATCAAAGGTGGTTCTCTGGTGGCGTGACCAGCTGATAGACAGTGGCCCACTGTTGGCAGCCAACAATAAGGTTTACTGGTGGCCCATCAGTGGCCCACTGTTGAGTGCCATCAGTGGTGGTTCTCTGGTGGCATGACCAGCTGATAGACAGTGGTCCACTGTTGGCAGCCAACAATAAGGTTTACTAGTGGCCCATCAGTGGCCCACTGGCTTTTAGGCCGGTGGATGTGTCGGTCTGACATTGGCAAGCCACTGGTAAAATTTTACTACCACTGTAATATAACATCAGCCAATCAGATTGCAGCATGAAGTTATGTGGCCATTGTTTAACAGAAAGCAAATAATTGACAGATTGTGGGTGGATTTTAGTTAAGGGAATCCCTAATAAGTCACATGACCAAACATAAACAATGGTGGAACAGTATCTTAGGATGACATGTTCCATAGTCAAACAATAAAATTATAATGTTCAGAAACAACTTTTCTTACTGTGAATTTCTAATGAGAATGTTATTTTTATGTCTAAAATTGTTAAATAGTTAGTTAAAAATTGTGGGCCCACTGAAATATGATTTTTAGACATACCATAATAAATAATTTTTTACTAAATGTCTCAATATCCCCTATTATTGCTCGCCGCCATCTTGAATAAAAAGCCACCATTGGCCCACCGTTGGCCCAACCTTGGCAGCCTGAGTTTTGGTTGGCAAGCCTTCACTGGGCCAGAGTTGGCATGGGTAATTCGGCCACTGATTGGAATATATTTCATGGGTAATTATTCCTTTCAACTTAAGAAACTTTATATTTTATCGGACACATACATATTGCAGCTAGTGGACCAAGGGTCGTCCAGTGGTGGCTACACCTCAACCCCAATTAATAGGGTTTTGATTTAATATATTTTTCTCCTGTACATGTTTTATGGTTTGTTTACAGGGGAAACTTTCACTTCTGTTAACTTTTCTGTGTAATTATCAGATGATTTTATTGATTAGATCTAAAATCCGGGTGGAAATTAGAAAATTACCATCAGTGGCCCATCAATCATAGCTTATATACCACTGATATAGTTGGTGGGCTGCCAGTGGTAAATCTTGGAAAAAATTTGTGGCCCAAGAATGGGAAGAAAAGAAATATATATTAAGGCAGAGATGTGACATCTGTTATTTAAAAATGTTGGTGTCTTGGTGATATACACACACATACATAAAGTATCCAATTACTTTGACATCTGTGGGCCACCGGTGGGCCAACAGTATGTGTACCATGCAGGCAGAAGGTGGACCACTGATGGACCACCAGTGGCAAATCTTACAATTTTTTTATGTAATAAAATTCAGAACAGCTACTTTTGGAAATAATTCACTTGAAACAAATGAATTTAAGCCAAGACAGCCTCTCTTCAAGATCTGTCAAAACAAATGCCGTTCAGCAGAGCTTGAGGTGTAGCCACCAGAGGACCACCATTGGTCCACCAACTAAGTATAGCTCTTACAGATGATAGTTGCATGTGTCAGACAAAAACAAATTCTGCGATAGTTTTAGGTTGCATCAAAAAACAAATTTATATCAAAAGGAAAAAAATGAAAATATCTTTCTTTAACCTTCACTAAAAATATATATATATATGTGCCACCAGTGGCCCACTGGCTGCCCATCATGGGTCATGTACTACTTATGTAGTGGGTGGACCATTGATGGACCACCTGTGGCAAATATATAAGCAAGTAATATATAAAGTAATAAAGTGGAGAAAAGACTGACTGAGCAAAATGAAGGAATACAGAATAAGTTTGTTAAAAAATGACATTAACTTATGTTAAGTGAAAGAAAACACACATTTTATCTAATTTTTCCCAGGATTTTACACCAGTGGGTGTAGGCTGGTACCTGAGCTACAGCCACTGGCTCTGGTAGTTGGTGGGCCAACAGTGGGCCACGCAATGTATTTATATTTTGAAATAATGTGTTTTTAACATTGAATATTGTTAAATAATATGTCAGAAAACAGTATTTGAGGTTGCTTTTGAAGTTGTTTATAATGCTTTAAAATTTTGAAAAAAATGCAGTCAGTGGGCCACCAGTGGCTCAGTGGTGGCCCACAAGCTATATTTTGCCACCCATAGCCAACGGTGGCCCACTAGCGTCTTGCTATCTGGGTTGTTGAACTTTAAACAGGCATCTGTTGAAACTAGCAGCCTGGTTGCAAATCACTGTGGCTTCCCTTGCAGACCTCTCCCACTTTCGCTTGAAAGATGAGGTGAGATGTATAGGTGGGGGATTAAAGCTAGTCCAGCCTGTCTGGCGATCCTGCTATAACTGCTGTTAAGATAAGAGACATCAGTACTCCATGAGGACACAACAGTGGAGTCAGCTTTCTGGTCAGAATACAGCCCGTATCACTTGGCCTGCGACTTTGCTGGTTGGAGAAACTGGTCCTTGAGTAGGCCACGGGCCTCTGAACAATGGAAAGGATATCCTTCAACCAAAATGATGTTCAATTTACTCAGTTTCATACACAGTCATTCGTCAGTGGGCATCTGCACTGATGCTTTCCCCGGAGCTGGTGTCTTCAGGCCGGCAAAATGGGTTGTCGTCAGAGGTGACAGCAGAAATGTACAAATCTAGGATGTGTGACCAACCCATGTATGACCAAAACTCTCTCTGTAAGTCTGTTCCTCAGAGAGAGATTGGTCCGGGTCTGTGATAGTTGCATCCTGGTCTTCAGACAAGTCCCCTTCCTCAACATAAATACCAATTGGAGGTGGGTCTGACAGTTCACTTTCAGCATCTGACTCTGAACTGGAAAAACTATCCTTCCTGATTGGTTTAGCAGATGTCTGGCTAGAAGATTGTCTCTGTAAAGCAGGAGGGTCGGTACCAGAAACTGAGGATCTTGACTGGTCCGTCTGAGACAGGTCAGAGAGAGGTTTGCCAGTAGACTGATGCTTGGCAGCAGAGGAGCCGGTTCCAGGAAAATCTGCCGAGGGTGGTGTAGACTGAGAAGCAGGTCAGTCGGCTGGCTTAATGAAAGGGTTGGTAGATCTGACTGCACTGGCTGGTGCAGAGTGAGTGGGTGCTACTTTAACAATCTGGAAGGGAGGTTTCCTGTCCAGTGTCCTTGCCATCAATAAAGCCTCAAGGTGATTAAATGGTCAGAACACTTCTGGTCGATTTCAGCAATCTTGGTGTCCATTGAGGTGTTGGTCGACCTGCCACTGTCAGATACAGGCTTAACAGGCTTGTCTGAGGACGACTTGGCCTTTGAAGTTGTTCTCTTTATCCACCTTCTTAGCCTTTTTCTCCGCAGGAACACTATAACCAGGAGACTGCCGCATCCCCTGGCCATCCACTGCCCCTATTACCAACACAGTTGCCAGGTTCACAAGGGAGGGATTGAGTGATTCTGTATGTTCTCTACTGGGGTGGAATACAAGTCCATTTTCTTTGCTTCATATTTCTTCTTTTTAATATCATAGCTTAGAGTAGAGAGCTGTGCACCAAGATCAGGGGTAGGAATATTGCAGAACTCACAGTCAGTGGTATCAGTGTTCTCCACACAGGGGACCTTGCCCTTTCCTTTGTCCCTACACCTGGCACAAAAAGAATGGTTATCAAAACCTGCCATTAAAAGGTCTATTTATACACTGACAAATATCCGTTGGAACAACAGAAATAACAAAAAACTAGCAATATTCTCACAAATATCCATAAAAATATAAAGCTGGCACAAATCTGTCTACACTGTACATGCGCCAAATGAAAAAGATGCTATGACGCCACGCTGCCTAGATAGGAAGGAAGTACCATGCGCCACCTGGCAAATGCACAGGACTGGGCCGACCTGGGTGGTGGAAACACAGGACGTCTTTTTCTGACGTTTGGGGGGCCAGTATGCACCCATCGGATTAGCAAATGTCCATTGGATAGGATGTATTAACGCAATAAAATTATATTTTCACAACATGATAAAGCAGCACCCTCAGCAAAGATATTGAAATCCTCAATGAAATTGGCTTTGGAAACATTAGGAGGCCTATAAACAGATAATGTCTTGGGCATTGCCCATGGATAGGTAAACAGATATGGACTCGAAGGTCTTGAAACATGGTTGAGGTAGGACCTTGAAATCAATATCATCACGGATGAAGAACCTAACACCACCGCCTCTCCCCTCTGGGCATGGAACATGAGTACATTTGTAACCTGGAGGAGTGACACTTGCTATAAAGCTGTTGGTGTCATCTGGTCAAAGCCAGGTCTCAGGGACTGCAATGACTTTCGACTTGTTGTTATTAATGAAGTCTGCAAAAGCACCAGATTTGTTTCTGATGGATATAATATTTATCGGACTTCCAGTTAAAAGGCTAGTGTTAGGGACAGGATTAACACAGATATCCCCTGAAAGGATCAATAACAGGGACACCAATGGGCTGACATGTTTGTATGCCTGTGTTACCCTACAAATATGTCCTTGTATTGCCAAGAAGGTGTAGTTGACATTGTTGAGACATGGGTGAATGCCAGACTCAAATTGTATGGTGGAAAAGGCAGGGAAAGAGAAAAGCAAACTTGAGGCAACAGTAATTGGTAATGTGCAAGGGTTGTCAGTGGTGGTATTGGTTGCCCGAGCAACCAGCAGAAAATAAAGACAGAACCAGAAAGTGCAATGCATGTCCAAGAGGAAGACCAAAAAATAAATATTAGAAAACTAGAAAAAGGTGAACCTACCTTTCCTATGTACTAACCTGTCTATACGGCAAACCATAGGTGAGTAGGTTAAGAAGAGTGAAAGATTGGTGCAAGATTAGTATGGAAAATTTAATATAAAAAAAAAGTATTGAATATTATTTGGTTGAATTGCTGCAATATGTCAGAATGTTAAAACATTATGTGAAATCCGTGGGAAATTCTGGTGAGTGATAATATCCGAAAGAGCCACTTTTCACAATTCTGGCATCTTTACATAAGTAATATGAGCAGACAGTGATGTTACTGAGTTGTTTTGATGTTTTGCTGCTTTTGTCAGAATTGACCATGATACTCTTCTTGGCTGCCTTAAATCATGATATGGTGTGTTGCACACCCTTGAATTTATCTGTTATCAAAGCCATCAAGTCTAAGCAATTAAAATTGGGTCAACCCTCTCTGAATTGTGTGATCTCATGTTTGGTGTCCCTCAAGGTTCATTCCTTGGCCCCATGCTGTTCTCTCTATACACCATTCTTTCTAATTAGGTTATTGGAAGACCCTCCAAGATCAAATTTTACTTTTATGCCAATGACACCCAGTTGTTTGTTTATATTTCTCATGAAAATGCAGCTTAGGCTTTCGAAAATAGAATTCTTGGGTTCAGGATGTTCAAGAATGGATGTAGTCTAGTATACTAAAATTAAATCCAAACAAAACTGAGTTCGTTAATCTTTGGGTCTCATTGTTCAGCTCAAGAAATTAGATTTCTCATGATCCTGGAAACACTTTTCAGTCAGCCTATAAGGTAGGGCACTTAACAGAAACTGCCTGGTTGTGTATCAAAAATGAGATTCATTTATCTTTGTCCACTGCCTTTGATATGATTGACCATGACACACTCCTTTTCTGTTTGTCAGTTAGGTTTGGCTTTGCTGGTTCTGTTCTAAAATGGTTTGGCCCTACCTCCATGATCATTTTCAGTCAGTCAAGATTGGCTCTGCTGTTTGTGATTTGTTCAAATTGAAGTTCGGCGTTCCCCAAGGTTCTGTCTTAGGTCCTCTTTTGTTTTCCCTCTACACAACACCTCTTAGCCAAGTCATCAGAAAATATACTGGAGTTAAATACCACTTCTATTGGGACGACACTCAGCTATTCATTCACCTATCCCCTGAAGATAGTCTCAAGTCTCTAGACTGCCTAAAGTCCTGTTTGAAAGATATATGTATATACAAGTCTGGATGTCTGAAAATAAACTAAAGCTAAACCCTGATAAAACAGAATTGATAGTTTTTCGTGCCAAAGACAGATACAAATGGCTCAGTGACTCATTTTTTGTCAATATCCTGGGTAATTATCTCTCCCCCATGGATGTTGCTCGCAATCTGGGTGTTCTGTTTGATGCAAAGTTTTGTTTCACTAATCATGTAAATTCTGTCATCAAATCTTGTTTTATTAGCCTGAGGGACCTTCATCGTATCAGGAGGTTTCTTTCTGTTGATACATCAGTGGTGATTGCAAATGCTCAGGTCAGCAGTCATTTGGATTATTGCAATTCTCTATTTCGTAGTTTGTCATCCCGTAATACTACCAGGCTCCAATATGTTCAAAACTCTCTTGCACGGTTTGTCATGGGTGTTTCTAAGTTCACTCACATCACATCCAGCTTGAAGTCACTTCATTGGCTATAAATCAGACAATGAATTATCTTTAAAACCCTATTTCTTGTGTACATGTACCTCACTACTGGCCAGCTTAAGTATTTTGCACCATATCTCTCTTTGTATAAATCTATCATGAACAAGAATCTCAAATAAAAAAAAAAAATGTTCCTTCAGGTTCCTCATTATTGTTCTTTTATCCATAAATCAAAGGTCCACTTCAACAACAATTTCTCATATGATGCCCCAAAGTTTTGGAATGATATTCCACATGATATACGCAGTGCTCCAAATCTTTCATGTTTCAAAAGTTGACGAAAAACCTACTTATTTCAGAAATTGTTTCCGCCTTAGTTTCTAACTACTGAACACCAGATTGCCCTCCCTGGGTTCGACTTGGAATATGTCTAACATCTTGACGATTTATGCCTAACGAATTGGATGTTGTGCCTTAGAATCCATAGATACGGAGACTAAGGACCTGGACAACTGATTGATTGATTGATTGATTGATTCCCACCTCCCTGCCACAATATCAGGTAATTTTGATGCAAATTTTTCCTTCGCTGATCAATATTTATAAGACTTGTTTCATTCATATTTCATTGCAAAACACTCTAACTATAATTATAAGAAACTATAACAGATACACACAGTCATCTCCTGTTCTCAAAAGACTCCATTGGTTGCCAGTTTAATATTGCTACATATCTTCAAAATGGCTACTTTGGTTTATAGGTTTTTCACATATGTCATCCCAGCTATTTTGATTCTCTTTTGTTCTATTAATTGTGGTAGATATGTCACAAGATATAGCTGACCAGAATAAAGGTTCTTAGAGATTCATCAGTTCTACCCATGTGTACATAAATAATAAAACACTTCGATCACAGTAATGTTTTGTGTCTGATGCAACCACAGTGTAGAATGATTTACCTGAAGATGTTTTTGCCCCTAATCTTTTCAGGAAAAGCTAAAATGTTATATCTTGAAAAAGGCTTTCTCACATTAGCCCATACAAGCTATACTCTGGGTCTCAACCTGGCTATATCTACTGCAGTATGGAAAATGATTATTTAATTGGTTTTTAGTATTGTGTCATAGAGTCTGCCTTTAGCAGAGATTAAGCGCTAAAAATGTCTAGAATAGAATAGAATAGAATTATTTCGAAGCCAGCTAGTTTGCTTGCCAGTGCCATCCGTATGGACAATAGGTGTATTTCACAACCATAATCCGTCGAATCTAGATTCGTCAGATCAACAGATTTGCTTGTGTTGCGACTTGAATCTGAATCCGGATTATGAATCCGTTGATCTTCCTCAAGAGGTAGATCAATGGATTCAGATTGCTTGGATTACCCATAATTCTTTGAAAAATAATGGTGGTAACATGTGGCAGGAAATTTTAACATTTGGCAAATTTTTATTATACTGTGATATTATAATATTATATTACTGCATCATAATTTATAATAATATATGATAATTATGTTTGTTTATGTTATGTTTTAAATTTGGATTCAGAGCTACAGAAAATTGTATTTCACAAATCTAGCTAATCCAAAGAATCCAAATCTGAATCTAGATTCGACGGATTACGGTTGTGAAATACGCCTCATTTATGCAATGTGCTCTGTCCCGCCGTAACGTGTCTATAGCCTATTTAGATACCGAGTCAGTAACAAAAATAAAAATTTCTTCATAGTATTTGATGATGACATTCTGTACACTACGTTGTAGGATGTGTAGAAATGTCCTTATTGAGAGGAATCAGTTAATTATCACAGAAATGAAAGGTTAGGTTTTTTATCATAAATACTCTTTTATCGCCCACATGGATACCCTCCGTGTTGTGGCATTCTACCAGTAAACGCGGAAACTAGTCAACTCGGCCCCCGCCAACTCGGACCCATATATGCAAACTCGGCCCCATTCAATTAAAAATTCAAATTGACATAAGATCTTTATTTATGGGTGGATTTCTATAATCTAGGTATCATTGTTTACAGTTTTAAGCAAGAACTTCACCTGTCCTTGCCCGTGTCCGTGATTTCAATCAGTGTCCGTGTCCTTGTCAGTGATAGCGACTACACCTATCCTTATTTCTGTCCGTGTTTTACAATTGAGATTGTTCTGTTGAGGACACGGATGGGGAGGGGGAAATTGCTTTTTGTTTAATCCTCAAGCAATGTTGAAGTTCTGCCCCCCTCATCCGTATCCGTGAAAGAACGATCAGAAACCATCCCATCCGTGAACTGACACGGGTATTAACTTTCAAGGGTACGGGTAAGGACAGGTGTAGTTAGCTGTGATACTTTGATTGGTTTTATTCTTTTCACGGGCATGGGTACGGACGAACAAGGACAGGTGAAGTTCCTACCTTAATCCTGTGTATAATAGAAACACATAATCTTGAATCATGTTTACACAATAATAGTAATATGTACAAAAATGTTTTATCGAATCCATTGGTAATAGCTTTAGTATTGTAGCCATCACTTGTAAAATTGTACCTTCTATAAACCATTTCCATGCAAATTTATCTCTTAAAACGCATAATACATTATTATTACATGATGCATACTTAAGTAATATATATTAAAGACAGTATTGTGACGGCGAGAGCCGATGTAACGCAAAGTATGGGCTAGCAGTTTGGTTTGGAATCATGGACCACGGCTAACTTAGCGATAATTCAGCCATTTGAGCTGAGAAAGGTGGTTTTTCACATGAGATTCCAACAAAAAGACTAAGAAATGCCCGAAAATCTATTACACACTCACCTTTCACACTAACAAACCACGAATTATCCTCATATTTTGTTTATATTTTAAAGAACTGTAGCTTTTGAAGTATTTCAACTGTCAAACTAGCCGCCATTGTTGTAGAAGTATATCACGTCTGAAAGACGTTAAAGTAGGCGACAAACCATTGTTTTAAAATATTTGCAGTGTTATAATTTATTTAATTTGCATATTTTATACGTTTTTAGGCGATAATTTGCTGAATTTAGTTGAAACTAACAGATTTGCTTTGGAACTACTTGCGGTAGGCTGGCGTACGGATACATGGCAACAGTCCAGAAATCTATATAAGGAAGCACGATCAGTGGCTTTCTGGCTTTCGTTTGAAAAAGCCGCATTTGCGTTACGCGAAAGCCCAAATCAATAAACAACCACAAAATGATTGTGTAATCACCGCAACCGCAAAGTAATTGCAGAACTCATATATACTTACTGTGTAATCACCGCAACCGCATAGTAATTCTAGCCGCAACCGCAAATCATTACAAATCTCCAAATTTACCCTTTTAAGCTGGTACCTGGACCTGTATTAAATTATCTTGCATGTTTTTTTTGAGGGTTGATGTTACAATATAGCCAGAACTTAACTGTAGTAGAGGGAAACAATGGTAAGACAGCGAATTACATAGATTTTCATAGAATAATCTATGCTGACTGAATAGAACCAGTTTCTTGAACTTTACTATTTTCAGTGATAGTTCTGAAGTAATCCTTGTAAGTAACATTTAAAAGTCACTGATACAAGTTATACTTTATGGGTTAAGAATTCTTCTTAGTCTTACTAAACTGTACATGATATCACATGTAAATAAATTAAGTTCAGTTATATAAAATCTATTTGTCTTTCTCTTTGCCAAGTTGATTATAACTTTAATTTAGTGCATACTTTCAATCTTTGGATGACAGCTATTTTCAAGTTTATACGCTATAGCAAGATTGAATATCTTGCATATACTCACATACAGTTGAATATTACACATTGTGTGACACAACAAGAGTATAAAGTAACATGATTAACCTTGCTGATTGAACCTTTGGACTTTGTGCGACTTTGTCATATCGAATTGCCCACTTGTTGACTGATATGTTTGAGAGTTTATTTTGATATTCATATGGAATCTGAGACTTGGACTGAAACATTTTGGACTGAAGGTACTTCAGGGTTTCTGCATGGTAATGCAAGGCAAATGAGCTACTTCAGGTAGAGAAGTAGTAGGGACATATAAATTATTTGGACTAATTTACAAACTGGTTTCGGGCTCTTCAGTAATTTTAGTCTCAGGCCACACGCTACCAACCTCTTTCCTTGAGTGAAATACTGAGGCCCGCTACAGTATCAATTTATTAACTTGGTAGGGATGATTTTTAAAAGAGGCTGAGTTTGCATAAAAATGGGTCCGAGTTGGTGGGGGCCATGTTGATGAAGGTCCGAGTTGTCCATGATTCGTAAATGCCCATGCTGTGATTAATATTTTGAATTTAAATTATATTAACAGCTTTTTGCTATATTCTTCTATGACCAAAGTGTCAAAGAACATGCACCACAATAAATACGTGGAGTGCTGTATAGTACAGTCCAACATTTCTCAGAAAGTTTAACATGTTATCTCTATTGTCCTTGACCTCTGACAAAGAAACATAATTAAGATGGGCATTCACTGGTAGGCGGGCATTAACTTGTAGAAAGCCACTACAAGATTAACATGCAACTCCTGACCACGGCAGCTCATAACCGACAACTTGTACATAAATAATAATAATATTTTATTACGTTAAGGATCATTCTGCTTAAATATTAATTATATCCCCAGACGAAAGTCGGGGATATATTGGATTCAGGTCCGTCGCGCCGCCGCCGCCGTAGAAATTTCCTTGTGGACGCGATAACTCAAAAACAAATTAATATTTTTTTTTCAAACTTGGTACACATGTTAAGGGTGCCCAAAGGAAGATCCCTATTTTAAGGTGATCTTAAACTCCCAGTAAAAAAGAACTTATGGCCACCTTAAGGTCAGAAATTGCACTTTTGGCCACTTAGAGCCCTCTAGGTCACAAACTATGATGCTCAGCTGGCTGAAATTTTACCTGACAACACATTAATATGTTCTTAGTACATGTGCCGAAAATCATGACTTTAAGTTGAGGAGAAAATTGTGTTTGAGGCCCATAAATACCCCCACTTAGGGATTTTTTGCTATACTTTTCACATATTTTGCCCTATAATTTGGAAGTGGTAATTCTGATGAGTCTCAAACTGCGCTAGGTATAACTTTGATATGTAATCCTTGTCTGTAGAAAATTTTAGGGCTGTAGGTTTACCCAAAGGGGTCGACTTAAGGTCTCAAAAGTGCCCACAGAGACCCAATTTATGCACTTTTTGCCACTTTCAAGCACTGTAGCTTTCAAACTATGTCTCTCATCTAAGTTAAATATCGTCTGGGAATATATCTATGTGTTTTCTTATATGTGCCCCAACATTTAGGCCTTTAATAGACAGTTAACCTGTGTATCAGGACCATAAACACCCACCCGAGTGACCCTTATAAGACATTTTTCACATCTTTTTCCCTGTAACTTGGAAATGGTAAGTCTGAGAAGTTTCAAACTGTATTAGATATATATTCTATGTGTAATCTTAGTATGTAACAGATTTTAAGTCTGAAGCTTTAATTTTGAAGGTCAAATTGAGGTCTCTAAAAGGCTCCCAAAGACCCAATATTTGGACTTTTTGCTACTTTTAAGCCCTGTGACTGTCAAACTATGTGACTGATAGAGCTCAAATCCTATCTGGGAAGATATTAGTATGTTATTTTTATATGTGCCAAAAATTAAGGCTTTAAGAAGACATTTAACCTGTGTATGAGGACCATAAATCCCCACCCGAGTGACCATTTTTAGACATTTTTCACATATTTTCCCTGTAACTTGGAAATGGTAAGTCTAAGAAGTTTCAAACTGTATTAGATGCATATTCTATGTGTAATCTTAGTATGTGACAAATTTTAAGTCTGAAGCTTTAATTTGAAGGCCACATTTAGGTCTCTAGAAGGCCCCATAAAGACCCAGTATTTGGACTTTTTGCCAATTTTAAGGCCTGTGACTGTTAAACTATGTGACTGATAGAGCTGAAATCTCATCTGGGAATACATTATTATGTTCTTTTTACATGTGCCAAAAATCAAGGCTTCAAGTAGACATTTAACCTGTGTATGAGGACCTTAAACACCCACCTGAGTGACCCTTTTAAGACATTTTTCACATATTTTGCTCTGTAACTTGGAAATGGTAAGTCTGAGAAGTTTCAAACTTTATTAGATACATATTCTATGTGTAATCTTAGTATGTAACAAATTTTAAGTCTGAAGCTTTAATTTGAAAGGCACATCGAGATCTCTAAAAGGCCCACAGAGACCCAATATTTGGACTTTTTACCATCTTTAAGCCCTGTGACTGTTAAACTATGTCATTGATGGAGCTGAAATCCCATCTGGGAATGCATTATTATGTCCTTTTTACATATGCCAAAAATCAAGGTTTTTAGTAGACATTTAACCTGTGTATGAGGGCCATAGACACTCGCCCAAGTGCCTTTTTATGTCAGCTGACTTGTCAGTCAGCTGACATTATGTCGTCACTCTGCGGCGTGGGCGTCCGTGTGAAGAACTTCTCCTCCAAAACTACAAGGCCTAGAGACGTGCTGTTTTTATGTCAGCTGACTTGTCAGTCAGCTGACATTATGTCGTCACTCTGCGGCGTGGGCGTACGCGTCCGCGTCCGCGTGAACAACTTCTCCTCCAAAACTACAAGGCCTAGAGACGTGCTGTTTCTTTTAAAAGATACCTTATCTATCGAGGATGAAAAATTGTTCAAGGCATGCAAATCTGTCTGTTCGTCTGTTTGCTAGAGACATTACAAGGGGGGTACCCCCACCAAAAGTGTGAAAATTTTCAACACTTAATCACAATTTTCTCAGTGACTATTGCAGGGATTTCTCTCATATCTTGCATATATGTACTAGGCCACAGGTAGATTCTCTTGTGTGAGTATGAGACCTGGATCTGTCTTACTTTTTTTTTAATAAATTTTTTTAATAATTTTTAGTGCATTAAAATTCATGAAATCATGCACAAAATCATTTATAACTTGAAAAGTGTTGCATTTAGAGCATTTTGTTAAAATATGTTATTCAGCTACTTTTTTCATAGCTACAATATGGTGAGTAAGTTGGGTGCCTGTCTCAATAGCTAAGTGAGTAATAGCTACTTTTGGGCTTTTCAGTAACTTCCATCATGAGTAAAATCACTTGTAACTTAAAAACTATTGCATTTAGAGAATTTCGTATAAATATGTTATTCAGCTACTTTTGGGTCAGCTATAACATAGTAAAATTTTAGACCTGTAGCTCATGGCATAGCTGAGTAATAGCTACTTTTAGGTTATCACTGTTGAGTAAATCGCTTATAACTTCAAAACTATTGCATTTAGAGAATTTCGTATAAACATGTTATTCAGCTACTTTTGGGTCAGCTATAACATAGTAAAATTTCAGACCTGTAGCTCATGGCATAGCTGAGTAATAGCTACTTTTAGGTTATCACTGTTGAGTAAATCGCTTATAACTTGGAAACTATTGCATTTACAGTATTTTGTTTCATATGTTATTCACCTATTTTGGGATCAGCTATAACATAGTGAAGTTTCAGATCTGTGGCTCATTGCATAGCTGAGTAATAGCTACTTTGAAGTTCTCACTATTGAGTAAATCACTTGTAACTTAAAACCTATTGCATTTAGAGAATTTCGTATAAATATGTTATTCAGCTACTTTTGGGCCAGCTATAACATAGTGAAATTTCAGATCTGTATGTCATGGCATAGCTGAGTAATAGCTACTTTTAGGTCATCACTATTGAGTAAATCAGTTGTAACTTGAAAACTATTGCATTTACAGTATTTTGCTTAAATATGTTGTTCACCTACTTTTGGGTCAGCTATAACATAGTAAAATTTCAGACCTGTAGCTCATTGCATAGCTGAGTAATAACTACTTTGAGGTTCTCACTATTGAGTAAATCAGTTGTAATTGCAAAACTATTGCATTTAGAGAATTTCGTATAAATATGTTATTCAGCTACTTTTGGGCCAGCTATAACATAGTAAAGTTTCAGACCTGTAGCTCATTGCATAGCTGAGTAATAACTACTTTGAGGTTCTCACTATTGAGTAAATCAGTTGTAATTGCAAAACTATTGCATTTAGAGAATTTCGTATAAATATGTTATTCAGCTACTTTTGGGCCAGCTATAACATAGTGAAATTTCAGATCTGTAGGTCATGGCACAGCTGAGTAATAGCTACTTTGAAGTTCTCACTATTGAGTAAATCAGTTGTAATTGGAAAACTATTGCATTTACAGAATTTCGTATAAATATGTTATTCAGCTACTTTTGGGTCAGCTATAACATAGTGAAATTTCAGACCTGTAGCTCATGGCATAGCTGAGTAATAGCTACTTTTAGGTCATCACTATTGAGTAAATCAGTTGTAACTTGAAAACTATTGCATTTACAGTATTTTGCTTAAATATGTTGTTCACCTACTTTTGGGTCAGCTATAACATAGTAAAATTTCAGACCTGTAGCTCATTGCATAGCTGAGTAATAACTACTTTGTGGTTCTCACTATTGAGTAAATCAGTTGTAATTGCAAAACTATTGCATTTAGAGAATTTAGTATAAATATGTTATTCAGCTACTTTTGGGTCAGCTATAACATAGTAAAATTTCAGACCTGTAGCTCATGGCATAGCTGAGTAATAGCTACTTTTAGGTTATCACTGTTGAGTAAATCACTTATAACTTGGAAACTATTGCATTTAGAGTATTTTGTTGCAATATGTTATTCACCTATTTTGGGGTCAGCTATAACATAGTGAAGTTCCAGACCTGTGGCTCATTGCATAGCTGAGTAATAGCTACTTTGAAGTTCTCACTGTTGAGTAAATCAGTTGTAATTGGAAAACTATTGCCTTTACAGAAATTTGTGCAAATATGTTGTTCAGCTACTTTTGGGTCAGCTATAACATAGTGAAATTACAGACCTGTAGCTCATGGCACAACTGAGCAATAGCTATTCTCAGGCACTGACTGTTGAGTAAATCGGCTATAACTTGAAAAATATTGCATTTGGAGTATTTTGTTAAAATATATTGTTCACCTACTTTTGGGTTAGCTATAACATAGTGAAATTACAGACCTATAGCTCATGGCATAGCGGAGCAATAGCTATTTTCAGGTTCTCACTATTGAGTAAATCAGTTGTAACTTAAAAACTATTGCATTTACAGTATTTTGCTTAAATATGTTGTTCACCTACTTTTAGGTCAGCTATAACAGAGCAAAAATTCAGACATGTAGCTCATTGCATAGCTGAGTAATAGTTACTTTGAGGTTCTCACTCTTGAGTAAATCAGTAGTAACTTGAAAACTATTACATTTAGGGTATTTTGTTAAATATGTTTTTCACAGACGTTTTGGTCAGCTATAACATAGTGAAATTGCAGACCTCTATGTCATGGCATAGCTGAGCAATAGCTTCTTTCAGGTTCTCACTGTTGAGTAAATCATTGTATCCAACCTGTAGGAAATCATGGGCTGGGAATCTGTTAATATGGTCCGATTTGACCTTGGAACCCTCCTTCAAGGTCAAATGAGGATAGCCAAACATAAAAGTGCTTATAACTCGCTTATTATTGGTCCTAGAGGTTTGGAATGAAAACCAACCTATAGAAAATCATGAGCTGGGAATTTTTTGGTGTGGTCGGATTTCACCTTGGACCCCTCCTTCAAGGTCAAATGAGGATAGCCAAACTTAAAAGTGCTTATAACTCGCTTATTATTGGTCCTAGAGGTTTGGAATGGAAAACCAACCTATAGAAAATCATGGGCTGGGAATCTTTTGGTGTGGTCAGATTTCACCTTAGACCCCTCCTTCCAGGTCAAACGAAGATAGCCAAACTTAAAGTGCTTATAACTCGCGTATTATTGGTCTTGGAGGTTTGGGATGGTAAACCAACATATAGGAAATCATGGGCTGGGATTCTTTTGGTGTGGTCAGATTTGACCTGGGACCCCTCCTTCAAGGTCAATTGAGGATAGCCAAACTTACAATTGCTTAGAACTCGCTTATTATTGGTCCTACAGGTTTGGGATGGTAAACAAGCTACAGGAAATCATGGGCTGGGAATTTTTTTGTGTGGTCGGATTTGACCTTGGACCCCTCCGTCAAGGTCAAACAAGGATAGGCAAACTTAAAAAGTGCCTATGACTGATTTATTATTGGTCCGAGAGGTTTGGGATGGTAAACCATCCTAAATTCTTTGGCTGGGAATCTTTTGGTATGGTCAGATTTGACCTTTGGACCCCTTCTTCATGGTCGAACGAGGATATTGCATTTATAGTATTTCTTTAAATATTTTTAACCTACTTTTTACACTTAAACAATTACCTTGTTACTTTATTTCATAATACCATTTGCAGGGCACAACTTTTTTGTCCTTTTTTTCTGTCAGCTTCGGAATATCTTTCGAACATGCTGTTCAGTTACCATTTACTGTATTTCTGTACAGCCCTTTCCCTGATAATTATGCTTTCCTCTCATTATCACCATCACAAATCAAAAACATTCAGTCAGCTGACACAGTGCCCGTTCACGGGCACTCTCCTCTTGTTTTTAAAAGATACCTTATCTATCGAGGATGAAAAATTGTTCAAGGCATGCAAATCTGTCTGTTCGTCTGTTTGGTAGAGACATTACAAGGGGGGTACCCCCACCAAAAGTGTGAAAATTTCAACACTTAATCACAATTTTCTCAGTGACTATTGCAGGGATTTCTCTCATATCTTGCATATATGTACTAGGCCACAGGTAGATTCTCTTGTGTGAGTATGAGACCTGGATCTGTCTTACTTTTTTTTAAATAAATTTTTTTAATAATTTTTAATGCATTAAAATTCATGAAATCATGCACAAAATCATTTATAACTTGAAAAGTGTTGCATTTAGAGCATTTTGTTAAAATATGTTATTCAGCTACTTTTTTCATAGCTACAATATGGTGAGTAAGTTGGGTGCCTGTCTCAATAGCTAAGTGAGTAATAGCTACTTTTGGGCTTTTCAGTAACTTCCATCATGAGTAAAATCACTTGTAACTTAAAAACTATTGCATTTAGAGAATTTCGTATAAATATGTTATTCAGCTACTTTTGGGTCAGCTATAACATAGTAAAATTTTAGACCTGTAGCTCATGGCATAGCTGAGTAATAGCTACTTTTAGGTTATCACTGTTGAGTAAATCGCTTATAACTTGAAAACTATTGCATTTAGAGAATTTCGTATAAATATGTTATTCAGCTACTTTTGGGTCAGCTATAACATAGTAAAATTTCAGACCTGTAGCTCATGGCATAGCTGAGTAATAGCTACTTTTAGGTTATCACTGTTGAGTAAATCGCTTATAACTTGGAAACTATTGCATTTACAGTATTTTGTTTCAATATGTTATTCACCTATTTTGGGATCAGCTATAACATAGTGAAGTTTCAGATCTGTGGCTCATTGCATAGCTGAGTAATAGCTACTTTGAAGTTCTCACTATTGAGTAAATCACTTGTAACTTAAAACCTATTGCATTTAGAGAATTTCGTATAAATATGTTATTCAGCTACTTTTGGGCCAGCTATAACATAGTGAAATTTCAGATCTGTATGTCATGGCATAGCTGAGTAATAGCTACTTTAAAGTTCTCACTATTGAGTAAATCAGTTGCAATTGGAAAACTATTGCATTTAGAGTATTTCGTATAAATATGTTATTCAGCTACTTTTGGGTCAGCTATAACATAGTAAAATTTCAGACCTGTAGCTCATGGCATAGCTGAGTAATAGCTACTTTTAGGTCATCACTATTGAGTAAATCAGTTGTAACTTGAAAACTATTGCATTTACAGTATTTTGCTTAAATATGTTGTTCACCTACTTTTGGGTCAGCTATAACATAGTAAAATTTCAGACCTGTAGCTCATTGCATAGCTGAGTAATAACTACTTTGAGGTTCTCACTATTGAGTAAATCAGTTGTAATTGCAAAACTATTGCATTTAGAGAATTTCGTATAAATATGTTATTCAGCTACTTTTGGGCCAGCTATAACATAGTGAAATTTCAGATCTGTAGGTCATGGCACAGCTGAGTAATAGCTACTTTGAAGTTCTCACTATTGAGTAAGTCAGTTGTAATTGGAAAACTATTGCATTTACAGAATTTCGTATAAATATGTTATTCAGCTACTTTTGGGTCAGCTATAACATAGTAAAATTTCAGACCTGTAGCTCATGGCATAGCTGAGTAATAGCTACTTTTAGGTCATCACTATTGAGTAAATCAGTTGTAACTTGAAAACTATTGCATTTACAGTATTTTGCTTAAATATGTTGTTCACCTACTTTTGGGTCAGCTGTAACATAGTAAAATTTCAGACCTGTAGCTCATTGCATAGCTGAGTAATAACTACTTTGAGGTTCTCACTATTGAGTAAATCAGTTGTAATTGCAAAACTATTGCATTTAGAGAATTTAGTATAAATATGTTATTCAGCTACTTTTGGGTCAGCTATAACATAGTAAAATTTCAGACCTGTAGCTCATGGCATAGCTGAGTAATAGCTACTTTTAGGTTATCACTGTTGAGTAAATCACTTATAACTTGGAAACTATTGCATTTAGAGTATTTTGTTGCAATATGTTATTCACCTATTTTGGGGTCAGCTATAACATAGTGAAGTTCCAGACCTGTGGCTCATTGCATAGCTGAGTAATAGCTACTTTGAAGTTCTCACTGTTGAGTAAATCAGTTGTAATTGGAAAACTATTGCCTTTACAGAAATTTGTGCAAATATGTTATTCAGCTACTTTTGGGTCAGCTATAACATAGTGAAATTACAGACCTGTAGCTCATGGCACAACTGAGCAATAGCTATTCTCAGGCACTGACTGTTGAGTAAATCGGCTATAACTTGAAAAATATTGCATTTGGAGTATTTTGTTAAAATATATTGTTCACCTACTTTTGGGTTAGCTATAACATAGTGAAATTACAGACCTATAGCTCATGGCATAGCGGAGCAATAGCTATTTTCAGGTTCTCACTATTGAGTAAATCAGTTGTAACTTGAAAACTATTGCATTTACAGTATTTTGCTTAAATATGTTGTTCACCTACTTTTAGGTCAGCTATAACAGAGCAAAAATTCAGACATGTAGCTCATTGCATAGCTGAGTAATAGTTACTTTGAGGTTCTCACTCTTGAGTAAATCAGTAGTAACTTGAAAACTATTACATTTAGAGTATTTTGTTAAATATGTTATTCACAGACGTTTTGGTCAGCTATAACATAGTGAAATTGCAGACCTCTATGTCATGGCATAGCTGAGCAATAGCTTCTTTCAGGTTCTCACTGTTGAGTAAATCATTGTATCCAACCTGTAGGAAATCATGGGCTGGGAATCTGTTAATATGGTCCGATTTGACCTTGGAACCCTCCTTCAAGGTCAAATGAGGATAGCCAAACATAAAAGTGCTTATAACTCGCTTATTATTGGTCCTAGAGGTTTGGAATGAAAACCAACCTATAGAAAATCATGAGCTGGGAATTTTTTGGTGTGGTCGGATTTCACCTTGGACCCCTCCTTCAAGGTCAAATGAGGATAGCCAAACTTAAAAGTGCTTATAACTCGCTTATTATTGGTCCTAGAGGTTTGGAATGGAAAACCAACCTATAGAAAATCATGGGCTGGGAATCTTTTGGTGTGGTCAGATTTCACCTTAGACCCCTCCTTCCATCTCAAACGAAGATAGCCAAACTTAAAGTGCTTATAACTCGCGTATTATTGGTCTTGGAGGTTTGGGATGGTAAACCAACATATAGGAAATCATGGGCTGGGATTCTTTTGGTGTGGTCAGATTTGACCTGGGACCCCTCCTTCAAGGTCAATTGAGGATAGCCAAACTTACAATTGCTTAGAACTCGCTTATTATTGGTCCTACAGGTTTGGGATGGTAAACAAGCTACAGGAAATCATGGGCTGGGAATTTTTTTGTGTGGTCGGATTTGACCTTGGACCCCTCCGTCAAGGTCAAACAAGGATAGGCAAACTTAAAAAGTGCCTATGACTGATTTATTATTGGTCCGAGAGGTTTGGGATGGTAAACCATCCTAAATTCTTTGGCTGGGAATCTTTTGGTATGGTCAGATTTGACCTTTGGACCCCTTCTTCATGGTCGAACGAGGATATTGCATTTATAGTATTTCTTTAAATATTTTTAACCTACTTTTTACACTTAAACAATTACCTTGTTACTTTATTTCATAATACCATTTGCAGGGCACAACTTTTTTGTCCTTTTTTTCTGTCAGCTTCGGAATATCTTTCGAACATGCTGTTCAGTTACCATTTACTGTATTTCTGTACAGCCCTTTCCCTGATAATTATGCTTTCCTCTCATTATCACCATCACAAATCAAAAACATTCAGTCAGCTGACACAGTGCCCGTTCACGGGCACTCTCCTCTTGTTTTTAAAAGATACCTTATCTATCGAGGATGAAAAATTGTTCAAGGCATGCAAATCTGTCTGTTCGTCTGTTTGGTAGAGACATTACAAGGGGGGTACCCCCACCAAAAGTGTGAAAATTTCAACACTTAATCACAATTTTCTCAGTGACTATTGCAGGGATTTCTCTCATATCTTGCATATATGTACTAGGCCACAGGTAGATTCTCTTGTGTGAGTATGAGACCTGGATCTGTCTTACTTTTTTTTTAATAAATTTTTTTAATAATTTTTAATGCATTAAAATTCATGAAATCATGCACAAAATCATTTATAACTTGAAAAGTGTTGCATTTAGAGCATTTTGTTAAAATATGTTATTCAGCTACTTTTTTCATAGCTACAATATGGTGAGTAAGTTGGGTGCCTGTCTCAATAGCTAAGTGAGTAATAGCTACTTTTGGGCTTTTCAGTAACTTCCATCATGAGTAAAATCACTTGTAACTTAAAAACTATTGCATTTAGAGAATTTCGTATAAATATGTTATTCAGCTACTTTTGGGTCAGCTATAACATAGTAAAATTTTAGACCTGTAGCTCATGGCATAGCTGAGTAATAGCTACTTTTAGGTTATCACTGTTGAGTAAATCGCTTATAACTTGAAAACTATTGCATTTAGAGAATTTCGTATAAATATGTTATTCAGCTACTTTTGGGTCAGCTATAACATAGTAAAATTTCAGACCTGTAGCTCATGGCATAGCTGAGTAATAGCTACTTTTAGGTTATCACTGTTGAGTAAATCGCTTATAACTTGGAAACTATTGCATTTACAGTATTTTGTTTCAATATGTTATTCACCTATTTTGGGATCAGCTATAACATAGTGAAGTTTCAGATCTGTGGCTCATTGCATAGCTGAGTAATAGCTACTTTGAAGTTCTCACTATTGAGTAAATCACTTGTAACTTAAAACCTATTGCATTTAGAGAATTTCGTATAAATATGTTATTCAGCTACTTTTGGGCCAGCTATAACATAGTGAAATTTCAGATCTGTATGTCATGGCATAGCTGAGTAATAGCTACTTTAAAGTTCTCACTATTGAGTAAATCAGTTGCAATTGGAAAACTATTGCATTTAGAGTATTTCGTATAAATATGTTATTCAGCTACTTTTGGGTCAGCTATAACATAGTAAAATTTCAGACCTGTAGCTCATGGCATAGCTGAGTAATAGCTACTTTTAGGTCATCACTATTGAGTAAATCAGTTGTAACTTGAAAACTATTGCATTTACAGTATTTTGCTTAAATATGTTGTTCACCTACTTTTGGGTCAGCTATAACATAGTAAAATTTCAGACCTGTAGCTCATTGCATAGCTGAGTAATAACTACTTTGAGGTTCTCACTATTGAGTAAATCAGTTGTAATTGCAAAACTATTGCATTTAGAGAATTTCGTATAAATATGTTATTCAGCTACTTTTGGGCCAGCTATAACATAGTGAAATTTCAGATCTGTAGGTCATGGCACAGCTGAGTAATAGCTACTTTGAAGTTCTCACTATTGAGTAAGTCAGTTGTAATTGGAAAACTATTGCATTTACAGAATTTCGTATAAATATGTTATTCAGCTACTTTTGGGTCAGCTATAACATAGTAAAATTTCAGACCTGTAGCTCATGGCATAGCTGAGTAATAGCTACTTTTAGGTCATCACTATTGAGTAAATCAGTTGTAACTTGAAAACTATTGCATTTACAGTATTTTGCTTAAATATGTTGTTCACCTACTTTTGGGTCAGCTGTAACATAGTAAAATTTCAGACCTGTAGCTCATTGCATAGCTGAGTAATAACTACTTTGAGGTTCTCACTATTGAGTAAATCAGTTGTAATTGCAAAACTATTGCATTTAGAGAATTTAGTATAAATATGTTATTCAGCTACTTTTGGGTCAGCTATAACATAGTAAAATTTCAGACCTGTAGCTCATGGCATAGCTGAGTAATAGCTACTTTTAGGTTATCACTGTTGAGTAAATCACTTATAACTTGGAAACTATTGCATTTAGAGTATTTTGTTGCAATATGTTATTCACCTATTTTGGGGTCAGCTATAACATAGTGAAGTTCCAGACCTGTGGCTCATTGCATAGCTGAGTAATAGCTACTTTGAAGTTCTCACTGTTGAGTAAATCAGTTGTAATTGGAAAACTATTGCCTTTACAGAAATTTGTGCAAATATGTTATTCAGCTACTTTTGGGTCAGCTATAACATAGTGAAATTACAGACCTGTAGCTCATGGCACAACTGAGCAATAGCTATTCTCAGGCACTGACTGTTGAGTAAATCGGCTATAACTTGAAAAATATTGCATTTGGAGTATTTTGTTAAAATATATTGTTCACCTACTTTTGGGTTAGCTATAACATAGTGAAATTACAGACCTATAGCTCATGGCATAGCGGAGCAATAGCTATTTTCAGGTTCTCACTATTGAGTAAATCAGTTGTAACTTGAAAACTATTGCATTTACAGTATTTTGCTTAAATATGTTGTTCACCTACTTTTAGGTCAGCTATAACAGAGCAAAAATTCAGACATGTAGCTCATTGCATAGCTGAGTAATAGTTACTTTGAGGTTCTCACTCTTGAGTAAATCAGTAGTAACTTGAAAACTATTACATTTAGAGTATTTTGTTAAATATGTTATTCACAGACGTTTTGGTCAGCTATAACATAGTGAAATTGCAGACCTCTATGTCATGGCATAGCTGAGCAATAGCTTCTTTCAGGTTCTCACTGTTGAGTAAATCATTGTATCCAACCTGTAGGAAATCATGGGCTGGGAATCTGTTAATATGGTCCGATTTGACCTTGGAACCCTCCTTCAAGGTCAAATGAGGATAGCCAAACATAAAAGTGCTTATAACTCGCTTATTATTGGTCCTAGAGGTTTGGAATGAAAACCAACCTATAGAAAATCATGAGCTGGGAATTTTTTGGTGTGGTCGGATTTCACCTTGGACCCCTCCTTCAAGGTCAAATGAGGATAGCCAAACTTAAAAGTGCTTATAACTCGCTTATTATTGGTCCTAGAGGTTTGGAATGGAAAACCAACCTATAGAAAATCATGGGCTGGGAATCTTTTGGTGTGGTCAGATTTCACCTTAGACCCCTCCTTCCATCTCAAACGAAGATAGCCAAACTTAAAGTGCTTATAACTCGCGTATTATTGGTCTTGGAGGTTTGGGATGGTAAACCAACATATAGGAAATCATGGGCTGGGATTCTTTTGGTGTGGTCAGATTTGACCTGGGACCCCTCCTTCAAGGTCAATTGAGGATAGCCAAACTTACAATTGCTTAGAACTCGCTTATTATTGGTCCTACAGGTTTGGGATGGTAAACAAGCTACAGGAAATCATGGGCTGGGAATTTTTTTGTGTGGTCGGATTTGACCTTGGACCCCTCCGTCAAGGTCAAACAAGGATAGGCAAACTTAAAAAGTGCCTATGACTGATTTATTATTGGTCCGAGAGGTTTGGGATGGTAAACCATCCTAAATTCTTTGGCTGGGAATCTTTTGGTATGGTCAGATTTGACCTTTGGACCCCTTCTTCATGGTCGAACGAGGATATTGCATTTATAGTATTTCTTTAAATATTTTTAACCTACTTTTTACACTTAAACAATTACCTTGTTACTTTATTTCATAATACCATTTGCAGGGCACAACTTTTTTGTCCTTTTTTTCTGTCAGCTTCGGAATATCTTTCGAACATGCTGTTCAGTTACCATTTACTGTATTTCTGTATAGCCCTTTCCCTGATAATTATGCTTTCCTCTCATTATCACCATCACAAATCAAAAACATTCAGTCAGCTGACACAGTGCCCGTTCACGGGCACTCTCCTCTTGTTTGACATTTTTTCCGTATTTTGCCCTGTTATTTGGAAATGCTTAGTGTGACAAGTCTTTAACTGTATTATATATAATTAAGCGTCCCGCAAGGGACGCTTGTTTGTGTATGGGAGAGCTTCAGGCTCCGCCGGCTCCGCCGGCTCCGGCGGCTCCGCATTTTGTTTTCCTTATAACTCTGTAACCGTTAGGCGGATTCTTTTCAAATTTGGCAGGTTTAGGCAGTAGCCTTGGGGAATTTTTTTGAATATGCTGCAGTGACATTTCAACCAATCAGAGAGGTCACATGACCAAAAATGTCTTTTTTCGATGGGGAAGCTTGTCCGGATGATAACTTGAAAGCAATTTTATCAATTCACCTGAAACTTGGCAAATACATTCATTCTATTAAAATCTGGAAATCATTAGATTTTGGCATTGATTGGTCAAGAAATGGCCGAGTAATTAATGATTAATTAATCATTACGAATTTTCCAAATAAGGAAAACACAAAAATGCTTATATCTCGAAAACCGTGCTAGATAGAGCGATTTCGACGAAATTTTTGACCCGCAGGGTATCTCTGCGGAGTAGTTTTCCCAATTTTCAAAAAATTTTTGTCTCGTCCAAAATGGCGGCCATTTTGAATTTTCGAAATTTTCGCAAAAATTGCAAAACACAAAAATGCTTATATCTCAAAAACCGTGCTAGATAGAGCAATTTCGACAAAATTTTTGACCCGCAGGGTATCTCTGCGGAGTACTTTTCCCAATTTTCAAAAAATTTTTGTCTCGCCAAAAATGGCGGCCATTTTGAATTTTCGAAATTTTCGTAAAAATTGCAAAACACAAAAATGCTTATATCTCGAAAACCGTGCTAGATAGAGCGATTTCGATGAAATTTTTGACCCACAGGGTATCTCTGCGGAGTAGTTTTCCCAATTTTCAAAAAATTTTTGTCTCGTCCAAAATGGCGGCCATTTTGAATTTTCGAAATTTTCGCAAAAATTGCAAAACACAAAAATGCTTATATCTCAAAAACCGTGCTAGATAGAGCAATTTCGACAAAATTTTTGACCCACAGGGTATCTCTGCAGAGTACTTTTCCCAATTTTCAAAAAATTTTTGTCTTGCCAAAAATGGCGGCCATTTTGAATTTTCGAAATTTTCGTAAAAATTGCAAAACACAAAAATGCTTATATCTCGAAAACCGTGCTAGATAGAGCGATTTCGATGAAATTTTTGACCCACAGGGTATCTCTGCGGAGTAGTTTTCCCAATTTTCAAAAAATTTTTGTCTCGTCCAAAATGGCGGCCATTTTGAATTTTCGAAATTTTCGCAAAAATTGCAAAACACAAAAATGCTTATATCTCAAAAACCGTGCTAGATAGAGCAATTTCGACAAAATTTTTGACCCACAGGGTATCTCTGCAGAGTACTTTTCCCAATTTTCAAAAAATTTTTGTCTCGCCAAAAATGGCGGCCATTTTGAATTTTCGAAATTTTCGTAAAAATTGCAAAACACAAAAATGCTTATATCTCGAAAACCGTGCTAGATAGAGCGATTTCGACGAAATTTTTGACCCACAGGGTATCTCTGCAGAGTAGTTATCCCAATTTTGAAAAAAATTTTGTCTCGCCAAAAATGGCGGCCATTTTGAATTTTGGAATTTTTCGCAAAAATTGCAAAACATAAAAATGCTTATATCTCGAAAACCCTGCAAGATAGAGCGATTTCGACGAAATTTTTGATCCACAGGGTATATCTGCAGAGTAGCCATGCCAATTTTCAAAAAAATTTTGTCTTGCCAAAAATGGCGGCCATTTTACTCACCTACTCAAAATGAGTAAATGCGAATTATCTCTAAAAGTATTGCAGACAGCCAATTTTTCTCAAATAACTCATTCACCTACTTTTGGGAGAGCTTTCACTTGGTGAAGTTTCAGACCCATAGCTAATTACTCACCTACTCAAAATGAGTAAATGCGAATTATCTCTAAAAGTATTGCAGATAGCCAATTTTTGTCAAATTAATCATTGGCCTACTTTTGGGAGAGCTTTCACTTGGTGAAGTTTCAGACCCATAGCTAATTACTCACCTACTCAAAATGAGTAAATGCGAATTATCTCTAAAAGTATTGCAGATAGCCAATTTTTCTCAAATAACTCATTCACCTACTTTTGGGAGAGCTTTCACTCTGTGAAGTTTCAGACCCATAGCTAATTACTCACCTACTGAAAATGAGTAAATGCGAATTATCTCTAAAAGTATTGCAGATAGCCAATTTTTCTCAAATAACTCATTCACCTACTTTTGGGAGAGCTTTCACATGGTGAAGTTTCAGACCCATAGCTAATTATTTACCTACTCAAAATGAGTAAATGCTAATTATCTGTAAAAGTATTGCGGATACCCAATTTTTATCAAATAACTCATTCATCTACTTGTGGGAGAGCTTTCACATGGTGAAGTTTCAGACCCATAGCTAATTACTCACCTACTCAAAATGATTAAATGCGAATTATCTCTAAAAATATTGCAGATAGCCAATTTTTCTCAAATAAATCATTCACCTACTTTTGGGAGAGCTTTCACTTGGTGAAGTTTCAGACCCATAGCTAATTACT
Source organism: Sabellastarte sp. h YS-2021 (assembly GCA_964017235.1). Classification (NCBI taxonomy): domain Eukaryota; kingdom Metazoa; phylum Annelida; class Polychaeta; order Sabellida; family Sabellidae; genus Sabellastarte; species Sabellastarte sp. h YS-2021. The sequence continues at coordinate 143,902,751 of OZ024927.1, read as the reverse complement.
CACCTACTCAAAATGAGTAAATGCGAATTATCTCTAAAAGTATTGTAGATAGCCAATTTTTCTCAAATTAATCATTCACCTACTTTTGGGAGAGCTTTCACTTGGTGAAGTTTCAGACCCATAGCTAATTACTCACCTACTCAAAATGAGTAAATGCGAATTACCTCTAAAAGTATTGCAGATAGCCAATTTTTCTCAAATAACTCATTCACCTACTTTTGGGAGAGCTTTCACTTGGTGAAGTTTCACACCCATAGCTAATTACTCACCTACTCAAAATGAGTAAATGCGAATTATCTCTAAAAGTATTGCAGATAGCCAATTTTTCTCAAATAACTCATTCACCTACTTTTGGGAGAGCTTTCACTTGGTGAAGTTTCACACCCATAGCTAATTACTCACCTACTCAAAATGAGTAAATGCGAATTATCTCTAAAAGTATTGCAGATAGCCAATTTTTCTCAAATAACTCATTCACCTACTTTTGGGAGAGCTTTCACTTGGTGAAGTTTCACACCCATAGCTAATTACTCACCTACTCAAAATGAGTAAATGCGAATTATCTCTAAAAGTATTGCAGATAGCCAATTTTTCTCAAATAACTCATTCACCTACTTTTGGGAGAGCTTTCACTTGGTGAAGTTTCACACCCATAGCTAATTACTCACCTACTCAAAATGAGTAAATCCGAATTATCTCTAAAAGTATTGCAGACAGCCAATTTTTCTCAAATAACTCATTCACCTACTTTTGGGAGAGCTTTCACTTGGTGAAGTTTCAGACCCATAGCTAATTACTCACCTACTCAAAATGAGTAAATGCGAATTATCTCTAAAAGTATTGCAGATAGCCAATTTTTGTCAAATTAATCATTCGCCTACTTTTGGGAGAGCTTTCACTTGGTGAAGTTTCAGACCCATAGCTAATTACTCACCTACTCAAAATGAGTAAATGCGAATTATCTCTAAAAGTATTGCAGATAGCCAATTTTTCTCAAATAACTCATTCACCTACTTTTGGGAGAGCTTTCACTCTGTGAAGTTTCAGACCCATAGCTAATTACTCACCTACTGAAAATGAGTAAATGCGAATTATCTCTAAAAGTATTGCAGATAGCCAATTTTTCTCAAATAACTCATTCACCTACTTTTGGGAGAGCTTTCACATGGTGAAGTTTCAGACCCATAGCTAATTATTTACCTACTCAAAATGAGTAAATGCTAATTATCTGTAAAAGTATTGCGGATACCCAATTTTTATCAAATAACTCATTCATCTACTTGTGGGAGAGCTTTCACATGGTGAAGTTTCAGACCCATAGCTAATTACTCACCTACTCAAAATGAGTAAATGCGAATTATCTCTAAAAATATTGCAGATAGCCAATTTTTCTCAAATAAATCATTCACCTACTTTTGGGAGAGCTTTCACTTGGTGAAGTTTCAGACCCATAGCTAATTACTCACCTACTCAAAATGAGTAAATGCGAATTATCTCTAAAAGTATTGTAGATAGCCAATTTTTCTCAAATTAATCATTCACCTACTTTTGGGAGAGCTTTCACTTGGTGAAGTTTCAGACCCATAGCTAATTACTCACCTACTCAAAATGAGTAAATGCGAATTATCTCTAAAAGTATTGCAGATAGCCAATTTTTCTCAAATAACTCATTCACCTACTTTTGGGAGAGCTTTCACTTGGTGAAGTTTCACACCCATAGCTAATTACTCACCTACTCAAAATGAGTAAATGCGAATTATCTCTAAAAGTATTGCAGATAGCCAATTTTTCTCAAATAACTCATTCACCTACTTTTGGGAGAGCTTTCACTTGGTGAAGTTTCAGACCCATAGCTAATTACTCACCTACTCAAAATGAGTAAATGCGAATTATCTCTAAAAGTATTGCAGATAGCCAATTTTTCTCAAATAACTCATTCACCTACTTTTGGGAGAGCTTTCACTTGGTGAAGTTTCACACCCATAGCTAATTACTCACCTACTCAAAATGAGTAAATGCGAATTATCTCTAAAAGTATTGCAGATAGCCAATTTTTCTCAAATAACTCATTCACCTACTTTTGGGAGAGCTTTCACTTGGTGAAGTTTCACACCCATAGCTAATTACTCACCTACTCAAAATGAGTAAATGCGAATTATCTCTAAAAGTATTGCAGATAGCCAATTTTTCTCAAATAACTCATTCACCTACTTTTGGGAGAGCTTTCACTCGGTGAAGTTTCACACCCATAGCTAATTACTCACCTACTCAAAATGAGTAAATGCGAATTATCTCTAAAAGTATTGCAGATAGCCAATTTTTCTCAAATAACTCATTCACCTACTTTTGGGAGAGCTTTCACTCGGTGAAGTTTCAGACCCATAGCTAATTACTCACCTACTCAAAATGAGTAAATGCGAATTATCTCTAAAAGTATTGCAGATAGCCAATTTTTCTCAAATAACTCATTCACCTACTTTTGGGAGAGCTTTCACTCTGTGAAGTTTCAGACCCATAGCTATTTATTCACCTACTCAAAATGAGTAAATGCTAATTATCTGTAAAAGTATTGTGGATACCCAATTTTTATCAAATACCCATTCATCTACTTGTGGGAGAGCTTTCACATGGTGAAGTTTCAGACCCATAGCTAATTACTCACCTACTCAAAATGAGTAAATGCGAATTATCTCTAAAAGTATTGCGGATAGCCAATTTTTCTCAAATAACTCATTCACCTACTTTTGGGAGAGCTTTCACTTGGTGAAGTTTCAGACCCATAGATAATTATTCACCTACTCAAAATGAGTAAATGTGAATTATCTCTTAATAGTATTGCAGATAGCCAATTTTTCTCAAATAACTCATTCACCTACTTTTGGAAGAGCTTTCACACACGAAAATGAAAAATTGTGAATATCTCGGAAAAGCTATTTCTTCTGCTTTAATGCTCGGCGGGAGATACACACCGCGGCAGTGGTCTTGACAAAAATTTTTGTCTCCCCAAAAATGGTGGCCATTTTGAATTTTCAAAGTTTTTGCAAAACACAAAAATGCTTATATCTCGAAAACCGTGCTATATGGAGCGAAATCAACAAAATTTTGGACCTGCTGGGTATCTCTGCAGAGTAGCCATGCCAATTTTCAAAATATTTTTGTCTCACCAAATATAGCGGACATTTTTAATTTTTTTATTTTTTGCAAAACACAAAAATGCTTATATCTTGAAAACCGTGCTAGATAGAGCAGACTGCGCTGACTTTGGTTGCCACAACAGTATAAGGCTAGAAACGAAGCATTTTCTTAATACTTTAGCACTCACCTTTATAGCCTTTTCGGGACGCTTTGTTTTTGCTATGCAAAAACATTATCTTTTTTTTTTGCGAGCGATCCTCTAGTTTTTGTTTGTTATGTATGTCCCCCAAAAAGTTTCAGATCTGTAGTTTAATTGCTAAGGTCCCTTTAACAATTGTAAAATGCCCACAGAAACCCAATTTATGGACATTATGTCACTTTAAAGCCCAGTAACTGTCAAACTATGTGGGTTATAGAGCTGAAATCTTTGAATTTTTAAAAGGAAATGCCTGTCTATTTAAATTTTGAATATTAATAATGTTATGGCTATCTTAGTCTTTTAAGAACTTATTTTTGTGTGTTATACCTCTGCTTGCTGAGTTTTTAACTTTTTAAAATGAAACTGGTTAAACATATTCAAGTAGACAAAATGGACACTTTAAGTGAGCTTTAAGTCCCAATATTAATGAAATTATATCCTTATGTAGTAAAACTAGGGGATTTTTAACCCTCAACTAGCCCAGTTTTATTCAACTTGCCTCAGTTAATTTTGACACAGCTCCTACAGTTATGAACTCATTTCAGTTGATAATCACATACTTAAAATTCTCAATTCTTTTTGTATTTGAGTACCCCTTTTATATAGATTGTTTGTTTACCATTTATGCTGTAGCACTCCATCTCTTTGTAGTCCCAACCCACATCCCCCACCCGGATTCCCCCGACCCACCTCTGGGACCTCCAGCTATATTGAGTGACACTAAATAAACAAAGGTATTTAATGATATCAGATGAGAAACAAAGAACTCAATGGGGTTGCAGATCTTGTGTAATAGTGAGAGAGGTGTGGAGAAGGGGAGAGGGGTGGGGGTGGGAGGTGGTGGGCTTCATTACATAAAACACAAAGGGGAGTCAGAACTGAGATTGTGTCACATATTTAGGTTGCATATATATGGACCACATATATAGGTATAGAGGAAATAAATAACTGAAAACAATTTGCAAATTCTAAAAATATTATAATAAAATAATAATATAAATAATTTTTTTTAAAATAATATTTTATTTGTGAACAAATATAGAAACAGATATGCGCTTTTGGGATTATGAATTTTAGAATGGACATTGAATCATCAATCATTTAAATACTTTGAAGGAAGATTGAAAAGTATAATGAGTTGAGTTAAAAATAATATTTTATTTGTCAACAAATATAGAAACAGATATGCTCTTTTGGGATTATTATTTTAGAATGGACATTCAATCATCAATCATTTAAATACTTTGAAAATAGGTTTAGAGTTATCATTGCAGAAAGATTGAAAATATAATTTGAGTTATGTATTCGGCGTCTGGGGATACACCATCTTCCTTGGGAAGATATAAACAGAGTAGATTGATGTGCTGAAGTTCATATAATAATGGGTAATTATGTTTTAAAAAATTCCCGATCAAAACCTGTGGCGTGAGTGATGACCTGTCTGGGGATATGTTGGTGCCGAGTTGGCCCAATCTAGTTATATTTAATCCTCATATTTTAGCCTACTCGTATTTTGCATTAAAATAAAGTAAAAAGTCCTGTTTTTCAACACATATTAATAAAACCACCAATATTAAGAAACTGTTATTCGTTTATTGTAACCAGATGTGCATATAACTTTGTAAAGCTTACTATTAAAGCAACCTTTACTATTGGTAGAGCGAAACACCGAAAGGCCCTAATTTACCTGTTACCGAATGACTTTAACCTACTGTTCAAAGGAAGCAATGTCTTATGGAACATCAGACAATTAGCCTGTAGTATTAGACAACACATACCTTCAGTCACAAATCAATAGCTTGCTCCACTGCAAAGACATGCATTCACACATTACCACACACAAGCATGTCAAGTGGCCTTCTCACCACTGCAGAAAACATGCTAAAGTGTGGTTCACTCAAGCACTGATGTAAATTTTCCTGTTTTGTTACTTTTCCCAATTAAAAATGGGCACACAATGTTATTATCCTGTAAAAGGTTCTATAGACCAGGAGACTATTAGCCCATTAAATACAAATTAATAGCCACTTCGTTTTGGGAAAACATGCAAAATCAGCATTTTTCTGCAAAATAATTTTTGTCAATTTTACTTTCATACACAAGACACCTATTCTCATTTCTTACATGCATATGCATAATGTATCATACAATTTTATGATAAAGAGTGGACAATGACAGGTATCTATCATCTGATATACAATAAACAGAATTGAGTTAATATATACAGTATTCATACTCTTTGGGGCTGAGGAGTGGTGTGTTACCTACCACCATAATATCAATATTTTCATTATGTTATTTAAGATCATTAATACTGTAGTTCATTTAAAAATGTAATTAAATCTTTGACCATATTATTTTCATGAAATATAGATTAGCAAATTGAATTGTTGTGGTTCTGTTTGTGTAATATTTACCAAGGCTCAAGGCTTCATTCCTAGAATGATGTACAAATACAACATGCAGAAACAAGCCAGTAGTGCTGGGAGATCGCTTGGATTTTACCTGTTGATATTTGTATCGGAAATTTGTAAACAAACTTCGAACATTTCCGATCATGGCATAGAAAGTGTAAACCAGGCAGAAAAATCAAATATAAAATTATAACAAGCAAAATACACACAAATTACCACAAATATAAGCAAAATATAACCTAAAACGTCTCCCTCACTAACAAACCATGCTATATGTATCCTCACTTGTGATTTGCTGATTTTATGATTACGTTGATGACAATGGGAAAACCCCAAGTGATTTTTTGTTTACGTGATCTTTTTTTGCATTTAAAGCTAGTTTTGTGATTTTAACTAATGAATGATTGAATGTTACAGATGTTTGCAAAATATTATTCCAGTTATTGTTTTATTGTGATAAAAAGGCTACATAGAAATGAGTTTAGCAAATATCAGTTGCACTTAAATTGTACCGATTATTGATCGGCAATGAGGCAGCGAGCGATAATACTGAAGTTTGCAAACATCGTCCCAGCATTACAAGCCAGTATACATGTATCACAGTAAAAAAAAAAATTTCTTTTTAAGGCGTCGGTCTATTGCACTTGTTTTATTTTATTTTTTTTATTTTTTTTATTTCCATATGTATGTAGCTAGCCTACTTTTTAAAGATAGTATAAATATTATAATGTTAAATAATAAATATGACTAACTAGTAATTATGTTTACATATAGCATATACCTTCATGTGAGTATAAATTATGTGCATTTCAGACTGCCTTTCAGAAACGCAATTTTTTGTTGATGAGAGTGAGGCTCCACCATGGATACAACAGGCCATAGTTCAAGGTCAATACATAAAGGGAAAGCTCAACTGTCCACTATGTCATGGTCGTGTTGGTGCATTTGATTTTGTTTCACATATCCCATGTCGATGTGGTCAACATTCTATACCTCATGTGAGGATTTTATCTGATCGTGTTGATAAAATTACTTCTGGTGAAAATGTATCCCCAGCTAAACCCAAGACTTTCTCACGGAAGCTTGAGAAGGAGGAGGCCAGTAAGAGTCAAAGTTTACATACCCGTGAAGTAAGGCAGAACAGACAAGTTAGTCATAGTGTCGATCCTCAGAATGACAGCAGAAATGAGGACAATTCTACTGAGAATATTGATAATATATTGTCAGATTCATTTTTACACAATGAGAGAACTTCTGAGGATGATAGTCATAGCATTAGTGGTGATATTTCAAATGGTGTATCTACTGTATCAAATGTTTTTAGTGTTACTGGTGATGATTCCAGTGGAAGAATTAATGTTACAGGTGAAACAAATGAATCTTCAACATCAGTGGTAAGTTGTTTATTTATTTTTTTTTGTTTTGTTTTATAAATGTCTAAATTGTAACATGAATATTGAGGAATTATGTTCAGAGTGAAAAATAATATATTGACATTATTAACCAAAATAAGACATTGAAATTTGAAAACAGTAATTCTTTAATCTAAGTTTTGGCAGTATATTTTTAAATTAAAAGTTTAAGGTTTGGATAAATAAGGTTTAGCTCATTAAAAATGTGCTAAATTAATCAATATGCTTGTAGATTATTCATCAAAATAAATCACACTTTTTAAAAAGTTTTAAATTTATTTTATTTTTTCAGTAAGAGACACTGTACTGTATACTTTTTAATATTGTAGTAAGATATCACCAATTAAATTTTGAAATTTGCATGTCATTATGATACTTTTGTATATTAAGGAAATAGGAATTTCCAAAGACAGCATTACTACAGCTGAAGGAGATGCTTCTTATTCAAGTGATCCATACACTGTAGCTAAAGACCATCTGATATGCCCCATATGTTTGGAATTGTTCTACTTGCCACACCAAGTCCACCCTTGTTTACACATCTACTGTGATCCTTGCCTCAGACAGCTGAATGGCAACAGTGTTCATGGACAATTAATAAAATGTCCGATGTGTAGAGTGAAGGTTAAGTCATGCACACCCCATAAAGGTGAAGTTTAACTTGTCTTCTAATTTAATAACAATGAAAGACATGATGGTAACTTTAAGATAGAGTGTAAATAATCCTTTGCCAAAATCTCTCAAAGTGTCAAAAGTTCGTGAAAACTGACTTTGTCAATTGCATTTGTTTGTGATTTTTTCTTGTGTGTGGTCTTGTTTAAATAAAAGTTTGATAACATATCTTAAAACATTTAGTCATATTTTCACATTCACGGTAAAAATAGAAAAGAAAGTAATATAAGAAATAGATTAAAAAGGAAGTCAAATATTTAAAATTTTCAAAATTTATAGATGGCATAGTGGTAGTGATGTTTGTAATAGATTCATCCCTGCTTGTAAGCATATGTTATATTGTTGTAAAATCCAGGCCTTTCCTTTGTTTCAGGAGAAACATATACAGTGTCAAGTTTTAAGGAATGGGAGTACACTATAGGATTGAATCAAATTCTGAAAGTATTTTTGAAATGGCTTTACTTAATATTTTGACTGGTGATGGATACATATTGAACTAAAGTTTTTGTGTTTTTGTGTCTTAAATGCTCAACTGTCATTGAGACAGTGAAAAGTCCAGTCTATACTATGTACATATGATGTATAAAATTAACTATTAATGTTTCACCTATATTTTTACCATTTATTCCCAAGAATACAACCAACGAAGATACAGTTGTTTAATGTTATGCTTTTAACCAAATGGTTATTCGTCTGTTTTAACTTGTTTTTACCAGAATACACAACCACTATTAAGTATTATTTCCCGGAAGAACATAATCTCCGCAAAAAGATTGAGAAAAAACAAAGACAGAAGCAACATCCTCTACCAGGATCCCAAGTTCCCGCAGGAGCAAGGAGACAACGAGGAAGACGAGGAGCGAATCAACAGCTGTCAGTGTTTGCAGGAGTCTGCTTTGTTGTGATGTTGATATTCTTGGGCTTCACTATATTTGCGATCACAATTGGATTTGTTTCATGGTACCTTCTGGAAGTAGCAATGGATTTGGTGAGTTTATGTGGCATTGCAGAAGGTTCCTTAAAACCAGGGCCAAGTTTCATAAAGGACTACTATCTACTTAGTAGGCTACTAAATGCTAATAGTTTACTAAGGCTCTACTGTCTGTTTCACTGAGATAGTATTCAGTATTCACTATGGTAATCAGTAGGCTCTCATTAGAAGCCCTGCTATATCAGGAACCTGTTGGTCTTTAGTATCAGCTCAGTGGAATACTTTAGTAACAGCTACTAAGGGCCCACTACAGAGTTGCTTCTAGGATGCGTTTTCCGCGGGATCGCGCATTAATTCGCCTACAAACGCGGATCTTCTTGGAGTCTGCGGTAACCAAATTATATGAGAACGCGCAGTACACAATGTGATGCGGGAAATATATGAAGCGAAAAGACGAGAGATCTAGAAAATCGAAACAATGCACGGATCGAGAGTTTGTCGAGGTTTTGATTTTTCCGTCAAAACGTTCTTCGAATAATGGCTGTAGACGATTGTGGTTTCATGATCGTTTACAAACTCAAATATATTATGAGGTACAGACAGTATTTGGACATATTATACCCAAAAACATAAAATTAAGCTGAAAGTGGATGATTATATAAAAAATGGCTGCAAGAAAAACGAAACTTACAGTAGACTGGATTGTTACCACAACAGGCCATGGCAGTGAAGCCGGTGCTGACCCTACGGGCCTACGTATCTGTCGGAATTCCCTAGAAAAATATTTTACTGGATCAAAATTCACGGTCAACTCATTAATATTAATGAGGTCACAGATTTTCTTGGTGGTTTTAATTATATCCCCAGACGAAAGTCGGGGATATATTGGATTCAGGTCCGTCGCGCCGCCGCCGCCGCCGTAGAAATTTCCTTGTGGACGCGATAACTCAAAAACAAATTAATATTTTTTTTTCAAACTTGGTACACATGTTAAGGGCGCCCAAAGGAAGATCCCTATTTTAAGGTGACCTTAAACTCCCAGTAAAAAAGAACTTATGGCCACCTTAAGGTCAGAAATTACACTTTTGGCCACTTAGAGCCCTGTAGGTCACAAACTATGATGCTCAGCTGGCTGAAATTTTACCTGACAACACATTAATATGTTCTTAGTACATGTGCCGAAAATCATGACTTTAAGTTGAGGAGAAAATTGTGTTTGAGGCCCATAAATACCCCCACTTAGGGATTTTTTGCTATACTTTACACATATTTTGCCCTATAATTTGGAAGTGATAATTCTGATGAGTCTCAAACTGCACTAGGTATAACTTTGATATGTAATCCTTGTCTGTAGAAAATTTTAGGGCTGTAGGTTTACCCAAAGGGGTCGACTTAAGGTCTCAAAAGTGCCCACAGAGACCCAATTTATGCATTTTTGCCACTTTCAAGCACTGTAGCTTTCAAACTATGTCTCTCATCTAAGTTAAATATCATCTGGGAATATATCTATGTGTTTTCTTATATGTGCCCCAACATTTAGGCCTTTAATAGACAGTTAACCTGTGTATCAGGACCATAAACACCCACCCGAGTGACCCTTATAAGACATTTTTCACATCTTTTTCCCTGTAACTTGGAAATGGTAAGTCTGAGAAGTTTCAAACTGTATTAGATATATATTCTGTGTGTAATCTTAGTATGTAACAAATTTTAAGTCTGAAGCTTTAATTTGAAGGCTACATTTAGGTCTCTAGAAGGCCCCATAAAGACCCAGTATTTGGACTTTTTGCCAATTTTAAGGCCTGTGACTGTTAAACTATGTGACTGATAGAGCTGAAATCTCATCTGGGAATACATTATTATGTTCTTTTTACATGTGCCAAAAATCAAGGCTTCAAGTAGACATTTAACCTGTGTATGAGGACCTTAAACACCCACCTGAGTGACCCTTTTAAGACATTTTTCACATATTTTGCTCTGTAACTTGGAAATGGTAAGTCTGAGAAGTTTCAAACTTTATTAGATACATATTCTATGTGTAATCTTAGTATGTAACAAATTTTAAGTCTGAAGCTTTAATTTGAAAGCCACATCGAGATCTCTAAAAGGCCCACAATGACCCAATATTTGGACTTTTTACCACCTTTAAGCCCTGTAGCTGTTAAACTATGTGATTGATGGAGCTGAAATCCCATCTGGGAATGCATTATTATGTCCTTTTTACATATGCCGAAAATCAAGGTTTTTAGTAGACATTTAACCTGTGTATGAGGGCCATAGACACTCGCCCAAGTGCCTTTTTTCACATTTTTTCCATATTTTGCCCTGTTATTTGGAAATGCTTAGTGTGACAAGTCTTAAACTGTATTATATATAATTTTTGTTTGTTATGTATGTCCCCCAAAAAGTTTCAGATCTGTAGTTTAATTGCTAAGGTCTCTTTAACAATTGTAAAATGCCCACAGAAACCCAATTTATGGATATTATGCCACTTTAAAGCCCAGTAACTGTCAAACTATGTGGGTTATAGAGCTGAAATCTTTGAATTTTTAAAAGGAAATGCCTGTCTACTTAAATTTTGAATATTAATAATGTTATGGCTATCTTAGTCTTTTAAGAACTTATTTTTGTGTGTTATACCTCTGCTTGCTGAGTTTTTCACTTTTTAAAATGAAACTGGTTAAACATATTCAAGTAGACAAAATGGACACTTTAAGTGAGCTTGAAGTCCCAATATTAATGAAATTATATCCTTATGTAGTAAAACTAGGGGATTTTTAACCCTCAACTAGCCCAGTTTTATTCAACTTGCCTCAGTTAATTTTGGCACAGCTCCTACAGTTATGAACTCATTTCAGTTGATAATCACATACTTAAAATTCTCAATTCTTTTTGTATTTGAGTACCCCTTTTATATAGATTGTTTGTTTACCATTTATGCTCAACCCACATCCCCCACCCGGATTCCCCCCCACCCACCTCTGGGACCTCCAGCTATATTGAGTGACACTAAATAAACAAAGGTATTTAATGATATCAGATGAGAAACAAAGAACTCAATGGGGTTGCAGATCTTGTGTAATAGTGAGAGAGGTGTGGAGAAGGGGAGAGGGGTGGGGGTGGGAGGTGGTGGGCTTCATTACATATAACACAAAGGGGAGTCAGAACTGAGATTGTGTCACATATTTAGGTTGCATATATATGGACCACATATATAGGTATAGAGGAAATGAATAACTGAAAACAATTTGCAAATTCTAAAAATAATATAATAAAATAATAATATAAATAATTTTTTTTTAAATAATATTTTATTTGTGAACAAATATAGAAACAGATATGCGCTTTTGGGATTATGAATTTTAGAATGGACATTGAATCATCAATCATTTAAATACTTTGAAGGAAGATTGAAAAATATGATGAGTTGAGTTAAAAATAATATTTTATTTGTCAACAAATATAGAAACAGATATGCTCTTTTGGGATTATTATTTTAGAATGGACATTCAATCATCAATCATTTAAATACTTTGAAAATAGGTTTAGAGTTATCATTGCAGGAAGATTGAAAATATAATTTGAGTTATGTATTCGGCGTCTGGGGATACACCATCTTCCTTGGGGAGATATAAACAGAGTAGATTGATGTGCTGAAGTTCATATAATAATGGGTAATTATGTTTTAAAAAATTCCCGATCAAAACCTGTGGCGTGAGTGATGACCTGTCTGGGGATATGTTGGCGCCGAGTTGGCCCAATCTAGTTCTTAATATTTTCTGATTTAAGATAAAATACTAGATGGACTACAGAGCTCATGTATGCGTAAAAAATATTTGACGATTCCATTGGATGTTTTAGCAATATTTTACTTGAAGAATTTGTGGACTACTCATTAATATTCATGAAGTCATGGTATTCTGTGGGGTTTTCCAACATATTTGTACAAAATGATGGTGTAATGACTGAATTTGTGATGCCATGACTTTAGATGAAAACTTTAAAACCATAATGCTGTGACAGGAGCCACTTTGATGTAAATAACCATTTTCAGTATTTTTTAAAAATTCTATCACTAGGCTTGAAGTTTATTTTTATTGGGCAAGACAATAAAAATTGACCACTAATTAATAGAAGTCCACTGTTAAAAATGTCTAAATAAACTGAAAATGTATTTTTTATTAGTTTAAAATTTATCATAAAGTCGTCCCCCAGAATTTTTAGCCCCTCCCCCACATTTTTTGTAGTGGTGGGGGATAGCACACAAAAAATAAACACAAAAATCATCAACTTGTGTGACAATTTTGAATTGTTGGGATCAGAGGCCTATTTTCACGAGAGTCAGAAATCAATCAAGGAAAGTAAGAAATCACAAGTCAAGGATAATGGAGTTTTTATCATTGTTAAATTTCACATACTAATGATACATAGACCATCTTTCATAGACACCATGTTAACTCTTCTAAATTCAATATCATAAGGGTCTGGCTATTGAACAGGGCATAAAACCCCAACTTTTACCTTTGTACCATTAGTTCACACAAATGCAAACATTTTATGAGTTTCTAACATGGCAATTCAGAGCTTGGAACAATTTATATCTCAAAACTTAAAACCTTGCTCAAAGGGAAACCAGTCAGAATGCAACCAATTCATAATGCCACCTCCACAACGCCACCACCATAATGCCACCACTAACCAACATTAATGTACAGAATATGCAGGCACATAATTTGTATTTATTATATTTATTTTTCTAAAGAGTTACAACCTCTTAAAGAAACAAAATAAAAAAATTCTCATTGGCAGAGTTAAGAGCACAATGCAATATATGACTTTGTTTTAACACATTTTGTTTATACATACATGTACAGCATTTCATGAGCCTTGGTTGTGAACTTTTCCTTTATACAAGATGGGGGAAATCTTTTCATTTTAAACCTTGTTTATTTTTTATATTCTTATTTATCCCGTTTACCTACAGTAAATCCAACATAGCAGAACAAGGTTGGTTCAAATATATGTCACAACATATGGTGGCATTATGGAGAGGTGTTTTGGGGTGGCGTTATGGTTTGGTGGCAGTTTGACTGTATTTCGCTCAAAGAATTTAAAATTTCTACATTAACCTCACTGACTGACCATCATGTTCATATTTAGTAATAACCCATGCTGAGCCCATATTGACTAAAATGCTTATTGTTAGAATCGGACTATATCTTAAAGTATTGGCATTTTGTCAGCAATACGTAGAATGAGAAAAAATTCTCTTAAGACTTTCAAGTTCATGGGAATTTTAAGACTTCTAAAGGTAATAGTGACAAATTTGATGCAACAGCTACATAAAAAACAGGTAGCATTAGTATTTTAATTGTTGATTATAAAGGGATTACATTTGTATATGTAGGTTGAATTTATTCAAATAACTTTTGGAAAATTTTATTCTCAGAAATTATTCTAAAATTCTGAAAAAATGCCAGTATTCAAGAATAAGAATATTAATGATTATGGCCCTGGTGTAACGGAAATATGTTTTTTTTTTTAGCATTAATATTATTTTTTATAAGATTTTCTACTTTATGAAAACCAATTCTCTTTGGTTTTCCAGATATTTTTAAAAGATATTATTTTATCTCCTTAAGGTGGTGGATGTTGCTGTAGAATTGCAGACTCTGTGTGACCTCTTACGATCAGCTATCATCTTGTTTTGTATTGATGGGTCCCTGAAGGAAGAGTACATACATGCTCTTTTCAACAGCTCCACAAGACTGCTTATGGCTTTTGCGAAAGTTGTGGGTACCCAGGAAAATACAGGAAACAATGTGGATGAAAATATCAAAACACTGAAAGATCATATGGCTGAAAGGACTGACCAGATATTAACTAAAATGACACAAGCTGCTATTGCTAATTATGTTGTAGTTGGAGCCATTGTTACGTATGCATTGTATAGATTTGCAAGGTATTTGCAACAGGTCAGAGCAGACAGGTAGTGACTGCCGGATGGTTGAATATAAAGTTTGATGTGTACAAAAGAACAACATAGCAGACAATTGTATCAGTAACTTATTGTATTAAAACAGCGGCTTTAATTTATTTTCTTAGTGCCATCCAAAGGAAAAAACTCAGTGATTTACATGTTGCATTTTATTTTTTTTCTTTCTACATTGTTTTTAAAAGTTTCCCACAAAGTCACAATAATTTGTTAATAACCAAAATTAACAGATGCTATTCAAAATGTATTAACTAAAACTTAGGGATCGGTTGATATTTGCAGCAGATTTTTCCCTATTCACATCCAGTCAATGTAAAGGGGCCTCAGTTTTTTTTTGACACCAAAAAGTTATGTTCTAGTTCTGCAGAATTACGCCAATCAATGAGGCTCATAAGCAGGAAGTACTCAAAAAAAAACAAACAAGCTCATCTAATGCTAAAAATACTGTGGAAATATGGCATAAATTGTTGCAATTTCTTCAGATTTAGTGTGTCTCACTTTAAAGGTTATCTCACTTTATGCACTAAATACTGATATACCGACACTTGTGGCCTATCCCTTCCAAGATTACAGCAAGCAGTTGTGTATTGTCTCATTTGTCATATCTATTACCAGTCTTAATTTGTGAATTTTTTTTAGTGAATTTAATACTACTGTTCTGACTGAGGAAAATTAATCAGTCAATGGTACAGTCCTTGCTATTTGTAAAACGTTGGATTAAGCCTGAGGTTTATGTACATGCTAAAGGCCAGGTTGTTGAATTTTGATTCCTCCAGACAAAATTAATTTTTGAAATCTGGCCAAAATCAGGATGAATATGTACCAAGCGAACTTCCTAATCTTGCCTGGGCAAAATCAAAATTTCAGTCATAAAGGCAAGATCAAAATTTTCATCTTGCCTTAGGGGTTTTAAAATTGTAATTTAGCAGTTGACCTATATATTAAAATTTTACAATTGAGACCAATTGATATTAGTGAAGGAGCAATATACCAAGAAATGAAGGCTTCAGCAAGTTTCTTGCCATTTCATAAATTGGTTTCTGAAATTATGGCTTCACTTAGTTTACCATTAGATTCACATTAAGAAAAACAAAATTAAATTTCCTACAGAGGAAAACTCAATCTGTAGTTATATGCCCTTAATTTCCACACACAGTGCTGAGTTTCACCTTTCTTTCATCCCTTTTTTGTGCGAGCTTAATAGATTTGTTGTTATAATTGGAACAGGGTAATTGGGATTCTTGTATCCACTGCATGCATTTGGTTGGTAAATTGGACTTACACTTTGTGATCCCCCACTACTTCAGTTATTAGATTTTTTGCTTACTGCTGTTTCAGGGAAATGGTTTAAACTTAGGATACTGAGATTTACAGATATTCTTTATTACATATAAAAGCTGTCTGGGAATATTCGCAGACTCATTTTGAATATCTATAGGCTATTTCTTCCAAGTTTAGCTTTTAGTTAAACTGAGCCAATATGGAGCCAATTAACACATGATCTCTATTATTCATTAAAGGTCATTAAGGGATTACCAAAAGAGATACTCCTTGCTCCTTTCATTAAAGGATTACCAAAAGAGATACACCTTGCTCCTTTTGGCCAGAGTTAAA
This sequence comes from Sabellastarte sp. h YS-2021, assembly GCA_964017235.1. Classification (NCBI taxonomy): domain Eukaryota; kingdom Metazoa; phylum Annelida; class Polychaeta; order Sabellida; family Sabellidae; genus Sabellastarte; species Sabellastarte sp. h YS-2021. Next base: position 143,886,379 of record OZ024927.1, on the reverse strand, counting down.
AATGCTCGTCACTCATTATTGGTCTTATGAATGTGGGATGTGAAACAAACCTATGGCAAATCCTGTGGAGTGGTTAGGTTTGACCACACGCCCATTCAGTGGTGCTCGCATGTCTTCACTACTGTTGTTTCTGAGTTTTGCTAAGTGAAAAAAGATCTAGTTTACGAGTTTTTAAATTTATTGTTTGGTGTTAATAGCATTATAATTTAATTGTATCAGTATAATGAAAATGTAAAATATGGAGTTATATTAAGCCTATTTTGGAATCTGAATGGTAAGCTCCTTTGGAGTCTGTGTGTTTCAATTTTTAAAATATTTTTTTTTGCAGCCAGTTTTGATTTTGGTCACTTTATTTTTTTTATTGATAATTAAGCATCTCAAACCCAGGTCACCGATTGTTTGTTCTGTTCTGCATGTATGCTAAAACATGTTAAACTGTGGAGAACCTACTTTATTGGCAAAAGTTCATGTCAAATATTTCTTATTTTACAATAGATCCTGTAGTTTTAACTTAATACACTAAGATAAATTTAGCTTTCCTTTCGGTCCATTTTGTAGTGAATTTGCATCATATTGGGAAATTTTGGTTTATAACCTTTAAAAGGAAGGCTTTGTTGGCATTTCTTTGTTCACTATTTTCAAACTCGGCTGAAATGGCTTCGGTCACTCTCAACCAAGGACATGTATTGTACATTTCTTGTAGTAAGATTTCTAAAAATTCAAATTAATTCATGCAGGTCAGTACACCCTTGAGAGATTATCAGAAGCATTTTTGGTAAGTCGTTTGAATCCCAACTCTGACCCGAGGCAAGACTGTCGGTAGTTTTTTTTTCTGGTTGACATTGTAGAATCTTTACCAATCTGTATTTAATGCTTTCCTCTGTACTCAAAACTATCCATTTTAGAAATAAAGTCTGAGGGTGAGTACTTTATGACCTCTATCAAAAGGACAGATGGCAGCGCGAGTTCATTATGTCTGAAGTTCTGTCCTTTATAGAGGTCATAAAGTACGAACCTGAGTGCTTTATTTCTGTTATAAAGACTGGTTTCATTTATTATTAAAAAAATCTTATTATAAATATGACTTTTTTACACACCTATTGGTCGCATTATATTTTGTCTGTATTGTTTTGTTCTTTATTATTGACGGTTGTCCATTTATTGCGTCAGATAAATGGAAGCAAAAAATATGCGCACTGCATTGTTTTGTGTAGTTTGCGCACTTCTGGTCTTTATAATGTGATAGGTTTGAATGTAAAAACCTGGGGGCTTGGTGGCATAGTGGGTAACACACTTGCCTCCCACCTCTGAGGTTTGTGGTTCAAACCCCAGACCCTGTGTTGAAAAGTTGGAAGTTACTTACAAATGCCCAACAGTTTTCAGTGCAGAATCTTGACCAAGTAGTATGTACAGATGTTTAATGCCTTAAAAACTACCTGTCATGATATAACATATACAGCGTCTACGTAGCGACATCAAACCCAAATTAATTCAATCCAAATTGGCAGTATATCTAGAGTAATAAAGTATGTGAAATACATAAGGCAAGATACAGTAATGAATATATGATAATAAATACATTTCAGTTACGGGAAATCCTAAGCAAATATGGGTGTTTTTGTAGCAGTCAGTTCAAATGGATCTTATTTCTTTGGAATTTTCAGAAAATTTTATTTCTAGTTATTACTGTTTGAGGTATTAGTGAATGTATTCTAAGCTCTCTTAAGTACTCTTTTTAGTTATTTAATTGTTCTGTGATATCCCTTTCGAAATAAACACTTCTATATATTTTGGTTTTATTTTTATTCAAAAGACTCCTCCCCACTACCACCTCTACCTTGTTATAGATTTCCTGACTACAGTGTATCTTGGTTTGTTGATGTGTGCTCATTTAATACAGGTTAGAAATTAAACAATTTTATTAAAGGCTCATTATTACAAGTTCGCTTAATAATTCAGCTAACGTCACATTTTTATAGTCGATTATGCTCTACAACTGTTCTCAATTTTAGCAGAATAGCTATCCTCGGGATACAAGACACTTGCATCATGAACATCTAAAGTCTAAAGACAGATATTGCAGTTCTTGCTTGCACATTTATTTATCCAAGAGTGCGTGGGACACAATGCCACAAACTGTTATAGTACGCACCGACACAGCAGCAAAGTCCAAGGTCTATCCCATCCCATTGAATGCAGTCATTAGAATGTGAAGTGTTCCTGCCATTATATATATCCGAACAAAAGCAACAAACTCTTGGTTTGAACTTGTTTTGTATACTGGAAGAGATTTCTGTAAAGAATTTCTTTCGACAAAAATGTGCATTGATAAAAGTGCAACTTATCAATAAATATTTTACAGAATTACCTGGACTAGCTTACCCTATTTAAAAACTCTTTGGTGATCATGCAAGTCCCACAAGGTATGGGGTACCCTGGCATGGTGCATAACCAATCAACATAAAGATAACAAACCTTTTTGTACCAGTGATCAAGACTGGTTAACCATGAAAGAAATTATGCACATTTTGTTTGTGCCAAATTACAGTGTATGCTTAATTAAAAAGTCAATCACTAAACCATGAATTGTTACTTTTAATAATGTGCGTAGTAACCATAAATATTTAAACTTTAAGGCAGCTGAAATTATCACAAACATTAACAATATACAGCTTGAGACCAACATACTACAGGTTCAGTAGAACCAAGAACATTTAAAAGCGCCCATTTCTCTATTAAAGGTTATGCTAAAGTAAACCTCCACTCATAAATGGGCCAAGTGTCAAATAATGTAGAGTCATACAGTTGCTGTAACTCAAGAGCTTATAAATGATTTCTCCATCTAACCGATGATCTGCAATACCTCAGCAGCCAGTAATTTGCTTATATTTGCAGATAACTGCAAAAAATATGCCACAAGTCTTTTTTAAGGTTTTCACTGACCATATTGGCCACATTAAATATCATGGTACACATACTACCTTAAATACTTGCAATTACTAATTAACAGCTAAAACATATTTCAATCTTTTGAACAGCTATTATCATTAGTATCCCAGAGTTCCATACTGTCGCACAAGGAAACAACTACTTCAATTCACTCAATGCTGAGGTATGTTTTCTGTCCTTCAAATGAGCAGTGATGATTTCTCCAAATTCATTTCTCCTGAGTAGTTGATACGCAAGTGGTAGTAGGTTCATAATTTGACTGTGTAATGCCTGTGTCAAAACATAATTTACAAGTTTTGTTGATAAATATATAAAACACAAAACATAGAGATTTAGGTTTTTTTGTGCAGAGGTTTAAAATGACATCTTTTTTGGCATCAAGTGAGTGTTCAGTACATGTGACATTAAAAAAACGCATCGTTCTTTTGAGGATTTGTATGAATCATCATGCATCAGTCATACATTTTCCTGGGAGAAATTATGATAGGACTTTGTCTTTGTAGAATCTTTGATTCTCCTTGTAGAAACCAGATAAAAGTTTCTGCAAGGACAGATGCAAACTGGATTAGAGTTTCATTGTGAAACAAAGAATATTCAGTCTTTGTGGTTGTACTTTCGTTACTCCAATATTACTGGAAATATATTTTGGCTCTTGCCACAGCATGGAGCACTGGATGTGCCAGTGCCAAATATCAGAATATCGAATTTTCAAGTCTAATATTGAAAATATAACCATATATTTTTGCTCTAATTCTTTCCAGTTGAAAACTTTTTTTTTAATTTACAGAGCAACATGTACCTTATTTTTTATAACCTCAATGTAACACTTAATATTTACCTCGCCGCCATAAGAAAACATGCAGAGGCCCATCTCTAGACCCTCACCATAGTCGCATTCATCATTAGCAAATTGTATCAGCATAATGATTTCCATCAATGGGTCCATTGCTTTATCCCGATCTGAATCTGTTTTGGCATCTACCACTGCCTTGAACATCTTCTTTAAGCTCCCTACAAGGATAAATACACAATCATACATATACATTGCACCCCACAACTGCCTTAAACACATACAATAATATCAATATATTAAGTTTAACCAGTGTAAGTCCAATTGAGGTACAAGTGGAAACAGTCTGAGATCTCAGCATCAGAAAATGCTATATAAATTTGAGGTTTAGTTGGAAGCTAACATGGTCTATTAAAATGACTATAGAAATCAATAAATATCACAAGATGTAAAAAATTATAGTACACAGCAACTGAATTGATAATCATAATTGCTAACAAGGTTTAGTTCCTTTGAGAAAAATAGATTATCCATAATGAGTTTTAATTTCAAGATCATAGTAGTGACACACTGGCCTCCCAGTTCTGATGTTTAAGTCTCAGCCTGACATCAAGTTGGAAATTCATAGGTGCACACCAATGCTCACTGGGTTTCAGTGCCTCAGTTTAACAGAATCTTTATGCAATTTTCCATGACCTTCTCAAATTCTCATGATACGACCTATACAATGTGTTAGGTATATTGCAAACCTATTTGACCATGGAGGTAAAATGTCATGATAATGGCAAAGAAGCCAACAATTCCCAACAAGTTTGTTTTGATATCTCAAACCTCTTCCATTATTAGTAAGGAAGGTCGAAGGGCTTTTAGGTATGGATACAATAGTACCATATATACACACCAGGTGTCTCTGGTACCTCTCTGTACCCAATTCCCTGGTCATCCATTGGTACAACCATCCCTGCACCGTGGAATGTCTTACACACACTTTTCTTATCTCGGGCTTTCATGGCTTTGGTTTTCTGCTCCAAGGAATAACCATGTTCACGTGCAGCTTCTTGTAACTTTGATTTTAAGCTCTCTAATTTCGACTTCCTTGATTTGTCTTTCTTTATTTGATCTTCTATAAACCAACTGTAACAGATGTCATAGTTGGGATTTATTGCACTAAACTGTCAAAAGTTTTAAACATTAAAATGTGGATGTAAATATAAGTATATTAAACTGTATCTTCAACATACTTCAGCAAACAATATGTCAATTTCATTGGCTGATATTGGGTCACTCTAAGTCGTTTAATAAACGTTAGCTTGCAATATCACTTCAAATTTTAACTGGAAGAAAATTTAGCCTGTGTTTACATCGTAAGAAATTAACTACTTTTCACAAACTATCACTTTCTACTGGAGAAATAAATAAACATTTCACTGCAAATCATTATTCACACTCCTAAGATTGTTAGCTAAAAATGGTCAAATGAACACCCAGTGAAATTCTGATTTCAACAAAGTAAATGGTATTGGTATTGAAGGTCCCAGGTGAGTGCGTAGAATTTTGTTGATACGATGGTTTTATCATTTTAGTTACTAGTTATCATGAGAAAATATTATTTTAGACATTCAAAACTACAATTCAATAACTGTTTTTTTTTCAGGTTATTAAATTTGATTTTAAATATTTCTTTCATAATCTACCTATATAAAATGCCATAAAGGGTTGTGTCAACATTTATACTGTGGCAGATCAAAATACATTCTTTAGACCAGGTTGTAATCCACATTATCTAATGTAATATGGACTTTTATTGTGCTTAATTTCTATTATATATAGACTCTAAGGTGTATCTATAACGTATTGAAGAGGAATAGGTCCATTCAACATAGCCAGGTCACACTACAACTATAATTCCTCAACCAGCCCTCTCAAAAACATTGTGACAATTAAAATGAAAAGACTAATAATAAAAAAATCTAGAATACTTTGATTGAATTATTTAAATATTTAATAGCAAAATTATGCCTAAAGTTATGATGCACAGGAAAAGAAGTATCTTTATTGAACTTACTTCACAGCAGCAAAGATATTCTCTCCTCTTGGTGTGATGTTGCAGTTTTCTTTAGCAGCATTGCTGGCAACAAACACTGGGAGTTCTTTTGGGTCATCTCTTAACACAAAGTGTAACAAATTGTATTGTAATTTAACTTTTTATAAGTTAAATACTTACTTATCCTCACAAGTGCTTAGTTGGTTTTGTGGAGCAAAACACATCAACCAACAAAAATTTTTTAAGGAAATATTCTTATCACGACAGGTGACCCTTGTCTGTGCATATCCGCACAGTAATTGTTGACAGACAATTGTTGAGAGCTCTTCATTGTATTTTTATTATGCAGGGAGGCAGGATGGGTTTATCCTTGTGAGGATAAGGTAAGTATTAACTTGTAAAAAGTTAAATTACAATAAAATTTGTTACATTTTATTAAGTAAAATAGCCTTAAAGGAGCCTCCAGATTCTTCTGTATCCACCTCTCCTGGTATTCTAGGAAGAGTGGTATGATGATCTTTTAATGTTTTCCTTCTGAAGTTCAAAAGGTAGCAGGTCAAAAACTAGATGAATGCTTTTGCTAACAAAAGCGAAGCGTCCCTGAGAGTTTAAAATGCCTTGTGGTTTTAATAAGCATGCTGTAAAGCTAAGAATGCACAAAGCTGTACCATGCTGTTACATAAAGCAACCCCCTTAGTGATATCATGACAGGGAAAATCCTACAAAGGTCTTCTTTAATTAACATAAACAAGCGTTGTAGACATAGACAAGCTGGAGAAAGTGTTGTACATTGGATGTACAACATTGGATGTAACTTTAGTAAATTTTGTGTAAATGCTACAAAGCATTTCAGTAACGAGTATTGATAACTTCATATAATCATGTGTGCAAGTATGTATTGCTATTTAGATTGTCCACAGGGTTTTGCAATAGGTTTTAATACATTGTGAAAGCATAAAAGCAACAATAAAGGCAAAAGCTATTTCATGACCCCAGTTTAACTCATACATGGGGGTCAGGAGGTAAAACTAACCGGCTATTTAGACTCTCCACATATGGTTTCCCAATACCTCTTAATACATTCCGAAGCTGTAATAGCAACAATGAAGGAGATATTGGGTTAAAAACTCCAAAACAGCTATTTTTTACCCCAGTTTGACCCATAAGGGGGGGGTCGGGTGGTAAAACTGACCGGCTACTTAGACTCTCCACATATGCTTTCCCAATACTTCTTAATACATTTTCAATCTATAAAAGCAACATTAAAGGAGATATAAGACAAAAACTCGAAATTAGCTATTTAGATTCTCCACATATGCTTTCCCAATACCTCTTAATACATTCTGAAGCTATAAAAGCAACGATAAAGGAGATATAAGACAAAAACTCCAAAGCAGCTATTTATGACCCCAGTTTAGCCTATAAGGGGTTTGGGGGGTAAAACTGACTGGCTATTTAGACTCTCCACATATGCTTTCCCAATACCTCTTAATACATTCTGAAGCTATAAAAGCAACAATAAAGGAGATATAAGGCAAAAACTCAAAATCAGCTATTTTATGACCCCAGTTTGACCCATAAGGGGGGGTCGGGGGGTAAAACTGACCGGCTATTAAGACTCTCCACATATGCTTTCCCAATACCTCTTAATACATTCTGAAGCTATAAAGGCAACGATAAAGGAGATATAAGGCAAAAACTCAAAATCAGCTATTTTATGACCCCCGTATGTGTACTTAAAAAAATTGTTTTTGATCATGTGACCTTCATAAAGGTCAAAGGTCAAATTGAAGCATGCAGAAAAATTTTCCCACGCCTAAGGTATATAAGTGCCAAATATGGATTGAATCCTTCTAATAATAAGGGAGATATTCAAGGGAGACCATAATGCGGCGGCGGCGGTGAGGAAACTGAGGTGAAAACAAATAAGCGCCCTTTCAGGGACGCTTAATTACTGGACATAACACCTGTCCTGTACACAGTATCTCATCTAGCCAGAATACAAGCTGAAGTGAAAGACTTGTTTCTGACATCCTCCAAAGACTTCAAATCGAACCAGGCAAATGAACTGCATTTGTAGGTTGAATAATAGGACCCCCAGTTCTTAGCATTGTCTAAACTTGGTAAACAGAAGAATTTTACTTGCATAAAACCCACCAGCACTCCTTCCATTGGTGGCATGGCCATAGGAAGAAAATATTTCAATGTCTTATTGTTTTGAAACGAAAATCTTTGTTGGGTTCTGAGAACTGCTCAGGTACTGAAACGTCAAGCAGTGTATGTACTGGCACCAGTGTCTGTCTATATAATGGAACTTTCAACAAGGGTGAAAGGTCAAGCAGTGCACATACTGCCACCAATGTGTTGTCTCTATGTTGAATCTTCATCCAAATTTTCAGCAAGGGAAGGAATCTCTCCCAAATTCGTGAGGACACTGAAACATGTTTGGAAGATTGTATTCTAAGAAATCTCCACCAGATAAGTCACCATGAAAAAAACTACGACTTCCTTTGAAATGACAACTGCATTCTTTCCTTTCTACTTTGTTTTTTGGGGCACAAGCTAACACATAAACTGTACCATGAATTGAAGAAAACAGTCCCCCACTGAAGAGTTTGCACAAACATCTTTTCCTGACCTTTTTGCGACAGGAGAAGAAGAACTAGTGGTAGTCCCAGTCGAATAATGGACGACCATAGCTAGGTGCACACTTCAAACTTCAGGGTTCTTCATCTGTGCATAGACGATCTTATCCTGTCCCTTTTCACAACAAAGGAGGCAGAATATGGTAGTACCAGTCGAATAATGGGGGAGTACAGCTGGAAATTATTATAGTTTTCCACCGAAAACTCTACACCAATATCTTCATACATAAACATCTGATTCTGACCCTTTACAGGACAAGGTAGGCAGAATTAGTGGTAGTTCCAGTCAAATACATGTAATGGCGAACTACAGCCAGGTGCACGCTTCAAATTTTCTTAGTTTTTCGTCTGTGCATCGACGATCTCAAGAAAAGATGTGTTGCTCCCACATCGACCAAAAATATAATGAAGAGCTCTCGACAATTGTCTGTCAACAACAATTACTAGGTATACACAGACAAGGGGTCACCTGTTGTGACAAGAATATTTCGAGGATAAGGTAAGGCTATTTTGCACAACAAAAAATACAATGAGAAAAGAATGTACCAATCAAAAATATAGATGCCAGCATCCACAATTGAACCTCTATCACTACATACCTGAAAAGTACAACTCCTTTTTAATTAAAAGTAGAAATCTGGTCCTTTAAAATTACTTTCTATAGTAATTGATCCTATTATGGAATTCTGGTTAAGTTAAAGTATTTTTCTCATGCGTTCACATTTGACTTAACAGGTTTTAACTGTATTACAATAAGTAACATTCTTTATCAGATTTGATAAGAGTCATGGCCATATTTTAAACAAAGCTTTCTATTCATATTGTTAAAGTTCAAACAGTATACAAGGATATTTGATTACATTTTTTTGTGAACAGAAAGGTCCAAAAACTGCATATATATTAATGCTGTGTTGGGTAAAACAGCCATTATCTCTATTAGTTGCACTGAAGAATGAAAGATGCAACACATCTATACGAATATACCTTTACAAGCTGACAAAATACTAAACATTTTAAATTTTGATATGGACAGCTACTTAATATTAAGACATGCATTTATTGATACAGATTTCATAGTAAACTGGCTCCACCATGCAGTTTTGCATTATAAAAAGTAATCCAATAATATGTAAGAGAAACTGTTGTACTCGTAGTTTTGCAGGCATGTATGAACAGTGTGACCTACCTAAAATAGCCTATATGAAACTGTGACTTGTCATCGCCCTTAATAACAGTGAGGAATTCTGGTGGATCGTAGTAATATCGCCAGTGACGTAAATAACAAAGTTTGCGTCCTCGTTTATTTTTCTTCACACAATTTCCAGCAAGAACATCATATGGACCAACCAACTGCAATCCCAAAGCTGACTGGAGGGCATCTAGTCAAAACAGATATAGATTAATTGTATTGAACAGATTTCAAACTTACAGGCATAGTTCAAAATCTCCTTCATATATTGCAGACTGTAAACCAGAATTTCCTTTTAAGATTGATAAATGTGGCAAATGTGGCAAAGACAAATAATCAAAGTTAGGTAACTAAAAATATGTATACAAATAACAGTTTGACCAATCAATTTAAATAAAATCTCAAATGAGCTTCACAAATTTACAATGGAGTGTATTTAATATCATTGTGGCTGATTCACCTGCAATGCAACACATATGATCTAGCTTTGACAGAGATTCATTAAGGAATCTGTATATTAGGTCTCTGATGTCATCTGATGCAATATAGGTATAAATCTGGATCATTTAGGCTCACTACTAAAGGATGTGCCTATTGGCTAATTTTACAAGACATATTCAAATAGAGTATTTTCCTTTGAAATTTTATCTATTATCTGTAATTCTTGATTAAGTAGTGATTTAGCTTAACAGGCTTCAACTACATATGCAACAACTTGCTACAGAGTGAATAACACAACTGATTACATGCATAAACACATGACACATGCATTCACTTCTTGCAATGTTGAGTTAAGTTAATGCAAGCATTATATGTAAATTAGGTCGCCTATATACAATATTTGAAGTTCAAAAATAGATTCGCATTTCAATGATTGGATTAATATAAGCACAAAAATATAATTTATGCTATAAATCCAGAAAAATTTCAATTAAAGTCGCTGCAGTAATGACAAAATAATTGAACCTACAGCTAACATCCAGGCAAATACTGATATAATGGTCGAATCAAAACATATATTTTCTAGTATGAGACAAAAATGCTCTAGTTAAATACATGGTAGACTTGAAACCAATAAAGTCATACATAATGTGAATACATTTTAATTCTAGAACACATCTTACCTTGTGGACACTTAGCGTTCATTGATTTTGAGAACTCCCAAAAGTCATAGAAATCCTCTGGCATTTCTTGCAGGAATTTCATCTTGATATTTTGTCTGACATCATCAGGAGAATCTGGAGCTTCCACATCTTCTTCTGACTCAATATTAGCATCTGTTTCTTTTTCCTTTATCAATAAAATAGAAATAATTCACTGATAGTTTGGGATTAGTTCATGCCCAGGAACCAGGTTACACCCACCCTTCGTCTCTTTTCATTAGACATTGGTTACACAAATAAGGAATGGACTTTTTTTTTTTTCACTGGTACTTCCACTGTGATTGAAATCCAAGTGTAAATACAATTTTTGTTGTAAATTTAAAAAAATCACCAGAGAGACATATTTTTTTAATATTTATCACGTGTAAAAAAAAGCTATCATAGTTTGTATGACAAGGATGTCAGTTTATTTTTGGCTTTTCAACTTATAAAATTTAAAAAAGATATTTCCCAAGGGTTATTTTACACTTATTATCCCACACTTTCCTTTGATAAAAAATAACACTTTAAAATTTTGCACCATTTCCGCATTGATTTTAATGCAATAAATTGAGCAGGTCTGTAAAAATATCTTTCTTATATATAGCATGATAATATATAATATATTATTACATATACATGTATTATAGTACATAATATATATGTGTATCTAATAGGTTATATAGTTTAAGAAAATTTAAGAAAAATCAGCACCTGGGGCGGTATTCACTAATATTCTTATCTTAGTCTTAGTCCTAACTTCAGGATTTTTGTGAAAAAATATGTTAGGAAATTTGTCCTAGTGAAATTGGTATTCACAAAGCATCATAGTCTTATCTTAGTCTTAAGTTCTAAACTATTGTCTTAAAGTTAGGAATACTTAGAGGCTATCTCCTTTCAACTACTTAATTAACGCTCGACGATAGGAGAGGGTTATTGTAATCAGTTTGTTTCTGTCTGTCCATCTGTCTGTCTGTGCACCGTTTCGCTCTTATAACTCAAAAACTATAACACCAATCAAGCTCAAATTTGGTGGGCAGGTATTTTATGGGGTACAGACGGATTCTTCCAAATTTGGTGTAATTTGTGTGAAAATTAAAGCCAGGAGAGAGTTTTTTTATATTTTTAATTGGGCTTTCACAATGAAAATTCTGCTTCTCTGTCTGTGCACCGTTTTGCCCTTATAACTCAAAAACTATAACATCAATCAATCTCAAATTTGGTGGGAAGGTATTTTATGGGGAACAGACGGATTCTTCCAAATTTGGTGTAATTTGTGTGAAAATTAAAGCCAGGAGAGAGTTTTTCTTATTTTTAATTGGGCTTTTACAGTGAAATCTGCTTCTCTGTCTGTGCACTGTTTTGCCCTTATAACTCAAAAACTATAACATCAATCAATCTCAAATTTAGTGGGCAGGTATTTTATGGGGAACAGATGGATTCTCCCAAATTTGGTGTAATTTGTTTGAAAATTAAAGCCAGGAGAGAGTTTTTCTTATTTTTAATTGGGAATACAGTGAAACTGCTTCTCTTCATCACATAGGTAAAAAAAATCAATATTTTGCTTTCTGATGATGTCATTACTCCGTGATGTCACAATGCAACTGTCATTGTGAGGTCACAAACCTAGCTTGTGATACTTGCTGTCTTTAAGTAAAAATATTTCTTCTCATTTTAATAAACATAATAAAGAGGGAGGTGGTATATTCATCATTTTTATTAATTATTATTTCTGTTTTATTTTCTCTTTTTTTATTTCAATTCCTTGACAGTCCATCACAAAAAATTACAATGTGTGATTTTCACCAAGTGACCTTTAAGCAATATTTTTACCTCCACCAGCAGTTTAATGTTTTTGTGTGCTTATTGTTTATTTTTTTTATTTTATTTTATTTATTATTTTGTGTGTGTGTGTGTGGGGGTGGGGGGTGGGGGGTGGGGGTGGGGGGGGTGGGGGGTAGGTCGGTGGGTGGGTGTAGTTACTAAAAGAAAGATCAGGATCTTAATTTGGATGCAAAAAATTCATGATTTTTCAGAGGTCCCATTTCAATGTATTTTAAATGACTAGCTTTCTACTTGATATTTCTATGAAGATTAATTTACATGTTTGTTTTTATTTTATTGTCTTCCTTACAATACTTTATATCACTTGATGAACTGGTCACATGGAGTCGAGCGTTTTGCTCTCTCTGAGTGCATCTTGTTCATCCATTAATTGTGACACAAAAAGCAAATGAGAATGTTTACATCACGTGATGAAATCTCAGTGGTTATAACGTGGTTATACAAACTCTCATGAGATTTCCAACTTTGGACTAAGATAGGATAAGAAAAATTGTCCTAGCTAGGACATGCTTTGTGAATACCAAGTTGGGACCTAGCTTAACTAAGACAAATGTCATAAATTTTATGACTAAGATAGGACTAAGTTTAGGAATGTTGATGAAAACCACCCCTTGTTTTCATTTCCCATATCTTTATTTGATAAAGATTATGCACTGAAAACCATCGAGCACCAAAAGGCAAGTACCAAGTTTTCCAATTCATGTCAGGCTGGGAATTAAACCGAAACTGACGCATTTTAGATATTTTAACCAGGGATTAATTATATCAAGGTGTTTAAGAGCTAATATTACCTAACCTACTGCTATGTAGATGCAATATTTTCCTATAAGATGGAACTCATTTTACTAAAGTGACAAAGAAATGACAAAAGGAATCGTCGAGAGACATTCTTGGTCTCTTATCCATGGTTGTGGCTGTCAAGGGAAAATACTATGTGGGTAAACTTGACTTGAAGAGCTCAATGTTATAATTCTTCCTGAAGGATGTTACTGAAAGAGTGGTCATTATATTAAGAGGCAGGAAGTTCATTATGGGAAGTGGTAACTATATATTTGCGCAAAGGGATTTGAAGGAGCTTTTGGGCAAGTGCATCTGGTATTTATAGACAAGGTGCATGGATGGAGTTTTTCACTGTGGTATACTAGCTGGCCATGTTTTAGAAATTGAGCTGGAAGCTTACGTTGAACAGGTGGCTCTTTAAGATGTTCCTCCAGGATATTAATGAGGTACTCATTCTTATATGGAGAAGAGAGTTCCACACAGTACGTGCATGATAATGGAGATTTAGAAAACTGTTCCTGGGATTTGTGGACTTATATTATCGAAAGAGGGGATCGAGGGAACTTGAATATTGGACAACTGCTTGAAGAAAAGTGTACAGATGGAGTTTTATACTGAGGTGTAGTGGTTGGCCATATTTTAAAACTTTATATGCAATCAGCCTGATATTAAACTGAACCCTTCACTTTACTGGGAGCCAGAAATTTGTGTAGTAATGTGGGAAAACCTGGAGGATTGAGTGACTACTCTGCAGAGTGAATGTTGAAGATGCTGGAGTCTCTAAACCGTGTTTCTGTGAGTGATGCAAAGAGGGAATAGAATGATGTAAGTACTGGGCTGGTTTTCAAGAAAAATCTCAAATCCAGTCTCAATATATTCATATCTCCCTGTATTAGCTTAAATTTAAGGTTGTACCTCATATTTCATCGCTTCATTGACATATCAGCCATGTTATACCTAGATCACACCGCTCCATGCTGGCCTCACGAGCTAAATATGAGATTATATGACCACAGAATATTTAACTTGTCAGAGCTTTTTTCTGACTTGATTCATTTGTATTTGGGTTGGACGTGTTCAACACAACAAAGACAGCATTTTCAGGATATGATGGTTTTTTTTAAAAATAAAGTTTGAAAAACCTGCCCCAAACTTTCATATATTAAACTAAAATGTGCATTCCATAAGGGTTAAAGGTGGAAATGGCTATACAGCGTGGCTCATTTTGAAATGTGCACTAACCTCATACGAGGTCCATTTAATTTTATGGAACAGTAAGGACAAGGCCATGAAGCAAAATACATGTTGATACAATCATACAAAATAGTGTGAATGGGCCATAAAGGGGTAAATTATAGACATTTGTGAGAATGGGTTTTTACAATGTACAGCAGTTTTTTACAGTTTCCCCAGCAACTACACAAAACACCAGTATTCTGTTAACAACCCCAAAAGTCACATTACAGGATCTGGTTCTTCGCCGCATCCCTCATCAGACTTTATATCTTCTGAAACTGCACTGGAATGCTTGCCTGGACTTTCTGTGAAAAATAGAATACAAAATATTAATCAACGGAGGGAACAGATTAACTCAAAATTGTAAAATATTTTTGGAACTGTATATCAAGGCACAGCTTTAACTCGTAACACTACCATTTTGCTGCCTCAATCAAAATGCTTTTAAAAATGAACCCCTTTATGTTGTTATTTGATTTGAATATTTGATTAATGAAGTCAAATATTCAGATCAAAACTAAATAAAATCAATTAACATGGCCTGCCACAGGTATTGACTTAGTATTTTCTGTATGCCACAATATCTTCAGGTAACCTACAAAAGATCAAGCAACACATATAGAGATTTATAAAAATGCTTATTTGTAATATATTCTTGTTACAATTTAAGAGAGATTAGATGGAGCAGAGTCAATAACAACAAACTCCCCAAAAGGTCATCCCTAACACCACAGGTGGCATTAATTAGGTATTTTGTTGGTCACAATTATTATAAAACATTTTGCATTATTTTATGTGCAATCAGATTGACCCTTTTTAATAAAATTTAAAACAGTTTTATCTGTTTTGTATGCCTTTAAATATGTCTGCAGAGAGATGAAGCATTATAAAATACTGTAAATAGATCTTTTGGATGTTTTTTTCTTTCGAATAGACATTTTGTCCTTCAAATATGGATACAAGCCCCAATTTCTGAGCTTCAAAGGACTGAAACCTACCTTTATCTTTCGTACTTCAGGTGCATGACATAACTTCATGCATTTGACAAACTTGCCCCATACCCAGTGAATATAAATGCCAAATGTTCATTTTTATACTGTTAATATTATATGAGATAACAGAAATATTAAAGGGAAAAAGCTGCTTTTTTCAAAAACTGGTTTAAGACTTTAAGTATACCCCAAAACTCCTTAGTATTACAGCTAGATGGCTGAGACGGGCCTGTAACAAGATGTAATCTCTATGGAAACATATATGAACAATTTATTCAGCCAAAAAAGCTCAATTCCAGTTAGTTTGGACATTTTGAGCAAGATGAAATAAAAGATTTTTGTTTTATTGGTATTTGGTATAACCAGGAGGTTATGTTTATGTGTTGTTATGTGTTTGTATGTCAGTGTCTACAATAATACAAAAAGGAACAGATCTTTTTATGTGGATATAAGCCTCACCAAAGCTAGAAGTGATTAAATTGTGGGACAGATCAGGATCATACTATAGATACACAAAAAAATCTCAAATTTTCAAAGCTTCCATTTTCAATGATTTTCAGTTTCTGGTTGCTAATAGTCCAAAAGTAATGGGTAGATCTTCATGCCACGAGTGCTTTCTGATTCCATAATAAAACCAACATAATGCCAACATATCTCTAAGGAGGTCAACCCTCACATCACAGGCTTTGAGTGGGTATTTTGAAGAAGAATCATCTTCTGTATGCCATAATTATTAAGAAAATATAACATAATCACACATGAATATACGAACTTCAGTAATCAATCAAAAATATGAGTATTTTCCAAAATTAAAACTGTATCACCAGATGAGCGGTACATAACTACAGTGAAAAATTTTGTATATATTGTACTTCCAATCTTTCTGCAATGATCACTTGATCCTTTTATCAAAGTATTTAAACAATATATTTTACAAAATGTAGAAAAATGTCTTTTCAACTAAAAGCTTTGATTTTGGGAACATGTAAACATAAACAAATAAATATATATTCTCAGCTAAACTATTTGCTGGAGTGGAAACATAAGTATGTGAGCCACTAAACTACTGTTTGTGGCTGGTCACTGTGAAAAGTGTAAAAATATTCCCTGGATGGGATGTTTATGGGCCTGATACACAGGTTAAATGTCAACTTAAAGGCTTGTGTTTACTTTAAATGATCTTAGTGGACATAACTAATAATTTAATTGATCTTTAGTGAAAGATAAAATATATTTATTTATTTATTTTGGTTTTAATGGTGATGTCAACACTGAATAGGTCATATCATCAACTCATTTTTACACTCTTGCAGTTCCACACTTTGTGTCTGTAATCAAGCTGCAAATGTGAAAAATTTCACAAATTATGGTCATACTCTGACACACAAAGTTTTTAAATTTCAGCAAAGCAAAAAACATTTCACCAGAACTATTTTTGGGGAGAAAACTATATAGTTCAAACAAACATTATTAATTTCTTCCAAATTTTGTTTGTTCACCTGTAAAATACATAAATGACTGGACTAAAATCTTACCTGTGTGATATATGGGGATTTTAGGATCAAAACACACAAAGATATCAAATTATATCTCATTTTCATTCATGCACAAGCGAACTCAAGTTTTTAATTTACAAAAGACATACATAATTTAATTTAAATATACACTAAATAAGCATAAATTTAATCTTCAATATGACAAAATAGTGAATATATCACCACAAATGGCATTCAAGAGGAATTTTCCCAACCTCATGCTTACATTTGGAAGAAAGCCTTTTCCAGCTGTTAATTATGGTTTTATGTTTAACTTTTGAAAACAGCCCTGCATTTCAAATGTATTAAAACAGCTACACTGAATTACGCTTAAAAATTGTGCTCTAAAGGATATTGGGATTTTAAAGCTGCCTTAAAATAAGTTATTTTTTCAAATACACAAGTCTAACAATAATGAAATCTGTGAGTGTATTGTATACATAGTTACCACGTTCATGAGTCATAATTTATTACAGTGGCACATTACTTGAAACAAGTACATTGTATATCAACAACTTTCATTTGGGGATACAATAACAATAAAATTTCTATTCCTTTCTCATGATTTGTATACTTTAACTTTGGTTTATTCGTATTTGTATTGTTTAATCTTTGGCTTGTTATTATTATTAATTTTTTGGCATCAAAAATGAATCAATTTTACTCAACACTTATAAAAAAATTAACTACCTTTCTTTCCTTTTGTTCCAAAGTATTCTTCAATCTTTGTCTTTTTCTTGGGTACTTCTTCCTATAAATTTTTAAAATTTTACACTTGAACTCTATTACAAGTACTTTAACTTATTACAACAATACAACCAGTACGAACAAATGAGTAACAATATTTTAAAGTGAAATATCCACATCTTACCCTGATAATACCTTCAATTTTAAAAACTGAAAGGCTGTGCAGGTCAGGTAGCTATGGTGCAGGTACTGTTTTCACCGAACGCTGGACAGACAGGCTGTCAGTGGAAAAATCTTGTCTGGGCTGTACCTCAGAAACTGTTAGGTACTGGAAGGTCATCTTACTTGGTAGGGACATTGGTTGGGGGTTGGTTTGACCTTGTCATAATTACTTTGATCTTTAAAATCTTGTCCAGGGTATATATTAGACACCATAAGGTGTAGGAAGTTGATACTTGGTAGGGACATTGGTTTGGGGATGTGGGTGTGCAACATCATGGTGTAACCTTGACTTGGCCTTTGAAAGTGCTGAAGTGATCCCAACCTTTAAACCCTTGTCTGTACTATATCTCATCAGAACTGTAAGTCTACATGACATGTTTGCAGCATACAACATTCAACACCTGATTTGTGACAGCATTTTTTTCCTACCTTCTCATTTTTTTGGTCAACATATATTCATTTTTTTTTTTTTTTTTTTTTTTTTTTGGTGATTTTACTCGTCATCCAATTTTTTTTCTTCCCCGAGCAAAATATTGTTGTCAAAAATCAGATTTCAGGTGTAATAAATCAAACTCAGACTACAAATAACCAACCAAATATAATTGAGGTCACAAATTGGTTGTCGGATGTTATCACCCACATACATGTGTAGAGAAAATTAGGTAGGGGCACTTGGTAGGGTCATTGGTGTGACCTTGATTTTACCTCAATGTGGTGACCTTTTTTTTGACTGTGCCTTGGAAACCTTACGGTATAAGAAGTTGATACTTGGCAGGGTTATTTGGTCGGGAGGTGTAGTAGTACAATGTTGTGACCTTGATTTGATCTTTGACCTTGCTGGAGTGGCTTTGACCCTTAAAATCTTCTATGGGCTATACCTCGGAAACTATATGATGCATTCAGTTGATGCTTGGCAGGGAGAAGTGACCCTTACTTTTGAAACCTTTCACAGGTTTTATATTGAAAACCATCAGGTGTAGGAAGTTCATACCTGGCAGGGATATTGGTTGAGGGGTGAAGGTGTGCAACGTTATGGTGTACTTTTGATTTATCCCTTGACATTACCAAAGTAACCCTGGGGCCGGTTTCATGAACAGACTTAAGCCTTGAGTCAGACTCAAAAGTTGAGACTTTGTCTCAAATTTTGGAAATATTCTGCTGAGTCTGTGGACTCAGACTCAATGCATTTCACAAACAGGCTCAACTTGAGACCTGGCTCAGTCACAGGCTCAAATTTGAGCCCATCAAGGAGGTGTCTCAAATCTGAGTCCAAGCTTTGATGCAAAAAAAAAACACATACACAAAGCGATACAATTTGTTCTAAAATGAAATTGCTAAATCTTGAAATCTTCTATTTTCATTTTATTTTGTTATTACAGCCACATATTCAATATTTACCTATAACGAAAGTCAACAGAATTGACATGCTTTAAAGGCTATTATCAAGTGACAGGCCTCAAGGGTGGACTCAAAGTCAGACTCAACCTCAGTTGAGTCTCAATCTTCTGGATCACTTAGAATCATATATTATGATATAATTTCTTTGTATTATGAGTATTAAAGATATTTAAAATGATAATAATCATGAAATATAACTTTATAAACTAAAAATAAGCCCACTAAACACATGAAATGAGATTAAAAAGTTGAGACCATAACTTGAGACTGGTCGCAGCTGATCCACCCTTTGTGAAATCCATTTGAGCCAAAAACTCAGCCGAGACAAAAGTCTCAGATTTGAGACCCTGACTCAACCTTGAGTCTGGCTCAGTTTGAGACTTTCCATGAAACTGGCCCCAGGCCTGACACAAGTATTGTCTTGCTACCATTTATCCCTGAGTACCAATTATCATCATTCACAATTCAAATAGACATAACTTGAGCCCCGCAAATACGGTAAAACTCTTTCCAAAGTGAATTCAACTAACAAGCAACAAAAAGGTTTCAAAATATGTAGCCATTTCTAAAATATTAATGCTTTATTTATTGTTGGTGATAATTAGTGCCCGGTGATAATTGGTTGCAAGGCAGTAACATATACAGTTTAAGTAATCACATCTAATTTCCCCACTGTTTACTGCAAGGTTGGGTTTTTTCCGGATAAAACCTATTTTTCCAGGACAGTGGAAAAAACTGGATAAAACCCCCCTTTTTCCGGTTATAACTGGAAAAACTGGACAAAACGGGAAAAACTAACTTACATGAGATTTAATAAGTGACTTATATAGCATATAAGTTACTTTTAACAATCTAGACTGTATACAAAAACAGTGTTTATCATTTAAAGTATTTTAAACAGCTAAAAGACTTAATATTAAGTAAACATTTTAAATCAATCAGGAAAAAAGCCAGATTCAAAACATGAAGTGACAAAAAATGTTATACTGAGAGTCTGAGAATATTGGAAATGTGTAATAGCAGTAGTTACCTCACAAATGTTCAAGTAGGATGCACAGAGATTCTTATATTTTATTCCATTGTTTCTTTTAACTGTTAATAACTCGGGTATGACATGAGTTACCTAAGTAAGGATTAACATTTCCAGGCCGGTATTCAGGAAGGGTCTTAGACTTAGCCAGGTTTTAGGCTTAAATGTGGTCTTAAAGTTAAGACTTTTGTCTCAGCTAAGTTTTGGCTTAAATCTGTATTCACAAAAAGGGACTTAGCTAAGTCCAAGATTATCAAATAACCACAGTGGTTTTATGTGTCATGTGACCTTTCTTTTCTATTTCAAACTATACTATTGGTGATATATATGATTCATTTAATGCATTTTATCAAAGGAGAAGTGCTGTTTTGAAATGGAAAACCTTGTTACCACACATAAACTCCCAAAGACTGCTTTAGTGAGGTGTTCTGTATAATTATACTTTATTGACAGCCATTTCAAATTTTGAAGTAGAGAAAAGTTTATGGCGTCCATATTTAAGTCCTCTTTACAAAATTTAAGCCCACTACCAACCAGTCTTAAAGTTGAGCCCGTGGCTAAGCCTAAGACCAGTCTTAAATTCTTTGTGAATACCACTAAGCCTAAGACAAGGGTTTTAGCAGTTTTTGGGCAGAAACTTGAGACAAAAGTCTCAACTTTAAGCTTAAGCCCTGGTTAAAACCGTGAATACGAGCCCAGGGACAATTGATATTTGTGTGCACTTATTCTGGAGACAGAGGGTGTTGAAATGCCCATGTTTTTTGTTTTATGTAAGCTTTTATTTGATAAAGCAATTGCCGCCAAATTCATTATGAGGGTTTATGCAATCTAGAGTAATTATT
Source organism: Sabellastarte sp. h YS-2021 (assembly GCA_964017235.1). Taxonomy (NCBI): domain Eukaryota; kingdom Metazoa; phylum Annelida; class Polychaeta; order Sabellida; family Sabellidae; genus Sabellastarte; species Sabellastarte sp. h YS-2021. Next base: position 143,865,053 of record OZ024927.1, on the reverse strand, counting down.
GTGGTTGACCTCTACTTTGGTGAACCCCAGCTTCTAATTTCTCAATTGCAATTGTGTCCATTTTTACTAGCCATCAAATATATTTGTCAAATCTTGTTTAACAATATGGCTTGTAATCTTTTCTCCTATCCCATGGTATTCTTCTTACCATTTAATGTATATGGAAGTTAAGATGTGGCTTCTTTTAACATTTGGATATGGCTACCCTAGTCTTATTAGATGTTAGAACATATAAATACCTGTGGTAAATTGCCCTCTAAACATTAATATCTCAGACGTTCTAGTACTGCCATCATAAATCTAAATCATAAATCATAAGTGTATATCAATATTCAGTGATCATTTTCACAATCCTCAGAGGTGGTAGTCCTATACATCACATCTGGGAACATTTTAAGTTGACTCTGTGGTTGCTAAAACCTCAAAAACCTGTAAAGACATTATAAACAATAAAGTAGCAAAGTTCTTTTTTGGCTGCAACATTCCTTTCTCCACCACAGAACATCCCCTGTTCATTGAAATGAGACCTGGCTACAAACTTCATTCAAGAAAGACCTTAGCTGATAAGCATCTAGATCAAGTCACTGAAGAAATTGAAGATGGCATGAGAGCCAAACTTAAGGGGAAAACTGTGACCCTTGTTAAAGATGGCTGGAGCAACATACATAATGATCCAGTCATTGTCTCCTGTTTAAATGGTGATGGCAAATCCTATTTTCTGGATGCACATGATAATGCCCAAAACTGCTGAAAACTGTAAACAGCTGTGCCAGGCTACTATCCAGTCTGCCAAGGATAAATATGAGTGTGATGTCAAGACTATAGTTATTGATAATGCCAAAAACATGGAGAAGATGAAAAATGGACTGGAAGAAAATTATCCAACATTGATGGTCTATGGGTGCCTTTCCCACTGGCTTAATCTGCTCGGTCAGGATATTACCCCATCGGTGTCCTAAAGCACATTGTTGAAATCCAAAAGTATTTCAGAAATCACCACCTTCCTGCTGTAAGGCTAAAGGACTGTGATGGTAGCATCAAACCACAATTGCCTTGTGACACTAGATGGAATAGTCCGCTGACATGTTTGTCTAGCTACCTCACCAACAGGACACACAACATGAAAATTGCAGAAAATCATGAAGACTTGGATAATGGAGTCAGAAAAACAATGGATTTCAACTTGTTTTCTCAGGCAATGCTAAGTTGAAAAACATGTCAAACAGCCCTACTTCCACGCCATTTTGCTGCATACAAGTTCCATCCAGTATTCAAAAGTGAAGGACTGTCTGATGAGCAAAGTGAAATGGTCTGTAATTGGATATTGAGGAAAAGTCCTGAATTTATGGGAATCACTCTTGCCTTTAGTGCAATGGGTGCCCCATTCCCAAGTCACACTTTGAGGTTGTCGACACTGTTGATCCTGTTACCTGGTGGGAATCATTACCAGAAGCAAGTTTTCCAAGTGGATACATAAAATTTGCAGTGCAACTTATGGGTGTCCCTGCCTCATCTGCATCCATTGAACGAATATTTTCCTCATTTGGCCAGATTCATTCAAAACTTAGAAACAGATTGGGACTGGAGAGGGCTACTAAACTTGTGTTCTGTTATAGAATTCTGAGGGGACCAAAGGAATTAGAACACTAGAACTGAAATGCAAAATGAGACATTTTCATATTGCAGACAAATCTGTAATGTTTTATAATTTTAAATGTTTTAATGTTCGTGCTTCCTTTACTTAAATGTACTGAATAGAAATACTTAGTACATGATGAATTGATACCACTGTAGCTTTAAAGTAAATAATAATTTTGATATTGTGAGTTATTTCATCTTGTATTATGTTACAAAGTAATTTGTAAATAAATTTGTGATTTTGATTATGAGTTTTGAACTTAAACCTCCTGACAGCGATTTTGTCCAAAAGTGGATAAAACCTATTTTTTCGGGACGGAAAAAAACAGGCGGGAAAAAGACTCCCTGTAGAAAACTACCAACCCTGGTTTACTGTATACCAAAAGTCATATTTAGACAAACTATATTTTGACAATAAAGTCAATGTTTTTATCAATTTGTCTAAATTATGCAGAGTGTAACTTGACAACAATGTGTACTGCAGTACACATACTGCCTTGCTACCAATTACTGCCTGGTACCAATTATCGCCAGACAGAATTCAGGTAGACATAACTTGAACACTGTATCATCTCCAGTCTTGCAAATAAAGTAAAACTATTTCCAAAGTGAATAGAACGGATGCTAGACGTGGTTACCTCGGCTCTACTTACTTGCATGTAGAGCCGTGGCACGACCCCAGATAAAACTAGAGATTTGCATAAAACACAAATACCATAAAAATTATACACACAACTGTTCCCAAAGCTATTTTGTTACATTAACCTGAACAGTCAGTCAACATGCAAACATATTTGACAAAAAGATAAATTATATTTCCTCATTGTCAATACTTTTTGGACCATTTCTCCAAAAATTTGAAAATGCTCTTTTGTTATAAAAGCTGTATAAAATAGCATATATATTATACACATATTGTATTTGTTGTGTCCTTGGCTTAATATCAACTGCTTTTAAATATATCAAACCATTTTGAGTCATTTTATCAAGTTTTCTTCAACAGAAAATGATTTTTTGCAAATCTCTAGTTTTATGTGGGGTTGTGACACGGCTCTACACGCAAGTAAAGTAGAGCCGGGGTAACCACGTCTAAACGGATGCACAACAAAAACGTCAAAAAGCAATCAAAATATGTGGCCATTACTGAAATATACATGTATGAACATTTCATTTATTGCTGGCGATAATTGGTACCTGGCGATAACTGGTAGCCAGGCAGTACAGTATTGCAAAAAGATCAGCAAAGTTGAGTTGTTGTTGACAAATTACATGGGTTAGCATGAAGTGGGTCGATTTTTCAAGTGTTTTTAGTTCTGTGAAAAAAGTAGATTGGCCAGAAACATTATGTTTGGCAGACATACAGAAGAAAGTGATAGCAGCTAGCAACAAAATGCAAAAATTGGTTCAAAACTATTTCTCTCAAATGTAAATTTGTACAAAATCTTTGAAAAATATCTGTACCAAACATTCATGAAGTGGGTCGATTTTTCAGTCAAAACTACTTTTCCAATATTCATATTTTGACTAAATCAATGTGTTTCTTGGATTTATTATACTTGAAAGTTCACAAAAAATGTTCGCCAGAAAGAAAGTGGCAATAAATTCATGATAAATAGATCTGGTTTGTGAATATGCCATGGTGTAATTGCAGTCAGGATTTTCCCTCATATGAGAAGGGCAATAAAATTTATTTTTAATAATTTAAATTATTAGATTTAACCCACATCAAAACAACCAAATCTGATCTTTTATAATTTAAATATGTACTGTAAAACTTTTCTAAAACTTTCATGATACAGGAATACAGCAAACTTTTATTTTGGTAGAATTTCTTGAAAAACTGACCCACTTCATGAGTCGACCCACTTCATGCTAACCCATGTAGTATGGGCGATATTATAGGAATAAAGTGTAAGTACACTTACTTCTTCACTACCAGGGTGACTAAAATCCTTTAAATGTTGTTCGTTCTTTCTGTAGCATGTAGCACCATATTTGCATGGTGGTTTTACTGAAACATTCGCCATTATTAATATTTCCAAAACTGCAAGTTTTTTGAAAACAAATTAGATGGCTAAAACAACGTTACTTTCTTGAGAAACAGGTATATTCTACACCGGAAAAAGCATACTTTTCATTACCCGTAACTCGTTATAAATGTCTATTTATTTATTCACAATTTAAACTGGTTGATTTTAAAGGAATATGGTGTCACTTTATTATATACTGTTATTACTTAGTCTGTTAGCACTGCACAGTGGAGTAAGTACAACACTTGCCTCTTTCATTAATAGTTGTGGATTTGAATCCCGATCAGGTATTACTTAATTAAATTAAAAAGTTGGTTGTTGTTTGATAGAATAGAATTGAAATTCATTGATTTCATTTCTTAAGAAACTGTATGACATTTTTACAAATATGTGCTTGTGGATCGCCAAACTTAAACTAATACTTTTATATTACACTTGACCAAAAATAACACACTCCAAGGTCATAATAACGGTGGTTGTGATTCAAGATGGTGATATTGAATTAAGATTATAACATAATAAACTTACTTTTTCCTTTTACATATGGTGTACACAGATTCAAGGGAAGCAACCCTTTTACAAAATTATCGATGCATTTGCCTACACTGTACATCAGGAAAGAAAGTGTAGTTATCAAATTTGATATGAAATCCCTGCAAAGAAAGCACAATAGATAAATTTACCTCTCAATTAAGCATTTAGGAATTGTTTCCTCAGTGGTTTATTGTATAAACGAAAACTCTGTGCATATAATGCTTTAATAGTATATGTTCCAGACCTTCTCCTAACTTGTGAAATCCAGGAGTTTCATAAGTAGAATTTATCCAGTACATTTAAAAGCCATTGACAGCTTAGAATATAATTCACCTTTTTTTCCAGAATTCACAAAATTTGCAAACCTGTGAAGTCAAATATTGCCCAAAGGAAGTAAATTCAATAAACTTTTAAAGCTCATATGAAGTGAATAACATTAACATAGAAACCCTGATGAGACTATATGGTGTTTTTCAGCACTATATCTATTGGTAACTATATTTTCTGCTTGGTGTTCCCATCTCTTAATAAATAATCTACGTTATAAGCAGTTATGGGGTATTGAATAAATTAGATTCCTTTCAGTTGTGAGATCACTAGATTTTATAAATGAGTGTGACCATTCAAAATAACTGAGATATTTAGCCAAGTTTCGAGATTTTATGTCCCTTTATCTAGGATCATATTAGGCTAAGCAATGAACATTGCCACTAGTGAGGTTCTTCAAAGTCAAGGTCAAAATTAGGGGTTTATATCCAGTTGAAGAAAAACAGAAGTGACAGCCTATGTTAAGATGCCAAACTAAAGACTAAAGCACTGAGCAACCAATACCCCCAGTAGTCTTAATGACAGCATATCTGGCAATGAATAAAGTTTACAGGTTATTCTTGCATACATAAGGCCAACAAGGAAACTTAGGTCATACCACTATAGACATAATTTTTAATCCAGTTCATGACAAGATGCAGTATACTCTTTATGCATGAAAATAAATTGTTGGCCAGAAAATGTTTGTGGGCTGTCTCCTAGAAACCATAAGGTGTAGGAAGGTGAAAATTGGTAGGGGCGTTGGTTCTGGGTGTAGGTGTCGAACATCATGGTCTGACCTTAATTTGACCTTTGACCTTGTTTTAGTGATCTTGATATTTGTTAGGGATATTGGTTAGAGGGTGTAGATAAGCAACAACGTAGTGTGATCCTGGTTTGACCTTGTTGTATGACCTGGACTGTTAACATTTTGTCTGGGCTATATATGAAAAACTGTAAGGTCTAAAATGTTGATTTTTGGATGGATCACTGGTTGGAGGGTGTAGGCATACTAAGTTATGATGCGATCTTTAACCTTATCCCTGCCAAAGTGATTTCACCTGACATAATTGAGACATATTCCCAATAATAAAGATACATAGAAAACTGTAGCTGATTATTGTATGTACTTTTTCTTAATTGTACTATTTCTATTGGCAAATATGCTTCAATTAATAAATTTTAAACTTCGTTTCCTTAATTGTTATTTTCTCTGCTAACATTATTTGGATCTTTAGATAACTGACATTGTATGCTGTGGAAGTCTCCTGATCTTTGTACTGGTTCATATTCTATATCTCATGGTATTGAAAACTATTTTCCTGGGCTGTGGTGTACGGCCATCTCTGATGCTATATTTTTTGGATATTAGAGCATTATACTTTATTTAAAAAAAAAATAAAATGATACTTTGGCGTTTATAGTTTTATCAAAAAACTTGAAATTGCTTTAATTTTAATTTGTTGTATAAAATTGTTTTATCTTATAGCTGGAAGTAATATCAATATGTAAACAAGGCTATTAGGCTATTAATGTATATTGTCACAATAATAATCAATGTCGTAACCTTGAATGTGATGCAGGTTAAAGACAGTGGAAGGAGAACACAGTTACACATACTAAGGTGGCCCCAACATAATGGCAAAGTTATTTAAAGTTAAAATGATGGTTAGAGAGTTTGTGTTATATCAAGTTAACAAAAGGCAAGAAAGTGAATCGGTAACATTACCCTAGGTTTTTCATATTAGAAAGTTTAACTCCATAGTTTTTTTCGGAAAATGCAATTTTATGACCGTTTGAATCTAATCTAATCTACTGCTTTGCCGGCGCAATATCTTCCCCACCAACAGGAACTCCGTGCGCTAGTTAACAAAATCATTTCTAATAAGGAGAGTCGAGGGGCATTCAAGGTCAGTGTTCCAGAGTTGTGGGTGAGACCGAGAGGGAAGGGGACTAAGTTGGGAAACTAGAAATGAAAAGTTGGGTTTTGAGGTGTTTCCTGAAAGATGCGATAGTGGGATGGTTTCTTATTTGGAAGTGGAAAGAGTTCCAAAGAACTGGGGCGTAGTGACTTAAAGAATTAGAGAAGTGTTTAATTGATTTATGAACTCTACGGTCAAAAGTGGGCATATGGAAGAAGTTGAGTTTATGGGTACTACGCCTAGTATTTCTGAAGGAAGTGTATAGGGGTGAATTAATTCTCTTAGGTAAACAGGTTGACCTTGGTTGAGGATTTTGTATGTAATGAGGCCAATTTTAAATTGTACCCTGTACCTGACTGGAAGCCAATGGAGTTTTTTTCAGTTGAGGGGTGATGTGAGAAAATTTGAGGAACAGGTGACAACCTTGCAGAGTGAGTTTTGAAACAGGCAAAAAAGTGTAATTTTCGAAAAAAAAACCCTGGCAAGTTGGGTCTACATGCATTAACATAGAAAAGTTTACCACAAGAAGAAAGTGGCCTAGACCAAAGAATCGGTAACATTGCCCTAGGTTTTCCACATTAAAAAGTTTAACTCTGTAGGTTTTTTTTTCGGAAAATATACTTTTATGGCTGTTTGAAACAGGTATACAAGTGTAAATTTCGAAAAAAATCTTTTCAAAAACTTTGGAAAAAAATGTTTTTCTGAAAACTTATTTCAACAATTTTCTTTATGAATAAGATTATTTTATGGAACGTTGATGAATATCAGTCTTTGTCACCATCAAGTTTAAAACATCTAACCTTTGTTTCCTAAAAACTACAGTGCTTGGTGTTTCTACTTCAAGTGGTTTATACAGTTGAAGCTATTCATAGTAATCATGACACATCAATACTCATCCCAAAATGCAGAAGTTCACTCATGTTGAGATTTATCTAAAATGATGGATTTTCATGTTTGAAAACAGCTGTCTATCTTAATAGTTAAATGGATAAGTGAATCCGAGATTTTGCAGATCCTCATATAAGAGAGGTATTATATCACTTAGTTTTTAAATCATGCTGTATGATTCTAATTGGTCTTTTATAGCGCTTAATCTCGACTTTACAAGAGGACTATGGTTTCTTAGTTATTCCGGAGTTTACTGGACTGCAATATAGAATGATGAATTTAAAACTATATAATTATTACGTTTATTCACTCTAAATCAGCTGAGCTTTTGAAGTTTAACAAAAAGTTATGGTGACCTCAACTTCTGGTCATAGTAAACTATAATTCTACAAAATGGCAACTACAACATTTAAAGTTGCACATTGCCTTTTGAGTCCACAATTGTTCAGGTGCGTGGAAAAACAATAAGATATGTACACTTATAAACCAACCTTAGGAATTATACAAAAATTATCTTACAAATGTCTTTATCTGAGCTTTCATTAGACTGATTGATTAGATTATAAAATCTTGAACTCCATTTACAAAAGTCACTTTTTAATATCTTTGTCTCATTGATGTTGACACACTAAAGATATTACATAAATACACGTTTCACACATCTGATAATTAAAAATAATGACTACTTCTTGTTTAATTGATTACTTCAGATACAGTTCATGAAGTGACAGAGATTATCGCAAATATGTAGTTATAGATTGCCAAATTCAACCATACAAGAGAGTCTTCAAATGCAAGAACATGTGTCGATGTCCAATTCTAACAATAAAACCTGCTCAGTATTGGATACCGCACCTGACGTTGTTTCATTGTATGCTTATAAAAATATCAATTGAAAGCACTTCTCATTTTCTGTCACCTTGTTTATTTTCATGCGTGACTTAAATTTCTGTTGACTGAAAGTGGCTGCCACATATCATTTTTTTTAAATAAAGAGAATCCAAATTAATTCTTTGTACATTGCAACGTATCTTAATAATTAAAACTCTCCACCAATTCAGAATCATTTGTCAAGATTTATGCACTGTAAATATCACCTGTTTGAAGCTGACTGTTGATTTCTCTTCACAAGAGTCCAGGTTAAGAGTTAAAGATAAAAAACTTTGTAAGTACTGCCTTACCAAGACATAAAATTATGCAACTAGATTCATCTGGCAGTGGAACCAAAGTCCAGTGACGTATTCTTGTATGTAATTATCCAAATAATCTTTGTACCACACAGGATTGGACGCTATCTGGGATCTGGAAGCTAGCGGAAATCTCGACCAACCTGTATTTGCCATTTTACTATTTGCAAATACGGGCTGTAATACAGCGTTTATTTATAGGTTAGGGGCCAAGTAAATACCCATTATTTTCAAATATGAACACTTATAAGTCAAAGTTCGGGTTTTACTCCCGCTCCACATCCAGAGTCATATTGGGAATGGCCCTCAGCATTGCCACCCTTGGAAGTTTAATCCACACTGAGGTAACCTTAGATTATGTGCCAAATTTGCTAACCACAAGGCCAATGCGGACCCATACACTTACAGTGCAATTTGCAATTTTTCCTATCATGTTTAATATCATTAATTTTTATTTCTACAATTCTGTTCATATTTTTGTGTTTTTATGGCCAAAAAAGTACAATCATAATAAAAATTTCTGACGAAAGAAAAACTCTAAGGGAAATTAATTAACTTATATGTCTTGACAGTAAGGCTAAATAAAAGCTAATAATATTAATATACGCCTACGAAAAGGCTAACTTACATTCGTAAGTGATATTGAATGCTCTTCAAATGCTTATATAAACAAATGCATGTGAAAGTGTTCATGAAACCACAATGGATAATTAAACACAAAAGGTATAAGGTATGGCAAAGCAAGATATGAAGGTAAAACTTGTTCTTTAATATCTATTTTAAACAGTTTTAATTAGTGTTTTATGTCTCGCCTAGTGCCTTTTTACCTTTTTCACAACCTTTAAGGCCTGTGCAGGTATTGTTTTCATTCATGGCATCCTTATAGGTGGGCCACTGCAAAGAGATTTGTCCAGGCTGTAACTCAGAAGCCGTAAGGTGTGGAAAGTTGATACTTGGTAGGGACTTTAGTTAGGGGGTGTTGGTGTGCAACATCATGGTGTGAACTAATTGTTACCTTTGGCCTTGTTGTGGTGACCTGGAGTTTGGAAATCTTGTCTGGGCTATATCTTGGAAACTGCAAGGTGTAGGAAATTGATACTTAGGGTGGATGCTGGTTGGGGGGGGGGGGGGGGGGGGGGGGTGTTGGTGTGCTGTGGCGTGGGGTGACCTTCATTTGATCTTGACCATTAAAATCTTGTCCGGACTGTATCTGTGAATCTGTAAAGTGTAGAAGGTGTATCTTTGGTATAGACATCGGTAAAAGGGTGCAGATATGCAGCGTCATGGGGTGACCCTGATTTGACCTTTGACCTTACTGTATTGTCCTTGACCTTAAAAATCTTCTTTGGGGAACTGTAAGGTGTAGGAAGTTGACTCTTGGGTGCTCTGAAAGTCTGTTGTTTGTACTATTACACTTCTTCTGTATCTAATGTTGTTGAAAACTGTTTCCCTGGGCTGTGGGGTACAGGCATCTCCGATGCTGTATGCGGTTATATTGTGACGGGTAGTTGGAAGGGCAGAGGAAATCAGTACATGCAGTTGGTCAAGGACTCACATGAGGTCAGGCAAGGATTCAAACTCTGATCTCTGAGATAGGAGGCAAGAGTGTTTCAAATACGCCATTGTGGCCCGTTACACAGTTTTGATAAGGTACATATTGTATTGTAGTTATTTCAAAATATTGAAGCACAATGTTTAGATTTACCATAGCTAATGTGAAGCCATTTAGTATATTATATTAATTATTCATCTCTAGTACATTAACTTTGTGTCTGAATTAATACCAGAAATTTCAGTTTTTTAGATTAGGCAAATAGCCTTTTCTTTAGAAATTACGCTAAAACTGTGTTCATATAAATATGTCGCAATATGGCTACTAATATTCTTGAGTTCCACTGCTACTCTGGTGTCTCCACTGCCCCAGTTGTGCAAGTAGAGGGTAAACCACCTTTTTCAGTTATAGCTCTGTTATTTATTTTATTTATTTATTCTTTATTCGTATATAAAAGTTCACATGTACTTGAATAATACAACTTTATATTTCTGTCACATTACCTATTATTTGGGTACTTGGATATATTGATTTTGTTCCATGAGAGGATATGTCTCAGTTAGTATCTAGATTTTCTTTGCATCCACAAAACTGATCGTAAATTGGTGTTAAACGTTTCAATACTGCTTGTCTAGAACAGGTCATAGTACATAACATTTCGGTTGTAATGCCTATATTCTTCAGTCGAAAGAGTTATCTCTTTGTCGTATTTAATTGGAAGTTTACCCTTTTCCCCACTTTCATTGACATTTAGATCAGATACATGGAACACTTCTTGTTATTTGAGAAGGAAAAATACCTTTTTCTCTAATTGCATATGTTACAGTGGAAAGCTCAAATTCACTGAATCCCTTCATTATTTGTTATTAAATCAAATAATTTATAACGAAACCAAATTATGCACTCAAAAAAAATTGTTTTTTTTTTATATATAGCCAGGATAATTTTTTATCGTTTACTGTTACTAATATGCTACACAAATTTGGATTTCTTTGTAGTATTTCCAAATCTCATGGTCACAGATCATGTTGATTGCACTTGTATTGCTACCATATGTTTATGTTGACGGTGATGAATCAGGTCGCATGTATTGCTATGGCAACAATGGTTTTGCCATGGATAATAAAGAGATTGTAGAAAAAGTAAGTATCCAAATGAAATGAACTTAGTATTATTCATTCCAAGTTATGAACCCCTACCGTGTAAATGTATCCTATCTTTTATATTTGAGACATTTCTTACATCTCTGTGTAAACTTTTATTCCATCTTAATAACTCATACTTCTATATTAAGATAGGGATTTGGATAAAGTAAGTTAATTTGTAAATACCCATTAGATTATAGGGTTAAATTACCAATGATAATAAAGTAATGTTATATAATATATTAGTACGACTATGAGTAACACTATAACCACTACTGCTTAGACCATAACCTCAATGGCTATTACTACTATGACTTTCACAACTACTATTTCGACTACAACCACTACTTTAGTGTAATAATTCCTACAATATCATGGAAGACAATTGGCAAGTTATCAAGTGAGAAAAGTAATTTTCTTCTGTGACAAAGTCTTTTAAACAAGTTGGTGTTTCTCCGCAAGTGAAGTACAAGCTTCTGTTTCATATTTCTAGGCTGTAGAACCAAGACCAAAGTACTTGATTTCACATTTCCATCTCTGTGTTTAGATTTGTATCAATGATACCTGTGACTACACAAAAGAGAGGCTAGTTCAGTCAGGATGGAGTGAGTGGGGCCATTGTTCATCACTTGATAGTGCAGGATACAAATGGCGTTGTAGATGTGACAGTTGTAATATTGACAATCATAATTCCTTCGATGAAGAATATTTTGATTGCTGTGGACAGTGCAATCATGGAGACTACAAGCAATCCAGTGACAGGTGTCAGTGTGATGATGAATATCATGATCAGTGTTGTGAATCAGGTACTGGATATCCAATAGTGACATTGCTATGCTACATTAAACAATGGGAATAACAGACATTATTGACATTAAGTGTTTCAGTGTTAAGTGTTTTCTAGACCCACCTAAAAGCATCAGGCTATGCAAACAACCACAACCAGCATAAAGTATCAGGGTTTATAAACTACTACTACTACTACTACTACTAAAAATTAATGTCAGCACTGTGGTGTTGTAATGTCATTGAAGGTAATCTGCCTTTTTTGTGTCAGTTTAAGTTCTACAAGATAAAGTAATTGTGTTGCGGTACAGTGGTTTTACTGCATTCCATTTGACACTATTTAAAGAGTTATGGTATTGTGGTTTTAATATGTTTTTTTTATTCATAATATAGAATGCTCCGTGCCAAAATATTGCATCCCTACCATAGGACGAGGAGCCTATTGGTGTGATGATTGTGATGAGAATGAACACTGCAAGCCACCTTCTTCTTGCTGTAAAAAATGCCAGAATACAACTACAACTTACAAAGCTTACCACTTGAATCCGGAAGACCATCAATGTAAACGTAAGTATAAAGATTCCGGTTTCCACAGTGTTGTTTTTCAAATGTTAAGTTCATACTTCTCCAGTCTAAAGAACTCAAATGATACTCAATGAACTCGAGCTGATAGGACTGCGGAAAAAGTCTACATGAAACATGATGACTTGAAATGAACATTTTCATATGTTTTTTTTCACTTTCTCATTTTTCTGAATGCTCTCGTTTCTTTATGCGGTGTGTCCATATAAGAAAGTTTCATCTTTTTACTATTGCTAGAAACTCAGTAAGGTGTATAGCTCAATCAAACAATGACCAAAAAAAAACAAGATAATGTAATCTATTTTTATCTCTTCTTCAGCCAGATGCAATTGGTTGGACCATTTTTGCTGGCCTGGAACATGTGATGAAAGTAATAACTATTTGGCCACTACCTGCAAATGTCAACCTGGGTTCAAACTTCAAAGCAGTGAGGAAAAATCTGAGTGTTTATGTATGTATTAGGTGTTTATTTTAGATATGTGAGATATGTGTACATTGTAATAAGACATGATCATACGTAAGACATAATGTCAATGTTAGAACGATATGAATTAACAATAAAGTTGAAACGTTTAGAGAGAAATATGTATGTTATATATGTCATCTTTCAATGCATAATATATTGCTACAGTTTTTAATTTACACAAATCTTACAGTTACAGTTATAGATGCAGTGTATGTGTGGGTGTAGAGTAAGCTATATTTAGCCTTTCCGGGATCCCCATTACCGGGCTCCTGGTGCTGGGCATCTTTGAGATCCCGTTGCCAGGCATCTTGGGCTACAGGTGCTGGGCATCTTCGGGTTCCTGGTGGCAGGCATCTTTCGGGTTCCTGGAGCTTATGTGGAATACCACTGTGTAATAAACCGGGCTATGGAGTGTTTGGTTTCCCCAGACACAAAATGTATAAATGGGGGAGCATTTAGTCAGTTTGGAGTGAAAAGTGAGTGTGAAAATGGTGTGTGGAAAATGAGAAAGAAAATGAGATTTGAGATGAAAATGAATTAGATGTTAGAATGGCAGGAGTGAGTTCCATTGCACATAATTGTATATAACTGTAGATTTACTGTTTACAAAGGAACTGTATAATGACAGCAATATACTTGAATTAGAACTTAGTGTTTTATTTATTGGTGTTTTTACTAATGTTCTGCCTGAAATTCAATTGGCCACACCAGCAGAAAAAGAGACAGTAAAAACCCAACAATATATTTAACTGACTTTATTTTGCAATTTCTTGGTTTAACTCAAACACAACTGGGACTGCTTTTGGGTCATGTTAGGCCACATTTCACCGCTTTATGTTTATGTGACTAATCTATATTATTCCATTCAAAAACATAGTGATGTGTTTCAATGTTAAGTAGGCTAAATATGTTCAGCTGTGTTTCCACTTTAGAAACCTCAAATTACACAGAAAATACTAACGTGTATCACTTAAATATAAAAGGGTGACTCGATTTTTAAGTACAAATACACATATACATTATAGAGAGAGAGAGAGAGAATTTTTTATTATAGTGACAAGTACATTAACATATACAATTACTAAATATTAAACATTTTGTACCCAGCCCAATTGGGCTTATTTGCCACTTCAAAGCAAGTATCTGTCAGTGTGTTGTAGCTTCAACAAATAAAAGCAGGAAAGTGTTACATAACACAAAAATTCAATAAGCAAAAGTAAAATATATATAATTATATATACCAATCTACATAACAAAAGTGTTTGAGTAATGTAATACTTTCATAATTTTATGCAGTAGCATACAGTAACTCTCTGCGTTATATTACTATAACATGCTATGACTTGGTTAGCATTGTAATCCTTTCTTTTCCAGTGACACATGTCCCTGACATAGACACCTGCAGAATAGGGGCTGAATCACCATACGGTGAAGCAGCCAATAGTACATTCTCTGTAAGTATTGTTCTTATTGGCCAGTATCTATTTAGACAGATTGTTTTTCATTGAAAACTTATCACATATAGTCATATATTATATAACTTAAAAGATTTTAAAGTTTCTTTGTTTCCACGTGAATAAACTTTAAGGTATTTTTACATTGCCAACTCTGAACAAATTAAAATACAGAATACATCTATCAAATTTTTTCTGACAAATATTCGACCACCAATGGCTTTCTTTTACATGTCAACAGAAGGAAACTTGTTGTACAGTTACTTTTACAGAGTAGAATATCTGCATTGTCTTTTGTAACTTTTACAGGAATCCCAAATGGTAAAGTTCATCTCTCATATTAATTTTTGTCAGTATAAATGTGAAATTTCTTTACTATAGAATGAATCAACAGCTTGCTGGTCAACAGAAGATGCTCACACAAACTTTGAAATTATGAGAATGTTCTTTGAATTCTCTTTCCGTTTTGAATTGCCTGAAGACCCACCAAGCGAGGAAGAAAGACATGACTTTGTAGAAGGTTTTAATTTTGGAATCATTGATGCCCTCGACACTGTTAATCTATACAGAACAACAGGTGTGTATGTGTTGATTACTTTACATTCTTGAGGCACTGCACAGTAAGTAAAACTATTTTTACCATATCATTTAATTTGCAACAGACCTGTTGATATGGTCAAATTTGGTCCATGGGCAGCAACATAAATGGAACTTGTATATTGGTAGAGTCCATTTAGAAAAATTAGCAGCCTGGAAAAGTTATCCTGGAACCACCTTATCCTTTAATCAATCATTCCAATTCTACTTCTAATTGGACTTTTATAATCTCCCCATACAATAGGACTCTAAGGCACATCAAAACCAGAAGAGCAGTAGTCTCAATTTTACTATCCAGAGACAAATGAGTGGTCAAGCACCACAGAGAACACCAGGGGATGGTCCAGACTAAGGTGGGTATGCTTTGGTGTACAGGCAGGTTTTAAGCTGCTTTCTGAAAGAGGCCTAGGATGGAAAGGCACAAATTTAATCTGGAAGAGCATTCTGCACAGTGGAGGCATCAAAAAGCAAAACTATAACCAAACTGTTTGCTAGATTTATGAACAGAAGGGTAGAAATTTGGAATGATAAGGAAATTGCCACCACTTTGGCTGCGCCTGGTGCTGTAAGAACTGGTGTAGGAAGAAAAATATTTAGCAAAATACCTCATGTCACTGCAGCTTAATACAGTATTTGTCAGGTGGTGGTAAGCTTTTGTCAAACACTTTTAAAAAGCCACTACAAGCTAGATATGCTGTCCATGTCGTGACAAAGTTCACCCAACCTAAATACAAATCATGACTTATGAAAACTTATGGACACTACCAAAACATGAGCAAACAGTAAGTCCCGATGGGTTAAATATGTGCATGGCTTGTATGCAGCCCATGAGGCCAACACAGAACCATGTAAACTAAGTGTGAATAGTGAATCACATATTGATATTTATAGCACTGCTTATGGCCAACTTCAAAATTTCAAATATACTATTTGGAAATCTGATGGGATTCCAATTACATATTTAGAATTCCAAATAGTTTATTTGGAATTCCAAAATACACAATAAAATTATTCGGAATTCTATAGAGTGTATTTAAAATTCCAAATTGCTATTTGTTGCTCCAAATAGTGGAATTGTAAACATATGTTTGGAATTCCAAATACGTAATCGCAATTCCTAATAGTACAATTCAAAATTTTGATTTGAATGTGGTTCCAGACCTTCGTACTCTTGAATCAACTATATATTTTTTTTGTGAAAACATGTACTTTACTAATGATGTATGTAGAATAGTTTCAGGCAAAAAGGGGGGGGGGCACAGTGGGGCAGTGTACTCATATTCTACCATCCTGGACCTGTATTTGATTCCTGACCTGTTACAAATTGTTTTAAGGCAGAAACTTACCCAACTAGTTTACTCTGCTTTCCACAATATGACGTGAGGAATGGAAACTAAATCAAGTCTCTTGCAAGATAAAAAGCATATTACCTGCATGAAATCTGCAATCAAGGAGACAATCGGTGATTCAAAACCCGAATGATAACCCATCTTTAACTTGGGACTTTATCATGTGCAAAATTAGGACAGAAACTACCATCTCTTCTTAAAATAAAAAGAAATAAGACAATGAACCTACGATAATTTAAAAAGACTCGAGGAGCTTGAAATTATTGTCTTCAAAGGTCAGACATTAGATATACTTAATGAATTAAATCAGGCTAAAGAACAAGTTGAAGTTATCAGAAGGTAGGAAGCTGAGATGACTCTTACATTAGATCAAGATGCAAATTAAGCTTGTGATGAATTTGAAAAACCACTTTATTTAAAATAGAAAAAAAACAATACAAAAACATTCATTCTCTTATCTACAATGGAGAGCAAATAACACAATCCAAAGAAATGCAATATAACCATTTTTTCAAGATTGTACTCTTCAAATGAGTCAGAAGATTCAGATTTACCAGAATGTCACAAAGCTGTAAACTTTGCTGAGAAAACTGAATTCCAATTCTAATGGTATATTTGTTGGGCGTGAAGTACCGATCCGCACGATCTCGAGATGGTACTTGCGCGATCTCGGCATCAAAAGATCGCGCACCCATCTCAAGATTGCTCAAGTAATCTCAAGATAGAGCTGCTCCAATGCACAATGATTTTTATCACACAATTGTGAGATATGATTGGTTGTATTCATTTTTGGGATGGTCAGTGATTGGCTGATTTTCACAACACACTTTATTAGGACATTTGAGTGAGTGTAAAACATTTATATCATGTTTGTTAACTAAAGAGGTCCCATATATATAAAGAGACTTTATATACCTATCTACCACTTTATTGTAACCAGCTAATTGGATTACATGTGGCTTCCCTATTTGCTTAACTTAATATAGCCATGAAAACCACCCCAAATTGTTGCAGCCTAATTGAATTAGATGTGGCTTCTCCCTTTGCAATAAATTCACTTAATGGCCCTTAATCTACCCCTTCATTGTAACCAGCTAATTGGATTACATGTGGCTTCTCTAATTGCTTCACTTAATATACCCATGAAAACCACCCCAAATTGTTATAACCTAATTGAATTACATGTGGCTTCACTCTATTTCCTCTTATAACCGATAACCCCCTTCATTGTAACAATATATTTGGATTAGATGTGGCCTGTCTATTCTTGTCACTTAATTAACCCAATTTGATTAAATGTGGCTTGCTGCAATTATTATGGATTAGTAACTTGTACACACAACCACCCACTTATTGTATCAAAACGTTTCTTGCTATACCAAATCAAAGACCTTTTCAAAATCAATAAAAAAGTCATTGTGAGTTGGAGCAGCTCCATCTGGGCGCGCGATCTTTTGATGCCGAGATCACGCAAGTACCATCTCTAGATCGCGCAGATCGGTACTTCGCGCCCAACATATTTATAGCGCTTAATCTCCATCTGAAGAAGACTCTATGCGCACCATACTTAAGAACCAGATAACTATAGACATTAATCTGAGACTCCTAAACAAGGAATTACATTAGTCAAGTCGACTCCCAACCAAAGCACAGGGGCAACATGACATGTCAGATAGCCTCTTAGACGCTCAAGATCTCGGAATTGAGCAAAACATCACATACAGATGCTCTGGACATGCCTTGAAAAGATACAACAAATGCTATTAAACCCTGCACCAAGGTTCCTGACCACCTCTCCAGGAGAAAGGAGATCACCAAGAATATTACCTGGGAAAGACTTGTTTGAGTTTAGTTGTTTGATTTATTCAAATTACAACTAATTTGCAGACAACCACTTTTTATCATCGTCCAAGCAAGGTTTCAACCTGTCAAAGGCATGAGTCGCATTCTTGTGTCTGAGATGAACATATAATTGGGTATCACAGTTAAAAGCCTAGTAAATAATAAAACTCCTACATCAGATGGTGTTCCGTGTGAGTTTTATAAAACCTTTTGGCCAGAAATACGTAAAAATTTACACCAAAGTTTTCTAAATTCTTTCATCTGAGGTGAACTTAGTTCAGTTAAAAGCAAGGTGTAATGCGTCTGATATCAAAAAGGACAAAGATCTCACTGAACTCAAATCCTGGAGACACCTTACAACTTTGAATACCAATTATGAAATCACAGCTAAAGTGCTGAGATAAAGATTAAAAATTGCATTAAAAGAGATCATAAATCCTGATCAGGTAGGATACATGGAAGGCAGATTCTGCAGATAAAATATAAGGTTAATCTCTGACATTACAGTTTATTGTAAATATAATAAAATTCCCAGTGCTATATTTATACTACCAGCATACCTTGAAAAGGTTTTCAATACAGTAAGATGTAAATTTTTGAAATCTGTCGTGTGAAACAATGGTTTTGGTGCAAACACTTTAGAGACAGGGTCATAATTTTGTACAATGGTGCTGAAAACTGTGTTACAAATAATTAACATGTAACATCATCTTTAAATTATTCAAAGTCAAATTTATTCGACAAGGAAGCCCTGTAAGTGCTTGCAGGAAGTATCAAAGATTGATGGAGTACTTGTAGATCATTACCAGATAATACTCGGTCAGCTTGCTGATGAAATGATATTGTTTCTAATAAGTATACAAACTGTTCAAGCAAGTGTACATATCTTCACAGAATATCATGATTATGCTGGACTGAAGTTAAACAAGAGTAAAATGTATATATTATATGCAATAAATCAATAGTTGAGGGAAAAGTATTGGTATTCATTGTTTAAAGGAACCCGTCAAAACATTATCTACTTGGTTTTCCACTGATCCAGAAGAAATGATAAGTCTTAACTGTAATAATCAAGGCTGAATCAGGTTTTGGTATACTAGCACAAGCCGCAAAGCCATTAGAGACACGAGTAGTGCACTGAAGCAGTCACTGATCCTAGTACTAACGCAGCCCATTGCCACTTAACTTCAGTGAACAGACAGATACCCATCACTCTATACCACAGTTCATGAAAGTCCAGAGACAAACAAACAACAAAAAAACCCCAAAGTGATAAAAGAGATCTCTAGAGCTCGCACTTAAAAACTCACCATTATTGAAACAATTCTAAATGTCTGGCATCATGCTAGATCACTTACCCTTTGGGATAAAGTTTTTATTATAAAATCATTTGTAATCCCACATTTCTGACAGGTATCCTCAGCACTATTCCTAAGCGAAAAATTCGTAATTAATTCGGATAGAATGTTAATTAACTTGATTTGGTTTGGCAGTAAACACATAATGTCTAAGAATTTTCAACCCAGCCAATGGAACTAGGTGGCTTGAAGTGGTTATACTTGACACATCTCAGGTTATGTGGATGAAATGATTAAGCAACAATACTGGAAATACTAGCTAAAATTTGATTGCATAAATAATATTCTTAAAAAAACATTCTATAATTAAAAGTCACATCAAACTAATTTCTCAGTTCTCATAACAAATATAAGATCATTAAAGAATTTATTAATGAGAAGCTGTAGGGCAATCCAAACATTTTAATAAATGATAAATATAGAGACTGGCAAAATGCTGGTTTCACCACTGGTGAAATACTGGATAAGGACACGAACAAAGTGAAGAATAAAGTAATGCTAGAAAAATAAACTTGGGGACATAAAATATGACAAAATTACAAGCTGTTGGTGCTTTAAAATTACTACATTGTCAAAAGTACAAATAGCTTACTTGCAAATAAAAATATTCCTGACAAATACTTGGTGGATATCAACAAAGTTAAAAGCACAAAGTTAAATACCATCTTGACAGATCTCACGCATCTAATTCCAATAGTCAAAATAAGTGGAGAGAATTCTAGCTATTTCTTGAGAGTATTGATTTCAAAAATTCTATCATCTGCTTTAAAGAATCTTGTTAAACAGTTTTTTGACAATTCCACAATACATGTAACAGATTATACACAGTATTTACATGTGATCTCAACCTATATACATGAGATATAAGACCACCTCCTGAGTGTATCTTTTTGAACCAAACAGATAATTTGGAACATTTATTACTACAAAGACATGAATACTTTCTGGGTCCAAATTTCTGATTTGCTTAATATATTATTCATGTATTAGATATGAATGTAATTAAATATGAATAAACAAGCCTTAAAAGTCTTGAGATACGATTATATTTTCATACTTAAACCTTTATGTGGTGTTCTCTGTCATAGGGCCAACTATGTTAAAAACAATGGTTGCAAAAGTATTTATTTTTTTAAGATAAACCAAAAGATTATTTCATGATCTTATATCTTGGATAATGCTGATTTTCTTGTTACCCACAATTAATTGTCAGGTAAGTATCACTCCAAGCATACTGGTATACTTCCAGTCTAAATAGCTTGATTTGATAGTTAAAACTTGTACAGGTTGACTTGTACAAGTTTCAACATGTACCATTTTGGACCTGTACATGTTGCAGCTTTTACATGTTCATAAAATCAACATATTTAGTCTTCATGAATGTCAAATTCTCACTTAGATGAGAAAGCAAACTGTTGACTTGAATATTTTATAGGACTTCTATAGGAAGCCACACCAAGACAGTTGATTGCATTTACAATAATTCTTATTCTTACCTAAATATTTTCAAAAAGAAAAAAGACCCCAGTCAAGAGAACCATAACTCTGATGAGAACAAAGCTGAAATCAATAAGGGACAGTTCACATTCATGCTGAACCTAGTTACTAACACAGAAGCTTCATTTCTTTCTGCATGATGAACAAAGTCAATAACTTGACTTTTTAGTGATAAACCATCAACTTAATATATTTATAGCTTTTTGGGTACTTAAATGTTATTGCCAAAAAATTTCAAGGAACTTACATAAATTCAGACACTCTCACTTTAATTTGAATATTGATATATAAAATATAATATATTTTCAATGTAATCAATTGTTTCTAATCCAACTTGTACAAAAGTATTGTACAAGTTGATTTCATTTGATATTGAAATTCTGATTAAACTTCAGCTATTTTTATTTTCAGGGGAGAAAACATTCATAACAGAAATTGATCTTGGCAGTGCAGGTGCAGTGAATTGCTCTATCCAAAACTTCAGTAGAGAGTATCCTTGGGCTGGCATGATAACTTGTCACCTGGATATGGAATATGACATTCCTGACATGTTGGATGGGGAAAAGTAGGTTTAACGTTTTTACACAAAGTTACTTTTTTGAATGTAGGCTTTATGATATTAGTTTCAACCTTAAAGGTTTAAAATGTGTACAAGATACTTTCATGTATTTCCTTTATATCACAAGGTGAGAGGTTCATAATTTTTGCAGTTCTGTTACATGAACGTCCCAAGACAAGATATAATAACTCAATTCATATATTCTTGCCAAACTGTGGACTGATTTGTATCCAGTTTACAGTTGAACATTAGTCCAACAAACTGGCAGCCTGTTTCCTTAAGTCAGGACAGTGAATTATTTCATAATTGAACTACTCAACATCTCTTCTATTTTCTGTATAGCAGAAAAAGTTAAAAAGTTCTTTTTGTATTAATCAATTTCATTGGCCAATACATCAGGGGTGGATTTCATGAAAGGTCTCAGACTTAGCCCAGTCTCAGGCTGAGCCACTGGCTCAAATCTGAGCCTTTTGGCTCAGCTAAGTCTTTGTCTCAAATGGTTTTCACAGAAGGAGTCTCAGTTGAGACCAAGCTTATCAAATAACCACAGTGGTTTTCTGTGTCATGTGACCATTTTTTTGTAGTCAGAATATTCTACTGATGACATATATGTTCCTTGTTTGACACATAATATCTATGGTTAAATACCATTTTGCACTGGGAAACCTTGTAAACATGTAAAAACACCCAAAGACTACTTCAGGGGGTTGTTTTATATACATGTACCCTATTTTCAGCCATTTCAAATTTTGAAGTGAAGAAAGAATTATGGCGGCCATATTTGAGCCTTTGTTTACAAAACTTAAGCCCACTCTCTACCAGTCTTAACATTTGAGCCAGTGGCTCAGCCAAAGCTGAGACTGAGACCTTTCGTGAAATCCATTAAGGCTGAGCCCATGGACTCAAGTAAAATGTTCCAATAATTTGAGACAAAAGTCTCAAGTTTGATTCTGAGACCGGGCTAAGACCTTTCGTGAAATCCGCCCCTGATATAAAAGTGATACTTGTGTCTATAACTCTCATTATGTCACATGGGTAGGTTACAAAACTAGGGACTTCTGGTGTAATATGATGAATTTGAATTGTAATTTGATGTGCATGTTTTAGGGTTTGTCATCATTTTCAAGCTATGGCAAGTGGTTTTGTTTTGATACAAGACATGGCAATACCAGAACAGCCACCTGAAAGGTTTGTCTTTTGTTACATGATTGAAAACACAAGAGAAGCCAGAGCTTTACCCGATTAGTAACGATTAAATCTGTAGCACAAGCAGAGATAATAGTGGCGCTAAATGGAGAGGAAACTGGTATATGTGTATAAGAAACTAGTATATACTATACTAGTCTAAACAATAGATGTTTATGGTGGAATATTGTATTATCCGCCACAAGTAGTATTTCTCTTTTTAAAAATTAAAATCCATGAAGAAATGGTGGGAAAATCTTAAGGCTTAACATTTACTGCTCGCTCTTAATATGAATGTGCGATACAGCTGTTTTCTGTAGTATCTAGGTAAATTCAGACTTATTTTGCTTGGTATTCATGCAAATTGATATTACACAAATGCAAACTAAACCCTGCTGTGCCACATCCCTCATTTCTGTTGCCCACCACACCACCAAAACCATGTTAGTTTCTAACAAAAGTTTGTGTGGCTTCTAGAAGTATCTCATACATATTTCAGAAATATAATGCATGACTTACAGATTGTTGTAAGGAGTTTGTAGAATAAGCATAATGCAAAATAATATCTTTAGTTAATTCAATGAAATTCAATAGCATTGCAGTCTTATGGACATAAAATGATCTTCTCTAATCATAAATGATTATACAGGCATGAATATGATGTGATTACCACCAGCAGAGAAGTGTGTTTTCACACAGATTACACCTCACCTGATCATTGCTTGAGTATAGATGAAAACTGTGAAAAAGATGTCTTGAATTTTGGTCACAGAATAAGAAGGACTAATGAAATTACAATATCTTTTGATGGGTGGTTTGATCCTGAACCAGCCAGCAGTGTTAGCTATGCTTCAGGTATGGCATCTGATATGTAATTAATATTATTCACAGTATGTTTCACATATTCAAACAAGTGTTGCCCAAGGGAGTACAAATCCTTTGCTCAGGGACAAAGAACCAGATATACATGTGAAAAAACTGAAATCAACTGCTAATTCAATAAGATTGAATATCACATGTTTTTGTGGTTAGTTGTATTGTTAAAGTCATGATTTTGATAACATATAATACTTGCTGCAACATGTAATTTTTTAAAAGCAGCATGTAAATAAATAAGCCCAATCTTGAAACTGAGAGAATCTTAAGAGAACATTGTCTCTATTGAGAGTTAAGGCTGCACGTTTAGAATAGTCAGATATTCTGTCCTGGAACAACAAATGTAAGAGCATTGATGACATCTACTGAAACGAGTCAGTTGTCTTTGAATTGCACTTATTTATACCTGAGATCAAACCTCTAGACAAAATATGAGTAAAACTATAACCACTGAGAATTTTTTTTTTCTTTATGATTTACGCTCACTTATTTATTTCTGGACTGTTACCATTTCATAGGTATCAAAGGATATGAAATAGAAATTAGAGATGTGCATTACACTCCAGTCGAACTCTTTGCTGATTTCATGAGTATTGCTACTTATGAGGTAAGTAACAATGAAAACCTGGAAATCTTCCTTCCAAATCGGAGCCAACCTTCCATGTATGCTATTTATCTTTGGGCACTGGATAGTACACAAGAAGGCCCCAACTACCGCATTGCCAGGAGGTTTGTCCTGGTTGACAATACATCAGAAGTTGTAACAAATGCATCATTTCCTATGGTCATAACATCGGCATCCGAAGACACCGATTACGAATGGCAAACAGTGCTAAACTACATCAAAGTTGACTGGAAACATCATTTTCACAATTCCTGGCATATGCATACAAATCTCTTGCTGCCAATAAGGCCAGAGAAGAATTTAACAATAACAGATCATTTTGAACAAGAAACTGGTGAACTGCCAGTGTCGGGAACACCCAACATTGATGGAATAGTAAATTTCCAATACAAATTTCAAAGAATATCATCACATGGAGAAGTAAACCAACAGTTTAAAACTGCACCAGAGGAGGCACTGGAAAAACTTACTCTGACAGAATTCCATCCAGAAGATGGTGATCTTGTCCATATAACAATAAAAGCTGTTGACATAATGAATAATACTTTTGATGACAATATAACAGCCAAAGTAGATTCTTCTCACCCTCTTATTGAAGACATGTATTTAGTAAAAGATGGATACAGACAGGTGTTTGTCCATGATAGCACAGACCTTTCTGAAATGGACATGACCTTCCGATCTTATGACCCTCACAGGTGAGACTAAAATACATGTTATTTTATAAATTAATTTATTCTTCAGTAGGTAAACAAAATTGAATAATCTGTTTAAGAAGTATTGTTCTATTAGGATATCATATTAATGTGTAGAACAACTGTAGTTTAAATAAAATGGGTATCAAAGAAAAACTTTTTAATTTTTTATTGAAAGTAAAATAATGCTGTCAATTACATATTCAGAAATTGCATTACCAGATATTATACCATTATTACAATGTGAAAATATCTTACCTCATTACAGTAAAATATGGCCATGTTATGTTGCTACTAAATTCAAATGTTTTCAGTGGATTAAAATCTGTATTCTGGAAATTGGGAACCCGCTCAGGAATGTCAAATATTGGAACAGGTGCACTTCCAGTTGTGAAAGAACAAAATAATGTAAGTTGTATGAAACGTTTCATATCAGCTTGTAAATGGTTGTATGGTGAATTTGTACATAAAAATACAGGGGGAGAGAGTGGTCTCAAGAAATTCATGATATGTGATATATATACTTTGAAAGTTACTCTATGTTAATCTATTTTGAAACTAGTGATACCATAGTTACAGTTTGATAATAAGGAAGCTGCAGTATGTATAATGAAACGTCATTTAAGTGCCACATTGCTGGTCATTGTAAGATGCTATAATACATGTACATCAAAGTAATACGTTGTTTAAAGGGTTTTTACCATGACATTAACCTATAAAGGGTTAATAACTGTGCAGACAGAGGTGCATGCTAGAGATGCTTAATAACCCAATAAAATGGAAGAAAACGGTTCAATCAAGTTATAACTGCATTGATGTGCTAACAAAATATCAGATTAAAAATAGACTTACCCATATTCATACAACAGGTAGTTTCCGGTAGTAGGAGATCCGGACAATGTGAGTTCATGAGCAAGTCTATAGGTAATCAAAGGATTTAGTTCAATACAATGTATATACTTTTATATGCAACAGGTATCTTGTTCAGACTACTGTTATTGTCCACTTATTGGTCCCTGTGAGGCATACAATTACAGTGTTCCACTGGCGGGGCTTATTGCGAACAACACACACATAGGGGATCACAACAGAGAGTACCATTTCACGTTTACTACTATCAATGAAGCCAATCTGCTGACAACTGACAAGGTAGGTTTCAAATGATAAAACTAAAAGGGAAAGTGCTTGTTACACATTGATATATTTTTTCTGAGTTACATGTTGAAAGCCACTTTATTCTTAAATGCCTATTTAGTTTATACAATATCCTTGAAAAAGGATAAAATTACTTGAAGACAAGGTGTCTACTTACATTGTTAGCTTAAGCCTAACTGATCTCTGTAAATATGGTTACTAATTGGTATTGCTGTTGATGAATTGTTTATGCTTTGGTGACAACATGGGTAATACTGTGGTAGTACTATTAACAACTTAAATATATTCATTGAAAGATTAAACTGCTCTCTGCCAGACTGTTTACAGGCTGGATAGAATGAGTCCTGTCACATCTTACCTTGAAAATACTTCACTGGCTACCCACTTGGTACTGAATCCTGTTTAAATATAACTTCCTTACTTTTAATGCCATAAAGTTTTTTCAAACATCCCTATTTATTATCATTAATCACGTCTCGGATTCTGACTCTTGGGAATAGACCATCATTGTTCAAGCCATCTTAAAAAGGTGATTGGTGGGCATTTTTGTCGTGACAGCTATACCAGCTGAATGGAACAAGCTGCCATTAAATGTCAGTTTGCAGTGAGCCATGTCTGGGTTTAGGAACCAACTGAAGACCTACCTGTTCATACTAGCATACTCCCCACCATTGCCATCCCTCCCTGGGGGGCAGTTGCTAAGTAACCAACCTCTTCTTGGTTTTGGACACCAGTGCATTGGAGGATTTTAATAAATGTTTGGCAAGATAAATGCTCTATTTCTCTCATATTTATTTTTTATAGGTTGTAATTCTAGTGGATACATCACCCCCTGAGCCTGGTCACGTGTTTGATGGTGAACCAGGTGAAAAAGATCGTGACTTTCAATCAGAACCTTTCCTCTCTTGGTATTGGACTGGATTCATCGATCATGAGAGTGGCATATCAAAGTACCACGCTGCTGTTGGGTTGTCATGCTTTAGTAAGGATGAATTACAGTTTTTACATGAACAGGACAACAACAATTTGACAGATCTAGTGTATTTCACCTCAACTCATGATACTTCCATAAATGTCTTGGTCAACGAAACAGGAAAGTATCATGTCTCAGTAATAGCCTTTAATGGCGCATTGGAGCCTTCTATTGAGGTTTGTTCTTCTGGACTGACATTTGATACTACTTCACCTGTCCTGAAAAATATAAGTCTTATTGGATCTGTTCATCAGAAGAAAGTAGTGTGTTCTGAAAATGATACCTGGCTTTTGTCCGATACAGGTGTGTTACAGTCTCTTTATCCAGTTCATGAATGTATTGAGAAATGTATTAATATTTCTGTAGACTTTGACAAATTTCCAAAAGTCTCTCTTCAAAATGGTACCGATGCTCCACCACTAGACATTGAGACAAGCATTTTGGTGTGTAACACATTTGACATCTATATTCCTGGAGAGCCAATGTTTTTGAAAACTGATACCTTTCATTTAACATGGGAGATTCTTGAGGAGGAAAGTCAAATGTTGGATTACTTTGTTGGCATTGCCTCAAATGAATTGGCACTAGAAGAACCTGACATAACAGGATTTGTTTCAACACACAATTCAACTGACCACAAGTGCATCCACTGTGGCATAGGTCAAGGTGAGAGTGTATATGTTGCACTTAAGGCAATAAACAAGGCTTTACTGTGGGAACAAGTTGCAATTGGACCCATAATAATAGACATGACACCACCAGTTTACAGAGGTGGATTGAAAGTGATCATGGGAAATGATGATGTGATTCTGATATGGGAATTTGATTCATTCATAGATATGGATTACGACACTGTGCTAACTGAATATGAATGGTCTATTGGTGAGTCTAATTTTATAAAATTTTGATATTAACATTTTTATTGTATTTGAAACATTGTTTTACAGAAATGTGTGTTAATCTATTTATAACCAATTTGGCACTATATTAAGCATAGCTGTTTATTCCATCACCATAATTGCACCAATTTTCTACTTTTGCAGGAAGCCATTCAAACAAAGAGGCTGTGGTGAAATGGACAAAGCATATATTCCCAGATGATATTATGACAAACAACAACTTATTCACAGTAAAATATCCAAAACAGCTTTTGCAAGCATTTGATCAAGATCATGGATGGACCTATCATTTTTTCATAAAGTGTTTCAATAAGGCTTTGCTGTATACAGAAGAAGAATCTGAAGCCTTTA
Source organism: Sabellastarte sp. h YS-2021 (assembly GCA_964017235.1). Classification (NCBI taxonomy): domain Eukaryota; kingdom Metazoa; phylum Annelida; class Polychaeta; order Sabellida; family Sabellidae; genus Sabellastarte; species Sabellastarte sp. h YS-2021. The sequence continues at coordinate 143,836,602 of OZ024927.1, read as the reverse complement.
ACGTCCACACAAAGATCATGCCCTCAGCAGGAATTGTAGAACATATGGACATAACAAATTATACAAAACGAGGAATTGGATTTCAAGAATCCACATCTGAGCTCTGCATTGAGTGGACTGGCTTTAGTCATAATCAAAACAATATGAAGATCCTTGTCAGTATTGGAAGTTTTCCATATTGGTCAGATATTGAGCCACTGACTGGTGTGGGTAATGTTTCCATGCATTGCTTTCAAAACCTTTCTCTCGAATTAAATAAAACCTACTATGCTATGGTTGTTGCAAGTAACAGACAAGGTATAATAAATTCAACATCAAAAGGAATTTTCATTGCAAAAGCAACACAAGTCATAAAACATGCCTGCATCAACTTAGGTGAAAGGTGTCCTGTGCAGTATGATTATATACTAAAAGACACACCAAGTCTGGAAAATAGTATCAAGTTCAATAAAATAGTACCAATATCAAGCAGTATCTACTGGACAATACATGTTGAAATAGAAACCACTGATGTATCAGTAAGGAAAATCATTATTTTGAATTACAGGGGTACAACTCACACAGCAGGGTCATGGTCAATGGATGGTGAAAGGTTGTCTTTGTTTTTCAGTCTCATTCAGGCTGATGATTCTATTGTATTTAACATTGTCCTGTTAAAACCATTGATTGTTTCAAAAGTTACCATGCATCAGTGTTTAAAAACCTCTGGAGTACAAGCAATTGGAAAAGTCCTGTATACCACATGGGTACTTGAGAGACATTTTGCCAATCAAATCGATGACTATCGTGTTGAACTTTACCAAGGCCAAGTTATGACAACATCTACAGATGATTCTCTCAGATCATACAGAAGTGGAAAGGACAACAAACTGCTATTACCATACACTTATGAACAGAACCAGATGTATACGTTGTGTGTAAGACCCTGCTTTCAGAATACATGCATAACAGCATCTGTATGTTCAAATTTCACGGTAGATAGAGAACCACCAGTCTTTTCAGACATCACTGCCTTCTTAAATTCTCACCAGGATTCAAAATGGAGGGACGCAAACACCTTCAGTCTCACTGCAGAATGGAGTCTTTTCATTGAATCTGGAACTAAAGACACTGTTCTGGTATATGATTGGACCATAAGCAGTGAAAGGGATGGATCAGGCTTGCTTCTTAAATGGCAAAGGCTGTTTCTAGGCACATATCTTGAGGACCACTACATGGTACGTATTTAGTTGTACTTAGTTAAAACATACCTTATTCCCAAAACAGAAGATGTAGTATATGTGTATTAACACACTTGGCTATATTTGATTTGTCTGTGAAATATATTTAGATATATTGTTTTGGTGGAAAATGATTTTGATTTTATACTTCATTATAAAATACTCTATTAATAAATACTATAATACATATGATACAGAATAACTGTGGAGGACTTACAGCGAGTATTGCATTATGATAATTTATTTTTAACATTTGCATAATAGTTTATACTTATTGCTAAACTCTCTACTTTTTAGTTGAAGGAAAATGTAACACTGCATGCTTACAAGTACAAAACCATGTACTTCACATTGAGGACAGTTAGCTCAGCTGGCGTACCAATATTGGTGTCAACACTTATAAGACTGAGGGATCTACAACCACCATCTGGTGTGACAGTTTTTGATCTACCACCAACTTACAACCTAGATCCACTGAAAGACTTTCTACACTCAAGTAATTTAGGACCTTTATCAAAGGAGCTTCATAACAGCGATGTTGACTATCTTTCCGATCCAAACACTATATCAGGAGCAATATCTGGCTGCAACTGTGGCGAATACACTTGGACAATACAGGCAAGGGATGCAGTACTGATTTGCTCATTATTTGTGAAAATGTTTCTTGTCCTTTCAGTCACTTATATTTTGAAATTGTGATGAGATTCTATACTTAATTCATTGTCATTCTAATTTATCAGAAGAAACATAAAAAGACACCTGGTGTAGCATGCCTTTAACTAAACCAAACCACACATTTACAATTCTGTAACTGGTGTCACCAAGCTTTAAGTGAAATGTAATGTAATACTATGTCACCTTTATATAATTTTACAGGCTGATGATAATACATACTGTATTGACAAAAATCTAGACGAATGTATCGCAACAAAAAGGACCAAAGAAAATATTGTTACCTTCAGGAGACAACAGTTTGTTTATGGGATGCAGTACATCATTTGTGTCCACAGTGGAGGGACCTGTACTTCCTTTATGAAATGCAGTAATGGCTTTATTCATGATAATGTCCCACCATTGGCCGGGAAAGCTTACATGGGTATGTTTGGGTCTTGGTAAATGTAACCAATTAATTGTAGTAATTATAACAATTTTATTTTAACACATAGCCTCCACTTCAGTGAATGTTGCTGTGATAGTTGTCTCCAGCTAATAATTTTTTTCTTACTATTATGAAATGTTTTAGGGGACAACATGCAAGAAGCTTCTTTGGTAGAGGCTAATGTGTTTATTACATGGGAGTCATTCACAGATGTTGAAATTGTGACCAATAATAGTGACGTGAAGGGCATCAGGACATATTTTACTTCCATTGGTAATCCTTGTTTTAAATCTATTCTCCGTGTTTTTGTTGTAAGTAAAAGTGTTTTGGAAAACAAATATTTCATTTGTGCAACATATTTATACACACTTCAAAATTACCTTCACCGGGAGGTTATGCTTTTTGGTGTGTCTGTTGTGTTCGTGATCACTCCTAAAGTATTGAACACAGATCTATCTGAACTTTTTAATGTTGGTATGTCTGACCAAAAGAAGAAGTGGTTAAATTTTATAAAAGATTTAGATCATGTTTTGAACTTAAAAATCCCCAATAGGGCCTTTTCAATATATTTTCATGGACTACAGCTTTCTAGTTGACATTATGCCAAATGGAAATGAGCAGTTCTTCATGACATTTTTATGTGGGTAGTGCCTGGCCGCAGGAAGACATTAAATTTTGGGAAAGATCCTGATTACACTCTGGATATAATCATGTCACAAATTTTGTAAATGCCACTATGGTGGAAGTCTGCGCTCTAAAAGTGCTGTCTTGTGGTACATTATCAGTTGTCGCAAAAGCCAAAAATTTTTTTATTCTCTCTGACAAAACTACATTAAAAATGTATGCTATTTGAAAAAGAAAAATCATATATGTATAACAATGTTTCAGTATCAGTAATCTAGAGTGGTTGTATCATTCCAGTTTATAATATGTGAACATAAGTACATGATTGTATTGCTAGGAACATTTCCTGATGAAGAAGATATCGTAGCATTCACAAGCACAGGTGATTCAGATCATGTATACTTTAACAACATTCCATTTGTTCCTGGGAAGTCCTACCAAGCCACAGTGAAAGGTAAGCACCTTACTGCAAAGATAGGTTTCTTACATATTTCTTAACAAAGTTGAAATTGTGCTTAATTTAATTCTTACAACTGACATATGAAATTTGTTTCCTGTTATGGAAAATTCAAATTATGCAGTTCATGTCAGTTCTAACGTGATTGCCAAAAACAAAAGGGACATGGGTTTAATTGGATTGAGAATTGTCTTCTTGTCTGTTCTGGTAAGAACCTTTGTATATGGTCACCATGCAATGATTTCTTTCTCAAAATACACCAAATCTCGTTGTCACAGTTGCATATTGATTCTAGATATAACAGAAATAAGCTAATTTGGCCCCCACAGCTGTATATTATAGATAATAATTATTCATTTATTTTTTAATGGAACATAGCGTGGTAAGTATCTAATGCCATTTCATGTCTCGCGGTCAGAAGTTTTATTTGGTGGTGGAACCACCTCCCAGGTCACACTACAATTGTTCACACTACAGACGGACGGCCACTAATTGGACACAGTTGTTTAACTGTCAGTAACAGTAGGATGAAAGTACTACAAACATAGGTCACCAAGAAGCAACCTCCATTAACCTCAACACACCTTTGATGGCCATCGGACAATCACCTAGCGAAATGACCTATACGTCCACTCACCTTATGTCACCATGTTACACCAAGTCACAACCTTACATACGCCATGGACCACAGCTTTGGTTACCATAGTAAGAAATTCACACGTGAATGCATGAAATCATCTGCACCTGCTCACGGTTCTGAAATCAGAGGCGGAAATTTTAAACTTTTCAAAACTTTCGTGGAACACTTAAGGATTGGGACTGTGGGCCACTGACTTGCATGTTTGCAAACAGAAGTCAGACGGTGATCTGACAGGAATGTTTCACCAAGTGTGAGTTACCGTGGGTGATACCGCCTGTAGTGTGAAAGGGGTATTACACTGCTGATTTGTATTGCCAGATGGCAAAAATTGTGAAGGAGTTGTGCATGACCAATAAGCTAAGTGATGATTACAGTTACATGGTATAACAATTGTTTTATTTTATCCTTGCACAGCATGTGACAATGTTGGTCTTTGCACAAGTGTATCTTCCAGTGCTTTGCTATTTGATGATACCCCACCAGTGATTGATTATGTCTCCCTACACTTGCTCAGTCAATGGATTCAAGATAACAATACTTTAATTGCCAGGTAATTCAAGAATTTGTCTGTCACTAAATATGTTAGTTAAAATATATACTTTCTGCTTTTCAGAATATCACATCTGTTATTATATCACATTTAATTTTTCACAAGAAAAATTGCTTTTAAAATGCAGAAACAAGTCATTTTCTGTTTATCTGTTTATCTATAATTCCATGTTTTGAACATCTGAAGTGAGATTAATTTAAGAATTAATTCCAATTATTTTTAACAGATGGTCAACTCCACAGGACAACGAGAGTGGGATAAGAAGCATTGCTGTTGCTCTGGGAACTACAGAATTTAGTAGTGATATTTCAGGATATAGGATTGCCCAACAAAATGAAATAATTTTTGATAATACCTGTATTTTGGATGGTCAAAAGTACTTTGCACATATCAAGGTAACAATCTGGTTTTTAACTGAATAATAACACTTTCATTAAGATTTATTAGTGTTACATAAATGCTTATACTCTATGACCTATTATAAATGTCAAAGAATTATGGATCATGTAATGTGTGTGTTACACAATTAGGTCACAAACAAGGTTGGACTCTGGAATATAAAGGCATCCAACCACATCTGGTATGACTCAACCCCTCCTGAAAGTGGATATGTCAGGCATGGGTCTCTTGGTGAGGTAAGATAAGGTTTTAGTTGGATTGGAAGTGTAATGTTTTTAGATTGAATGATTTCTATGCTTAATGTACAAAACACCCGTCATTTTAGTTAATAATGTGAATGTTAACATGCCATTTCGACCCCATCTGTCATTTTAAGCAGTGGGGTGCTGTTTTTAATTGGTGGGCCGCAGTTTAAAATGGCAGTCTGTCATTTCAAATGGCCCAGCCATACAAATCATGTCATTTTTTATTTTGATGCGTACCAGCTTAGATGTTTGATGTCCACTTATGTTTATTTGCTCTGTTGATTTGTACATCAAAGCACTAAATCCGGTTAGCTGTGAACTAATCACCAGAAAAGATATGGCTTCAATTCATTCCATTCATTAACTTAAATACAATCAATATAACCATATTTACGCCAGAAATCAACACCCACAATGAAAGGAATAGTTTAACCAGTGTTTCCTTAACACTCTGGGAGTCATCTATTTGATGATTATTTGTTAACCATTCTTTAAGTGATAAAATGACTGAATTTGCTTCTATTGTTTATCAGAGCAAAGATTTCATTAAAGAAGAAGTCTGTAGTATTCTTCTTTGTCAATTCAATTTCTTTTAAAAAACACGTGTTGTAAATTCAGAATAATTGGCTGAAGGTATATTCCGCCATTTTAAATGACTTGGGACTAAAACGGCAGTGAACATGAACATGAAAATCACAATTATGGGTCATTAAATTTCTATCTCTTTTGCCAAGTGAAAAGAGAGATAAACTCTGGTACTTAAGTTGTATGTATTAAGGATGTATTTTTAAAATGTTTCAGAATTATTCATACTCTAAGAATGACAAGACAATGACATTCCACTGGGGTGGTTTCAGTGATCCACATTCTGGAATATTTATGTACCGTGTAGCAATTGGTTCTGAACCCTACACCACTGATAAACAGCACTGGAAATTTGTTGGTCTCAAGTCAGGTATTTATTGCTGTTAAATTGTCAAACTTTTTGGTGAAAATATTTGTTTCAACATATGTATATTTAAGGGAGAAATGATTCCCCAATTTGAAAAAAAATGGATATTTATTGATAGTTAGTAATTATTTCTTAATAAGTTAATTATCATTTTTTCAGAGATAACATTGGACATGAACTTAGAACATGGTCAGTCATACTTTGCTCTGGTTGAATGCTGCAACGGTGCAATGCTTTGCACTAAGGTTGTCTCCAAAGAACTCATTGTTGATGTTTCCAGACCTATTCCAGGAGTAATCCATGTGGGTGAAACTGAAGAGCATGAAAACTACCAATACAACAGGTAGATTGGTAAATGAAATATATATCTGTATTAATATGTTTTCTGAAGCATTTAAACCTATTCTATGAATGTACATGTATACATTTTAGGAACTCAATCCTTATCAAATGGGCTGGATTTATTGACATGGAATCAGACATACAACTTTTCCAGTGGTGTATTTCCACAATCAACTCAAGCTGTGACGTTGTTCAACTTACTAATGCCTACAAAGAAAATCAAATAAGACCACACAACCTTAGTCTGCCACTTCATACTTCTCTATTTGTGACACTAACTGCATACAATTATGTTGGAATGAGTATACAGTCCAAATCAAAGGAATTTTTAATTGACCATACACCTCCATATGTCATACAAAGACCTACACTTGTCACTCCTTCAAGTCTCAGGCAGAAGACACAGTATGATGGATCGTACATATCTCTCAGCTGGAATATTACCGATGATGAAATTCCAATGAAAAGTTTTGAATTGTCCATTCAGAGTCACCATGATGGTATTGTGCCTGTGTCTAACCTAATGTTGGGCATTGCCAGTGGGACAACAATTGCTTTACCCAATGATCAAAGGCTCCGTGATGGAAATATATACAGCGTCAAAGTTATAGGCTGTAATGCTGCCGGTGTATGCTGTGCCTCTTCTTCAGATGATTTTATTGTTGATTCAACCCCACCATTACTTGGAGGATTTCTAGAACCCATGTACTGGAGAATTGAAAAGGACAATACTGTGTTGTCTTTGTTGTGGACTGGTTTTGTGGACCCACATTCAGACGTAAGAAGATATTTCTTGATGATTGGGAGCTCATATGGTGGCTCAGATATTTCCGATGGAATTAAGGAGGTTGAGCATGATAAAAGTAACTCGGAACAGCGCCATGAAATGGTCCTTAGGGGAAAGACACTTCCTATTGGAAATCTGATTTATTTGACTATTTGGGCTGAAAACGGTGTAGGATTATCGACTGTTTCAGGGAAACTATCTGTGTTTGTTTTACCTGAAGGTAAAACAGAAGGCAGCAAAAAGGGAGAATTATTGATACAAAAACATTCTTGTGATATTCAGTACTGCAATCATGACTGCACATGTGCCAGAGTAAATGGCTATTGTGTACCGGATGGGCCCAAGTTGAAATGTAATGAACAAAATGACACCACTACGGAAAGTCTTCTGATTTACCATGAACATATTAATACAAAGTTGTCTTTATCACCATCAACCTCTTGCCTGGCAGCTTATTGGCAGGATAACATCGCAAGTAGTCCAGTGGAAAGATATGAGTGGTCAGTTAGTGTCTTTGGCCATGAACCCGGATTTGGAATATTTGATGTTATAAATGAAAAATACTTATTTGATTCTGACTTAAGAAACTATGCCAAATTCTGCCTGTCTCAAAATACAAGTTTATTACAAGGTAAGAAGAAACAATGGCACTCAAACAATTAAATTTGTCTCAAATTAAATAACTAAAAGAACTACAAACAATTACATTTGTATAACTAACAGATTACACAATTTATAAGTTTTAGCTATATCATTAATAATGTAGGTGAGAAATACATCTTCCATGTGAGGGTCTGGCATTCATTTGATGAGTACACACATTACACATCAGAAGGAGTAACAGTGGATGGAACAGCTCCAAGCATTGGAATGGGAAGGCATGTAAAGGACCATGATGTTTATATGACTGATGAAGTTGACTTTAGGAGTGATCTTGATGGCTTATATGCGAGCTGGAAAAATGTGTTCTCTGATGCAGAATCTGGTATTCACCATTATGAGGTATTATTTGGAACGTCACAAGGAGGTGAGATATGACTTTAAATATTACTAACTTCCAGTTTTATTGTTTGTTATAATTTATTTTTGGAAATGAATAATCTTTGAATGAATCTTTATCGTTATTAGTTTATTGTACACGTGTAACTATATTTTTGTTTAACTTTATAAGCTTCACTTTACTAATTATAAAAGTGTTCAGATTTTATAATGTATATGTGTCCCATTTACAGGAAATGAAATCTATGGCCCAGAAGATGTTGGGATGGCAACAAATATATCGTTGCCAACAGTTACTTTGCAAGAAGGATTTCATTATTACACAACAATATATGCTTACAATAACTTAGGTATGGTTACTTTTGACTATTCTGATGGTTTTGTGGTTGACCTTGAAGTGCCATACGCTGGAACCTGCTACAATGGACTTGGCTTTAAAAACCAAAAGTTCTCCAGTGGGACAGCAGTATCATTTTCATGGAATGGATTTACTGATAGGCATTCATATATTCATAATTATTTATATGCCATACAGGATATAAATGAACCATCTAATAAGACATTACCATTTGTTTCATCTTACTTACAAAATCAGATAACTCTGCCTGGGGAATTTAAACATGGGCACACATATGAGTTCTTGGTAAAGGCCATAGATGCAGCAGGGCATGAGTCAATGACTATTACATCACCCAGGATTTTCATTGATAGCACCCCTCCAGTTGGTTTTGAATGTGGGTTTGTTGATACAATAGAGGTTCATGATGTGGATTGTGACTGCAGTCCAGATAAGTATCACTTTGCTAAACCATGTATTTGTGTCCTTTCTGAAAACACCACAGTTGCAGAAAATGAACTGTACAGAGTAAATGTTGTAGTTGACACTGACCCATCTGAGATGAAAATGAGTTTGGAACTGGGTGATCAAATTGCCTGGGTTATTTTTGAGAGATACAATAATAGCTACTTTGCATTTGAAGCAGAATTTCTTTCTAGTGTTGAAGAAGTGGTTGAACCAATCATATACATTGACCATGAATACAGGGGCAGCTTGATGCTTTCGTTTGAGCATTGTGAGTTCAAGGAAATTGAAAGATCATCAGAAACCTTTGAAAAACAAGTTCTCAGGCAAGTCAATAAAAATAGCTTACAAGTTCAAATTCCCATTTATGATACAGAAAGTGGATTGATGACTACACATGTTGGACTGGGTTCAAATAAAGGTGGCTTCCAGATCCTACCTTTAACAGAGACAGACAGTGAGAAATCACAGATATTTTCAGTGAAGTTGGAGCACAATTTGGAAGTTCACCCAGTCATCCTAGTCACCAATAACGCTGGTATTAAGTCAACATTCTTCTTTCCTCCATTGCTTATTGATTGGACTGGACCTGAAATTGAAAATGTTGAAGTCAAAGCTACAGGACAAGATTATGATGTGGATGTTGTTGTTACTTGGCATGCAGAAGATAATGAAAGCAGTTTAGCTGACTGTTTATGGGCCATCGGTAAGATTTCATTGTATCAATATACATGTAATTCTAAATATAAAAATACTATTACAGTTCTTAATCTCTATCAAATACAGACTTAAAGGTGTGCAGAAATCTCAAATCAAAGATCCAGGAATTTAAATGGAGGGAGGAGTCAGCACTTCAGAAGAATCCAATATATTAGGAAAATGTAAGGCAGATATGCTTTAGCAAAGGGAAAAGATTTCAACTTCTTTCAGAATGAGGAAAAGGAAGTAGCTCAGTGGATATTGTCAGAAATTCATTCCAATCCTATGGTGCATCATAAGCAAAGTTGAAAGCAAACTACTTGTAAGACTTGTGCAGTAATTCTTGGGAAAATGTAGAACCGCTAGAACTCCTGCGTCCATGTGACTTATACTAGTACATATGCACCTTTTTGCTTTCCAAATATACATCTCCCTATAGTGTATAACTCATTTCATATAGTCATGTGGAAAGTAATGATCATGTATATATCTGGAATACTATTTAAGAGCATCAAACTTGCTCATCAACAGGAAATTGTTAGTAAAAAAAGTTTGAATATGTCCCTAGCATATACATGTAACTGTTGTTAAGGATAATAATATGGGTTTGTTAACATAGGTACATTTTAACTATTTTCTTTAATTATTTAAATTAAAAATATCATTTGACCGTGAGAATAATAATATGTTTCTTAATACATTCAGGAAAAGTATCGGGACAATCTGATGTACTTAACTGGCAACAAACTGAGACTTTAAACAGGGCTACAGCCTCTGGAATTGACAGTTTACAACATGGGGATGTGGTATTTGTCAGTATTCAGTGCTGGAATCACATCAATATAAAAAGTGCCATTACAACATCAGAAGCAACAAAGGTTATGCTCAAAGCTCCAAATACAAGTGAAGCCGTAATTGTTCCAAACCTTGATCAAGTAGCCATATACAATCCACATAGTGATACACAGGCAACCAGAGATATAGCTGCCTTTTCATATTATGGCTTTGGTGACCCCAGCATGATACAACACTATGAATATAAGGTGCATGCAGAGGACGATGGTCCATGGGTGAATGCTGGAAAGCAGGTACACATGTTTTCAGTCAAAAATGCTATCAGTGAAGTATGAATTCATCACTAGCTGTAAATACCATGTATCATAACTTCATTAACAATATATCATTGTATCATAAGCATTGTCAGTTTTGAATGATATATTCAAACACTACTTGAAGTGCAAACAATTTATGATGAAAGCGGATGATAATGAAGTGTACATTCTACATCCATCATTTTTTTAGGATTATATATTACTTGAATCCTTGAATCTGATGTCAGAAAACAAACTTTCTGTTCGTGCTGTGAATGAAGAAGGTTTTAACAGTGACCCTGTAGAGCATGTCCTTTATACCAACTTGAGAAGCCCTAGCCTTACAGGTAATGCTGTAAAATCCAAATTAAAAGACATTTAAAAACTATTTGCAAAATAATCATATTTATTTTACACAATGTATAATTTATGTTTAACATATCATCTTTACAACACAACTTCAACAATGAGTTAGGGTGAGGTGAACCCAAGCAAATTTTGACTTTATTTAGTCCATAACAGTACACATGTAGTTGGGAAACAACATTAGTTGTTAATGAAGAATGAAACTTGTTTTCTATAACTATTTGGAAGGTTTTATCTGATACATGCCACTAATAGAAGACTGATTTATCACTTCAATAGGTGAACCACTGGTATGGTATCTGAACAACAAAACCATATCTCTATTTTGGGGAAATGTGTTTAATTGGGATGAAGAACATGGAGAAATGATGTATGAACTTTATGTGGGAACAAATCAAGGTGCCAGTGATTTGGTGACAGGTCTAGTTACCAAAGATTCTCAAATCACACTGGTGTCCAAAAGCTTTGTGCCTAAAGGAACATGCTTTGTCATGGTAAATGCAATCGCTGCATCAGGCCTCTACGAAACTTATCGGGAGCTTGTTTATCTGTGAGCAGAACAATTTTCACATTTTGGCTTTGAATAAAGTCACAAGCTGTAACATTGTTATATGACAGACACTTTAAACCTTTAGTGTTAACAAGTACAAGACTATGTATCTTTCTTAATGGAGTGCATGAACCTTTTAGAGATTAATGATATGTGTCATTGTATGTTTGTGGAGAAAAACTGCTTTTGAAATGATAAAGATTATTAACAAATAATTTATAAATGTAGGTTATTAAGGGTAAAATAATTATCTTCTTTCACTTTCGATGTTTATTGCTTTAATTAAATAACAATTACTATTTTCTTTTCTTTTTCTTTTGTATACTTTTATTTTCTGTGATTTACCCGAAGCTGTTACTTGATATACATATGGAACATATCCCTTTAAAAATGTACAATTGACATCCAACTTATTCTTTTTATCAGTTGTGCTGTCACTAAACTATTGGTAATTGTTTATATATTTGTCTTGTAGTGATCTAAGCTAAATCATCTTATTTTAAAGAAAATTTTAGATACCTTAATTTAAGGTTGATCAGTTGATGAACCAGATCAGAAGTGGATTATCTTATCAAATGCCTTCACGTCCAAATGTTGATTAATTTGTTGTCTGTCACAAGTTGCTTCATAAATCATGTGCGTACCATGTAGAAAGTTAGTCAAGATCTACTTGAAAACACATATCTTTTTAGTCCAATGCCCCTGACGTGTGTGGAGGTCCTATTGAAATATCTTTTTAATCTATGCATAATTCTCTCTCCTGAAGTATAAAATGTTGTTCCTAAAGGTGGTGTCAATTGTTTAGGTTATCATCCGTCTAGAGTTTAAGTTCTTCCGGGTTTAATAATATCTTTAAAATATGATTTATTGTCTGTGTAATTTACTAAAATAGGCACAATTTAATATTTTTATACTTGGGCCACTTCGTTTGTTTTAGTAATTAGGTTTTAGTATATTACTTTTTAATGTCGAATTATTCGCCCACATTCTTTTTCAGTCGTGGCTGACATCCATTTTAATAAAGCAAACAGACTACTGTTTGACTATTCAGAAATGCTGCTGGGGGGGGCTGATGCACCGTTCTTTATTTCCCAGTATACTGGCAAACACGATGCGTTACGGTGTAGCGCAAAATAATGCATCCCCTAAAAAGTGTGTGCGAATGCATTATTTTGCAAGGAGGCTTGCAATATTTTGTATCCCTCTGCAAAATAATGTATCCCCTTGCAAAATAGTGTATCCCCTTGCAAAATAATGCATCCCCTGGGCAAGTGAACTATACTCTAACTATATTATATGCTGTTTGTGCATTTTATTATAAAATAATAATATAAGTTATGTTTAAGTACAAGCTAAAGAGACTATTTAAAATAATATTTATAAGTTATATTCAAGTACAAGCTAAAGAGTATATTAAAAGGAGTTGACATCTAAAAGTGCGGGATGGATTTGGGTTCTTTTGCTTTGTATGTGTAATGGATATTATTATGTAACATTTTATGTATCATATCCCCATCTACATGCTTTTTTATATTTAATATATGAGTGAATTCAACAATGTGACTTATTTATTCACTACCCATTTACAATAGTTTACCTACAATTAGGAAGACTATGTATAAGATTAAAAGTAAATAAATACATGTAAGATCTTACAGAATAAGCTATTGTTCAATAGAGGGGGTAAATATGATCAAACAATTTAGAGAAGTTGGAGTCATTAAATCCTACACTTAAATTACAGAATTTGCATTTATTTAGTTTGATATTACTCTTTTATACAACTTTAGCTTTCTGTGATAATATTTGAACATATCATGTACAAGTTTCATAGAACTAATCCATTTATATGGTTTGCAAAAGTAATAAGATGAATATATATTAAAATACCTTTAATGTTAGATGTATAATCTAATTGCCCATAGTTTGTAAAAGATTAACACATAATTTATATTGTGTTGAATTCACTCATGTGCTGAATATTCATTATATATGCAATGAAAATATAATTTTAAAAATGCTGTAAAATTAGAGTGTACATGTGCCTTGATTAGTACAGGATTAGAAGGCAATAGATCTATTTGAAGAGTGATTATCATATTATTGATTTAATGACTCTAATGATTAGCTAAGGCCACATTAAGTCAATTTCAATCAACATATTAAAACACCTCACCCCTATTATTCATATCTTGTGAGACAATACCTTTGATTGAGACAAGGGGATACACTTTTTTGATAGGGATACACCTTTTTGTTGCAATATTCTGCACCCCCTAATCCCCCTATTGTTTGGGATGCAAAATGTTGCAGAAAAATAATGCATCCCCAAAAAGATCAAAGGAGGGGATACACTATTTATGGGGATGCATCATTTCGCGCTACAACAGAAAAGAAAGGCTAGGGAACCACCTTTGTACACTGTTAAGGTCATCGTAGGTAAAAGAGAGAATTTGTTGATTAATTTAAATTCTCCTAAAATTAAGGTGGGGGATGCATTATTAAGTTGAAAAAACATAAAGAGAATATTCTCTGTAATTCAATTACCGGTATAAGCCCTTACCACAGTGCTCCAAATCAGTGACAAGTTACCTTATAATAGATACATCACGTCCAATATCTGGTGTGGTCCATGTTTGTTTCATTGAAGGGTACAAATCTTATCAACACAACAGGTATGTAGGCATTTCGCAAAATACCTGATTCACTTAGGCATTTTGTGAAATGCCTAAAATTTCCAGGCATTTCATGTAAAACCTGTTTTGAGCTCCAGGCATTTCACAAAATGCCTAAGTCAGATGCTCCAATTACTGTTACTACAAGTGTTTAAGCGACCTTTATTGGAAGTGGGGTAGGCATATCAGAGGGTTTGGTGGCTCAGAGGGTGTGTTATGTATTTCAGTGGGCTCTGACCTATTGGTCACAGGTTGCTCTTCTCATTGAGTGAATAGTTGCCCTCATGCATTTTAAAAGACTGTTGATGTTTGTAATATATACAAAGAACTGAGCTCTGTACTGCTTAAACTCTGGTCATTGCTGTATCATATCAGTCAACACCTTCACAGCTCACTGACATCCAGATAAACTATAGGTCAAATGTATATCCTTTTATCCTGGGAAAGTATGTAACATATGCACTGTCTCTGAACTGTTTTGTATGCAACTTCATTGTGCATTGGCCTTTTATATTGAATAGATGTGTTTTAGTAAGAACTGTGTTTCAATTGTGTGTGTTCCAAGTCCAAGTTTATGACATATATTTTGGCGACGAGGAAAATAGGTTTATTAATAATTTTATATAACTGCTGGAAATTCTTTGGATATTTTAAATCTGTAAGTTAAAATAATTACCATGGCTACTTTTGGTAGAATTGAGGAGTACAGTGAATCAGAGAACTGGTCTCAATATATTGAGAGATTTGGATATTATTTTGAAGCAAATAGTATCACTGAAGCTGAAAAAAAGAGATCAATATTTTTAACTGTATGTGGATCAAAGTGTTATGGTTTAATCAGAAATTTGTTGTCTCCAACAAAACCTGATGAGAAGACATTTGAAGAACTGAGTAAATTAGTTCAAGATCATTTGAACCCAGAACCTTCTGAGGTCATCCAGTGCTACAAGTTTCACTCTAAAGTGCGTTCACATGGACAATCAGTATCAGAGTTTGTAGCAGAACTCCGGGAATTGTTAGAAAAATGCAAATTTGGTGACCAACTTGAAGATATGCTCAGCGATTGCTTGGTGTGTGGAGTGGCTGATCCAGTAATAGAGAAGAGACTTCTTCAAGAAAAAACTTTACAGTTTAAGAAAGCTTTTGAATTGGCCCAGGCACTGGAAGTCGCAGCAAAGAATATAGCAGATTTACAGGGCAGTACAATACATAAACTTGGGCAGCATCAAACTTTGATGTTGATGGTAACTATATTTGCCTAACACTAAAAATTAATGCTTTGATATTTAACTTAGTAAACATATATGCACCCAATAACGATAGTCCAGAATTTTTCACTGAAATTCAAAATGTTGTGCAAAATAACGAATCGGATTACAACATAATTTGTGGTGACTATAATTTGATCCTGGATCCAGTTATAGATTGCAACAACTACAAACATGTGAACAATCCAAATGCAAGATCCACTGTATTAAACATGATAAAATATCTAAGTTTGGCCGACATTTAAAGACAATTATACCCCACCCGTCAAAGATACACATGGAGAAAAAGGAACCCATTAAAACAAGCGAGGCTAGACTTTTTCTTGGTAACTGATACAATGGCCGATTTAATCAAAACATGTGACATTAAACCTGGATATCGATCAGACCATTCGATTATAACTATGGACATCATTTTGAGCAATTTTAACCATGGGAAAGGTACCTGGAAGTTCAATAATAGCTTGTTACATAATCAGGATTACTTAAATCTAGTAAATAAAATAATTCAAGAGGAAGTGTTGAAATATGCAGTTCCTGTTTATTCCATACAACATATCAAGGAAAACCCGGATAGTATATCCCTTATCTTAGATGATGAACTGTTTTTAGAAGTATTACTTCTCAGAATATGGGGAGAAACAATCAAATTTGCTTCACACTTAAAAAAGGAAGTTGATAAAAATGAAAAACAATTATTAAAAGATATTGAAACACTTGAATCTGATAATGATTTGTTGACTGCAAATTTGCAATTGCTACTGGATAAAAAAAAAGAATTACAAGTAATCCGTGAAAACAAAATAAAAGGGCAACAGGTTAGAAGTAAATTACAATGGTTAAAAGAAGGTGAAAAGCCAACCAAGTATTTTTGTAATTTAGAAAACAAAAATTTTATTGAAAAAACAGTAAAAAAACTACAAAATGAAAAAGGTCAATTTTTGACAGAGCAAAAAGAAATACTAAGAACTATAAGAAATTATTATGCATCTTTATTTCAGAATAGGGACAATGTGCTTGATGAAGTTAATTTACAAAAGGTTTTACATAACATTAAAATAAACAAAGTTTCCGATTCATCTTTGGAGAATACTATAAATGTAGATGAGTTGGGCGAAGTTTTAAAATCCATGAAGAACAACAAATCACCAGGTATTGATGGTATTACGGCAGAATTTTTGAAGGTTTTTTGGAGACAGTTAAAAATCTTTATTTGTAAAGCATTAAATTCTTGTTTCACCAAAGGTCAGTTGTCAACCTCATTGTGCCAGGGTATAATAATATGTATTCCAAAAGGTAAAAAAGACAGAAGCTTAATGAAAAATTGGAGGCCTATTACCTTATTAAACATAATCTATAAACTGGCATCAGGGGTTATTGCTCAAAGATTGAAAAAACCCCTCCCAATGATCATTTCAAAAACACAAACTGGCTTTATTAGTGGAAGAATGATCAGTGACAACACTAGACTTATATACGATATAATGCATATTGCAGAATCCAAAAATCTTACTGGCCTCCTTATGCTTGTCGATTTTGAAAAAGCTTTTGATTCGATCTCATGGAAATTTATCTATAAAACACTTCAGTTCTTTGGATACAGTAGTAATTTTATTCGCTGGATACAACTTTTCAACACAGATATTAAATTATATGTCCTCCAATGTGGATACCTCTCAGAGTTTATTCCTATTGGAAGAGGATGCCGGCAAGGGGATCCTATTTCTCCATATTTGTTCTTAATTGTTGCAGAAATTCTTGCCTTATTAATAAAAATAAATCCAGAGATAATAGGAATAACAATTAATGGAAAAGAATTCAAACTAACACAGTTTGCTGATGACACCACCTTGCTTCTGGATGGGAGTGAGTGCTCCTTGCAGTCAGCCTTAAATACTTTAGAAATATTTGGTACCTTCTCAGGTTTAAAAATTAACAAGGAGAAAACAAAAATTGTTTGGATAGGCAAAAATAGAAATTCCAAAATTAAGCTGTCAATTGCACAAAATCTTGACTGGGATACTTCAGAATTCACTCTTTTGTTAATCGACTTCTCAACAAGTCTAGATCTCATTCCAAAAATAAATTATTTAAAAGCTATAACAAAAATAAAATCATTTCTTAAGCAATGGCAGTATAGAAACCTCACACCCATTGGAAAAATATCTTTGATAAAGTCAACTATTTTGTCAAAATTTGTTCATTTGTTCACAAGTATACCAACTAAAAAACTGTATTTGGATCAAATCAATGAAATTGTCTATAACTTTTTGTGGGACCAGAAGCCGGACAAAATTAAACGAAAAGTTATATGTGCCAATTACATGCAGGGAGGTTTAAGGATGATCAATATCTACAACTTTGTAAAAGGCTTAAAGGTCAGTTGGATTAGAAGGTTAATCAACAATATGAATGACAACTCACAGTGGAGTGAACTTTTCAATGGGTTTTATGGTAAATCAGATAACTTTACAACACTGGGCGGTGAATGGGGTGAATGGTTTTTCAAAAAAAGACAGATTACTAATGAATTCTGGTTAGAGGTATTAAATTCTTGGAAACAACTATGTAGAGTGCAAGAACCTAAATCAAACATAGAAATTAACTCTTCATGCCTTTAGTACAATTATCAATTCTCAGATAACCCTTTATATTTTTATAAATGGTCAAGACAAGGAATTAGACAAGTTGGGGATATTATTGATGCCAGTGGGGCAGTAATGACTTTAGAAATGCTGGGCTTAAAGTATAATTTGAATATTAATTTTTTGGAATACCACAGAATTAAAATACTGGCTAAAAAATTTGTTTCAAAATACAAGAAAAATGACTCTTTTTTATTCCCCCAACCTAGTTTACCTCTACACCTGAATATTTTAAAGAGATCAGAAAAAGGTTGTAAAGATTTCTATTTAACCCTTATGAATAAAGAGCAATGTACACCTAACTATGTAGTAAAATGGCACGGTCTCATACAGAATCCAGATGACGACTGGAGAAAGGTTTTTGCTGCATGTTTTAAATCTATCCAGGAAAACAAATATAGTTGGTTTCAATATAGAATTATTTTTAGTATTTTGGGAACAAAAGAGTATCTATTCAAAATTAAATTAACTGATTGTGACAAATGTTATTTTTGCAAAACAGAATCTGAGAGTATATCTCATATATTTTGCAAATGTCCTCATGTTCAGCAACTATGGCATAATTTAAAAGAGTGGATCTCTAATATTCTTGATATTCATATTGATTTTAACAAAACTGCAATGATATTGGGCTATACAGAATCAAATGACAATTTTTGGCCTGTCAATTTTTTGTTAATAATCACTCATTATTATATTTTTAGTTGCTCAAGGAAGAAAATACAACTAAATATTTTTGACCTGCAAAAAGAAATCAAATGCAAATTTGTAGAACAGAGTCACTTAGCTAAAATCAATTTCTCCACAGAAAAATTCAACAAAATTTGGCACACCTGGAAAAACCTATTCGTTGGTATTTAGAGGATTGATATTTTGTCTGATACATAAATGTAAAAAGCAGTGTTTTAAGAAAATTATTAATGACCACTAAATGTTAACATACCATACAGTAAATAAAACATTTAAATAAATTAATGTATATTGATCTGTTTTGTAACTGTATGTTAAAATTTGGCTTCTTTATGGTCTTAGATTTATTGATATGTATATAATTAATATTTTGTCAGATGCCAAAAGGGAAAAATGGTTATCAAAATAATAGCAGCACAGTGAATGTTAATAATATGTTAAGCATTTGTTCAATTTCTTTGTCTAAAAGTTTTATGTTTGTTCTTTACTTTCAATTGAAATTAATCATTGTATATGTGCACTTCTTGTAAAAAGACTATTAAATTGTACAAGTCAAAAAGAAATAAAAATATAAAAAAAAAACTTGGGCAGCAAGGTTCTCAACCCAAACCCTTGCAAGGGAATAATCAGAGGAAGTCACCTCTGATGAATGTTACAGATGTGGAGGAAGTCACCAATCTTCAGGATATCCCTTCAAGAGCAGCAAATGCTACAACTGTGGTCTGGTAGGACATATCAAGACAAAATGTAGAAAGCTGAAAAAGGGGAAAGGCAGCAAGAATGCACAGTCAAAGAAATACATCACACTGAACACACAGAAGCACAGCGTGAGGGTCAACTTGACAACCAGGAGGAGGAATACCAACTCTTTACTTGCACAAACAGGATAAATCCATATGTGGTTGAACTTTGTATAAATACAAAACCAGTATCAATGGAAGTTGATACTGGAGCTTCTGCTTCAGTCATCAATGAGGCAGTGTACAAGTTGATCAGCAGAGGGGAGCCGAAACCCCAGCTACAACCAACTCAAGCAGTTTTAAAAACATACACAGGTGAACAGGTTTCTGTGTTGGGCATGTTCAATGCTGTTGTGGGTTATGAAGGAAATCAGAAGAAACTGCCACTACTGTTTGTAAATGGGACACAGCCTTGTCTTTTGGGACGGGATTGGCTGAATGAAATTCATATAAATACTGGCATGAAATAAAGTTTGTCCAAAAGGATCTGGCGAAGTTGCTTCAGAAATATTCTGAAGTGTTTCAGGAAGGTTTTGGGAAAATAACTGGTGTTAAAGCTAGGATAGAAGTTCACACAGATGCTAAGCCACGATATTTCAAGCCAAGACCTGTACCATACGCATTGCGGAATAAAATTGAAGCAGAGCTGGAACGACTGCAGTCAGATAACATAGTGGAACCTATTAAATTCTCTGAATGGGCAGCTCCAATTGTCCCAGAGTTGAAGCCAGATGGATCAGTTGGCATATGCAGGGATTACAAATGACAATCAATAAAGTGTCACAACTTGACAACTACCCCATTCCCAGCCTCTAGGATCTGTATGCAAAGCTGTATGGTGGAAGTTCTTTATGAAGTTGGATCTCAGTCATGCATATGAACAGATATGCCTTGATGAGACATCCAAGAAGTACACAACCATAAACACTCACAAAGGGCTATTTTGTTACAATAAACTCTGCTATGGTATATCATCGGCACCAGGGATTTTTCAGAGGGTGATGGAGCAGCTACTTGCCAATATACCCAAGCTGGTGGTCCGGATTGATGATATTTTGTTTGCTGGTGAGAGCTTAGCCGGAAATCTTCACATATTAGAGGAAGTCCTACAGAGACAGTCTAAGGCTGGAATTCGGCTGAAGAAATCCAAGTGTGTTTTCTTGTCTCCGCAGGTGACTTTCTGTGGTCACATTGTGGACAAAGATGGACCACACACATGTAAAAGTAAAGTGGAGGCAATAGAGAAAGCACCTGCACCCAAGATTGTCACAGAACTACGCTCTTACTTGGGATTATTGAACTTCTATGGGAAGTTCCTGAGAAACCTGTCTTCAATATTAGCACTGCTTCATCAGCTATTGAAGAAAGATGCCAAGTGGGTGTGGAAAGTGAACCAACGGAGGACTTTCAACAAAACCAAAGAGATGTTGCAATCTGCAACAGTGCTAACACACTATGATGACAAGAAGGAGCTCTTGCTTTCATGTGATTGCCTCACCATATGGCCTTGGAGCTGTTTTGTCACATAGGATGCCTGATGGTTCAGAAAAGCCAATAAGTTTTGCGTCAAGATCATTAGCCCCAGCAGAGAAGAACTATTCCCAATTAGACAAAGAAGGGCTAGCTGTGGTATTTGCAGTGAAGAAGTTTCACCAGTATCTATTTGGAAGACGGTTTTCAATTTTCACAGATCACAAACCACTTCTGGGGTTGTTTGAACCCAAACCAACACCAATTATGGCTTCACCGTGTTTACAGAGATGGATCCTATTGTTGTCAGGCTATGAGTTCGAGATCAAGTACAGGCCTGGATCCCATAACTCCAACGCAGATGCCATCAGCCGACTTCCAGTTCCAAGCAAGATCCAAGACCCACCTGTACCTGGGGAGATTATAAATCTGGTGGAGCATCTGGAGGGTACACCAGTCACTGCAAAGCAAATAAAGTTATGGACATCATGGGATGTCATACTGGCAAAGGTACTAAACCATGTGCTATATGGTTGGCCTGAAGCAACACAAGAGGATTCGCTCAAACCATTCTTTAACCGGAAGGAGGAACTCAGTTTGCAAGATGGCTGTTTACTGTGGGGAAGTAGAGTGATAGTTCCTACTCAAGGACACTCCTTAGTACTGCAGGAACTGCATCAATCGCATCCAGGAGTATCCAGGATGAAAGCACTGGCTAGAATGTTCGTCTGGTGGCCAGGATTAGATAAAGAAATAGAAACCACAGTCAAACATTGTTACACTTGTGAGGAAAATCACAGAAAACCCAGACAAGCACCTTTACATCCTTGGGAGTGGCCATCAAGACCATGGACTAGGCTACATCTGGACTATGCCGGACCCTTTATGGGTAAAATGTTCCTTGTCCTTGTTGATGCAACAACAAAGTGGGTTGAAGTAGAAATGGTAGAGAAGGCAATTTCTGAGAAAACCATTGAGATCTTGAGAAAAATATTTGCAACACACGGACTTCCACGTAGGATAGTCACTGACAACGCCACAGTTTTCACAAGTTGCGAAATGAAGGAGTTCTTCAAAAGAAATGCCATTGATTCAGTAACATCTGCACCATACCGTCCATCTACAATCTGCCACTGTGGCCTAGCAGGTAACACACTTGTCTAGGAACTCAGAGGACGTGGGTTCAAACCCAGGTACAGGCAGATACATAGTGGCTCAGATGACCACTTAAAATGGCGGTCCTCTATCATTGGGTCCTATCCCCAGTGGCAGGCTAAAGAACCTCAAGGACGTTGATAAATGGTCATCTTTGAGCCTCTATCTTCAAGTTAGGGGAATGTCAGTTACTTGTGAGTTGGGGCTGTACCTGTGCAGTCGGATTGGTTAAATAGCGCTTTGAGTCCTGTAGTATATGGAGATATTGCGCTGAGTATAAATACACAATACAATACAATACAAATAGATTGGCTGAAAGGTATGTTCAAACTTTCAAGAGAAACCTAAAGAAGATGAGTACGGGATCCCTTCAAGTTAAGTCGGTTCCTGTTCACATACTGCAACACCCCTCAGAGCACCACTGGTCAAACGCCAGCTGAGCTGTTGATGAACAGGAGACCATATACTCATCTCCAATGTCTGCTGCCAAACATTGCAGAAACTGTTGCATCAAAGCCAGAAAAAGAACGACAAGACACAAAGGCCCAAGAGAGGTACTTCAGTGAAAATGATGACGTTTATGTCAAGAACTACCGTCCAGGACCAAAATGGTTACCTGCCACGGTGGTTGAACCAACTGGACCAGTATTACATCGTTGCAAGCTACAAGATGGGGAAATAGTACGGAAGCATGTCGACCAAGTGAGATCAAGACATGTGCCTTACGAACAAACAGAATGAGACCCTTTCCCAGAAGTTTTGGACACACAGGAAAACCAAGAAGAGTCAAATTCACCAGTAGAAAATGACAAACACACACAGAGAAATCAGATGATAGGTTGTATCCAAAAAGAAATAGGAGACAAATAGAATTTTTCCAGGGAGGTTTTCATTATTTGGGCCAGAATAATGCCCAGACAAAATAAAGAGTATTCTGGTAGTCTACCCAGATACTCCGTTCAGTTTTATTTCTTGCATGTAAATTTTAAAGTTAAGTTAAAGTTAAATTTTTAAATAAAGAGTTTTAGACTAAAAGGGGGGAATGTAATATATACAAAGAACTGAGCTCTGTACTGCTTAAACTCTGGTCATTGCTGTATCATATCAGTCAACACCTTCACAGCTCACTGACATCCAGATAAACTATAGGTCAAATGTATATCCTTTTATCCTGGGAAAGTATGTAACATATGCACTGTCTCTGAACTGTTTTGTATGCAACTTCATTGTGCATTGGCCTTTTATATTGAATGGATGTGTTTTAGTAAGAACTGTGTTTCAATTGTGTGTGTTCCAAGTCCAAGTTTATGACAATGTTATAGGACTGATTTTTAAAAATAATTGGAACCATTTTAAAACATACTATACTATTTATCCTAACTGGAATCCCTTCAATAACAACCACCATCAATAATCCCATTTCCTTTTCTTATAATGAGATTATTAAATTAAAGTTTCTTATTAAGTGTAACTGGCAAGATATATAAAGATATTTAGCCATATTCAATAAATCCAAAAAAATTCAAACGTTTTTCCAAATGAGACATGACTGATTGATTTTGTCCATAAATATGAAAAGCTCTGAAGCTACTTTTATCTGGTAATATTGCATCCTATTTCTAGTTCAGATCAAGGCTCAAATGGGTTGTCTGAATCACAGAATTATTTCACTCAAAACACCCACTTCACTTAAAAAAGTGATCCTGAATTTTCTATAATTCTCTATATGAATTCAGAGCAAAGATAAACACCCAAGATAAACTCATCCAACAATAATGATCTAAACAGTTTCTGCTCATTTTTCTGAAAGTAGCTGGACAATACACTGAAAAACGTCCATGACAGACTATTGTATTTCACAATTTGCCAAAAATACATCAGGTAAAGTACGTCATAAATGTGGTAGAATTTTAGGTATTTCATGAAATGCCTGGAAATTTTAGGCATTTTGCCTTTTTTAGGGTAAGTCTTATACTTTAGGGAAACTTACTTCTTCAGCTGGCTAGACTTGCTACAAGTCTTTGTATTTGTATCCATCAGTAACCAGAACAGTTAAATTTAAGTTGGAAACTTACAGGAGTTCATTATATCACAAGCAATCTGGAGTATGGGGGGTAGTCTCTGAAAAAACAAACTTCTCCAAAAGTCATACAGTACCCATATATTACAAAAAAGACAAAAGGACTTGGTGAAAGTCTATCAGCTGGCTAATGTAGCTGCTGAAACCATTGATCTTTCCTTGAGATTTGTTTTTTTTTGCAAAATTTTAGTACTTGGTGTTTATTGTGTGGAATTACTTTTGCTACAATGAGATTGCTTTGTTGATGTTGAATAAGGAACAAGAACATAAATGTAGCATTTATAAGCTGTAATGTAGAGTTGCTTCAAGTTGCTGTATCTGTATCCATCTTTAAATTTGAAGAGTAAAATTTAAATGGAAAATTACAGGAGTACACTATGCCAAAGTCATTCTGGAGTGAGGTGGGAAAGTTTCAAAGAAAACAGTTTGTCATGGCGGTCTGTTTCTTCAAAAGTCGTATACTATGTGCTGGCCATATACTGGGCAGCACATACTGTATATATAACAGTAAATATTATATAACCTTTATATATAACAGAAAATATTGTATAATAGACAAAATAAAATAACAAAAATACTTGCTCCTGTCAAAGTTAAAGAATAAAGTTGTTACATTATACAAAACAGCTGAGTTCTGCTAGTTGCAATTTGTACATGGGTAAAATCTGAAACAGTTTTGATTATTCTTTGCAGTCCAGGTTCAACCAGTACAGCGTCCATTCTTTTATCCTGATAAGGCAATTGTATTTACAAGTCCTCAGTGGTCTAGTGGGTAAGCAGCTTTGGAATTAGATCACAGGCTGTCATCTGTGAGTTGGTGGATTCTCACAAGTGACAGTGCTGAGGACATGTCCCAATATGAGACTGGCTGTTGAACCGGACGTAAAACCCTAGGTTTGACTTTTAACAGTATTCATTTGTTCAAACTTGCGAGAATACCATCCAATTCTCTTACCATGGTTCAGAAGATGATAGCAATATTGCATGTTTTGAATAACAGGTGAGATTTGCCATATGCACAAAAGTAAAGTCAGATAAGTATTAAAAGGCTTCCCCCAGAGCAAAACCACCTAACTATATGTCCATCTATCTCATAAGAATGCTTCCGCTGCTCTTACCAACCTGCATGCCTGCCTACAGGATGTATAACGATGGATTCTCTGCTTCCTCCAGATGTGTGACCTTCTTGGAATTAGATGGTATCTTACCCAACAAGTTGCTGTCCTTGCTGTAAATGCCTTAGTTAATAGTCGTCTGGACTATTGAACTGTCTGTTTAGAGGGTTGTCATGTTTCAATCAGCATCAGCAATCAGCTGTGGAGTATTCAGAACACTCTTGCACGTATTGTCCCAAATCACAGATATTATGCTCATGTTATACCTCTCCTAAAGAGGCTCCACTGGATGCCAGTCAATTACTGCTGCATGTTCAAAACTGCAACACCGGTTTATAATTTTTACACAGTGGTTCTCCAAACTATTTTGGACCATCCTTGTCTGTTAGCAGGTGCTCCTACAGGACTAGGCGTAGTCACCCTGATCATCAATACCTGACAGCTCTTTCTTCCCACTCCTCACTCTACAAGTCAATCAAACACTTTGCCTATAGTTTTGCTAATGATACTCCCCAGATTTGAAATTATCTTCTTTATAATGTACACAGTGCAACATCTATTGCCTTCCTCACAAAAACACCCTCAAAACTTACCTGTTTGCAAAAGCCTATCTACCATAGCCTCCTGATCATTCTTGTGTCTTCTTGGGTATGACCTGGCTATGTCATTGTATTTACGATTATTTACCCTGTGGCGCCTTGGAGTCTGTCAATTGATGGAGATGCTGTGAGATTCTCAAACCGAAAAATGTAATATCTCTTAGAGAAATCAGTGCAAAGGCATTTTCCAGTAAACTTTCAAAGTGCAACTTCAGTGCAGATGATGATGCACTTTAATTATCATATAATATTTAAATTAATTTAATTTGTTTAATGTTAGTTAGTAACTAAACTACTAAAGCAAAATATTCACGAAGGTTTAAAGGGCTTTCAAATGGTTTTGTGTTGCCCAAGTTAATGCTTTTGTATAAAGGTAGTGTGTTTCTTAAGTTATTTACTTTACATGTTAGTTTCTCGAAATCCAAACCTTGGGGTTCTCTATGAGGTCATTGCACAATAATTCCAGTTACATTGTTGATATGAATGAGTGCTGAATAGATAAAGTCACCTTGACATATTGTGATCACGTAATTGTAGTTGTGATAGGTGTGCACTCTACGAGTGGTTCCTAGTTGTTTCCATCTTTGTGTGTTGTCTGTCAGTATCATATTCCTGTTTAACTCAATGTTTCTTGACACATATGACTGGTTGTTAAATGGAGGAGGATGGGGTGGGTGATAAAAAAGTAGAATAGTGAAAAAAAAATGGAAAGGAAATTTATTAAGTCCCACAATATGGTAATTTTTTGGCCCACACGAAAAGAAATTTTTAGAAGAACAAAAGATTCGAGAAAACAAGAACCTGCATAATTCATGATAATCCGACCACTTGTCAGTGTTACTACAAAAATAGTCCAAAGGACGTTTCAAAAAAAAATGAAGAAAACTATCCTAAAGGTCCATACACATAAACGATAACATACACCGATCTAATTCTAAAACCTAGCTTAAACTGTTTAACATACCTTCTCTGTAGGCACCAACAAAGACACATGACAATATACGAGCCAATACAAAAGGATTTCTATTTTGAGGTACTTTTTAAAAAAATCGGAAGGTTTTGTCAACACGCACACCCACACACAAATACTAAAAGACAGGGCCCTATTTAAAATTAACAGAACTTTCTTATTTCTGGACTGGTTTAAAACTTTTTTCAACCAGTATCTACAATTTAAAGAGGGCGTTATTTCTGTGCAGTATCCGTTCATGTTGTATCGCATTTGTGTGTACAGCCCTTTGTCTAAAGATATCAAGTCCTCTATATATTTGAAACTTATAGTTTATCAATTTCATCCATGTTATAATCAGTATAGAAACTCCGAAAAAATGTTAGTAATTTAAGAAATCATACCTATTTTTGGAGTAGTAAATCAAGTAAGTTGAAATAATCTTAAATCATTGCAAAGGCTAAAAACCCTGGTGAAAGATAACCTCCAAAAATTCCATCATATCTCCCCCTCACAAGTGTGGTTGAAATGTCAAGTTCATGCAACGGTTAGTTAAGTGTTATTTATAACTGATACACAAAGGGGTCTTTGTGCCATAATTTCTGGTTTCTGTCAGCCTGTTGACAAAGTACAGACCTCAGGTTGACAGATTTCTTAATAAATAGGAAAAGTCAGTTATTCGTCTGGTGGTCTATGGTTTCTGGTAAGTCCGTCAGTTTATCACATTTCAAAGAATACAGTCTGGTCATTGGAAAGTCTCAAGTGTGAAATAATGATCTGAAGAAAATTATAATACCAGTCTTTGTTATCATGATACATATATAATAGTAGTATACTTCAGACTATTCTGTATGTTCATGAGAAGAAAGGCATATTTTAATATATTTGAAACAAAGAAGGTTCAGTATTGAAACTTAAATTGTGGGAACGAGCAAGAGAGAGGATTGAGATACAGAGATATAGTTTAAAATGTGGCATTTGTTGTGCAGACCAAGTCATTTTACAGACAAAGGTATTTCAAAGATATACCTTAACTGAACAGGAATAGCTTTTATAAAGGGCAAGTCAGTCAAAAATACTCCAAGGTCATATCTCAGAAACAGTTATAGAGTTTTTGGAACTGCATAAGTATATAGTGCATAATAATATGATTAACATACATTACCTCAACAATTATAATTTATGTATTATAATTTCAGTAACAACTATTTGAATTGATTCATAAGAAATATGAAAGATGTGTGGTTTTGATTTTTTTAGTTTTAATCTTATTTTGAAATTTGCCAGCCGAGCAACCCTTTTACATTCTTGTGTCAAAACTGTCCAAAAACAATAAATGAAATAAATGGTATATATATATATATACAAAAGAGTAATAAATTTTCTGAGAATTCCCCATAATTCCCATGATAGGTTTAGTTCAAACATAATTTCACACACTGTGACCACTTTCATATATGTATATTTAGTCTTACAACTGGAACCATGATCCCAAGACAATGAATAATTGCATCTTTTAGCATGTTACCTGTAACATGCAATAACATAAATAAAAGCAACCTTCTCAGAAATAACTTAAAAAACAAACCCCCCCCGGCCAATAATTCCCAAAGGGGACTATTATGTCAAACAATGACAAATTCCCTTCTGATCAATATTTCAAACCGATCAAGTTTTTGAAAAGCTACTTTTAAGACCCTATCTATATAGTCAAGATTACTACCCTGTCACAATATCTCTCCCCTCCCATGGGGTGGTGGGTGGGGCGTCTCACCTTCCTCAGGAGAGATAAGTTACCGAAATGAAGATTGATGGTCAATACAGACTGACCAGAAGTTGTAATTTTGTATCAGGAGTAGAAACATTAGTCTGTGATAGCCTCAAAATTGAAATATCTTTAAGTACAAGAATATACATGATGCATGGCTTTATTTTAACATTTTCCTATGTATTAATTTAACTTACAAATGTATTCCTTTTATATTCTAATGAGAACAAATATTGTGTTACAGGATTTAAACTTGTTGTGTATGCAGAAAGTTTATTTTATTTTTATTGCAATGACAAATATATCACATAAGAATTTGTACAACTTTTAACATGTGACTAATTAATAACAGCAACAGGTGGGGTTTCCTTCAGTTACAATAACAAACTTTATTCAAAATTATAAAAATTTGTTGATTTATTTCTTGATTAAAAACTCCCTCATTCATATCAGATTTTGTCTCTGTTTGAAAACTTTCTAATCTTTGTGTGACAAGCTGTACACCTCCCGCCCCACTATTAGTTTCAATATGTGAGGGATGAGGACGGGGAGGGGGGTTGTTACTAAGGGAAACAAAATGGCCGGCACGTGCAAGTAGACATGGTAACAAACATAAGAGCAGTACAGGTCGTACAAGTTGGTGGTGGGTGATGGTGTTATTACATGACCCCAGGGGATTTCACACACCACAGTGTTACCAGCAACCATTCACCTGGGGTCTTATCCAAGCATAGCCTGGTCTGAAGTCTCTCTTATAGTTTCAAATCCAAGTTGGATTTTTATATATCTTTTAACCATTATAGCTTGTTAGTACTTGGTAATGGATCTAAGAAACAAGACGTTAGGTAGCTGTTCCACTGCGGTGATCAAGCTCCCTGATTGGTTTACAGTCCTGAAAATTTGGCTTGTGGGAGTATTCAGGCGGACACTTTATTTTCCTCATTTGAGGTTTATAAAGCATGATCTTAGCATTCAGGAAAGTTGCTGGCAGATAAGTTTCAGAATCGTTTGGGAGGGAATCGCATATGTTCGCAAATTAAAACTGTTTGATTATTTTGTAAACTTCATGTGATCTCCTACCACCCTTGTCATGTTTACCATGGATGAAATAAACGTTACAGCCATCTTAATGTTGGTGAAGCAATCTTTTGGATCTTTTATTTTTTTTTGGAGCATCTCCAATCCCAGTTTGGGACAAGGCATAAGAGCCAATCATGTGGAACAACCCACTTAGGAATGATACAACTGAAACAAATAAATATGTAAATAAGAGCCTCGAGATTAGACGATCACAGGGATCTAGAAGGGTCTTTTGTGTGTGCTTTTTGCCTGATTTTTTCTTAGATTGGCGCCCTCAGGTAACAATGTACATTTGCCCTGGGGAACAACACGATAAAATGTTGGCCCTGTCGTGGGTACTTTCACTTGTCTAATAGCCTTTCTCTGACTTCTATGTTTACAATGTTCATTCATATTAAAGCTTAACAACGGAAATATTGCTATCCAGTGTGGCAAATGATCGATGTGCTCTCACAAGTGTGGCCATTGGTTTGAACCCAGCTCATGACATAATCTGAGATTTACTGAGGAACTGACCCAGTGTAAACCTTGCTGTTGTATAAGTGATGTAGAAAAATAGTCTCAATTTGTGAAAATGGCAAAGAACTTCTAAATTCAATGTAAATCCTCAAACAGCTTTGTTAATTCTACTAAGTTAGCAAACTTGTGTAATGAGTTTGGTTAAATTTCAATAAATATAGGTATTTACTGAAATTCTCCTTTGTATACAAAGATCCTTCATATATTCTTAGCCAGTATTTCACGATGCTTGATGAACATTTTGAATTACTTGTCACTGTTGATGGAAGTAATTCCTGACATTTATATTTCAGAATATGTGACATATATACAAGTGGTTAGGTTTTGAGAGTTGAGTTGCTAAAGGAGATTTATTTAGATTTTCAGTTATGTCCATCATTGCAAGGTAAGTTAATACCAAAATGTAACAGATAAGTCAGAGGTCATCAATTCCATCATAAATGTTTGACCATAAGATGATACAATTCTTCCTGCTAATCATACTCACAGCAATTTTCTGAAAGTGTTGAATTTCAAATTTTTGTAAGGTAAATTTGAAATATAAACGTGGTTTCAATATGGAAACTTAATTGCTGTTAGAGATACATTATTTCTTTTTCATATATAGTGCAATGGATGGTTGATGTAACAATAAGAACATATATGTGGAAAAATTTGAGAGAAGAATATTTCAGTAATTCTTCAGTTTTAAGAAATTCACTAGAATTAATTTTCCCTAATGGTTACTTTCTCCCTGACATCTTAATAAAATTTTAAATTTCACTGGGAATTTATTTTTACTGTCTAACTTCATTAGGTAAAATAGTTAAAAATTAATAAATAAAATTAATAGTAAAATTAATGCTCAGTGAAAAACATTACACAGCCCTGAGCCAGTAGAGAACCTATCTTAGCATTCAATTTATTGTCCAAACACAAATAACATACAATGAGAGTGTAAGAAAAAGTAGAAGTTACATAATCCATGCACAGACTTTCTTGTTAAGTAAGTTAAGACGTTAACACAATATGAAATCAGTCACATTGGTCCCTGTTATACTCTATCAAAAACATTAAATATTGATATTACTGCAACTTATATAAAGTCTGTTTCTAGATTTAATTTTATTACATGTTCAATAATCACCATCATAATCATTAATATATGTAAACCCACGTCTTTACAAAGGCTAGTTATAACTCACACAGTGTACGAGTGCTGAATTTCGGCTGTGGTGTAATTTCTTTCGTGGGAAAGAAACTTTGAAAATTAGGCGGGAATTATTTTGGGGGAGGGGTCAAGTCATACCATTGGTGCCAGTATAAATGAGATTGCACTGAGGTCAGATGGTCAGTTCAATTTAGTTTGTTGATCAGATGAAATCACTGTATGAATACATCAATTTATAAATTACAAGGATAAAACTGTGCATATAAAAGTTTATCCACATATAGAGTATATTGTATAATATAATTAGTGAAAATAGCGAACAGAATTTAAAGAAAAATAGAAATGATTGATTTGTGACGTATATTATTCTCCAGCTGTTGATATGTAATACTGGGATTTACAAATTGGAGATTTGTCTGTCAGGAAACTTGAAAGTTTACATTGTGAATGGGTAACGATCTTTAATAATTTTGAATAATGTTTTGAAAAAATAAAAAGATTGTTCGGCAAAGGAGAGAACACTTAAGGCTACAAATTAAAATTAAAAGTCACATGAAAAGTATATATTCAACACACAATATGTGCACAAAGAATGAAAGTTGTTTCTTCAAACATCAGTCATATCCGATTGAAATGAATTAACTATAATAACCTGGAGATGATATTGTGATATCAAATAGAGCTCTATTACATTTTATTGCTGGTAAATAAAGGATTGGCATTTTTTGGAATATTAGTCAACAGGAAGAGGAAACAAGTTACAAAATGACGTCACCAGGGAATAGGGATTGGCCAAAGAAGAAATATAGCAGCGAGCATGAGAGAAAGGTTTGTTTAAACGATGTTTAAATGAGTTTGAAAAATTTTAAATGTTTATTGTATTTTATGATATAATGTGCAACGTGATCAGTCTAGATCTTTGTTGATTTATGTTGATAAAAACGAGTATAGGGGTAAGTAATATGAAAATCCATAAGTTGGTCCCAATTTTGTCTGACATGTTTAGGGTGACAACTATTCTAAAAGTAACATAGAGTGAGTCTCCTGAGTCTCCGAATGCATACAAATGTCTAGAATGAGATTTATATGCTAGTCACTACTTCGTACAAGTTCAATAATACTTGGGTGTATTTCTTATCAAATACAATAATCATTTTACCTCTGATTTTATAACCACATGACATTCTTCTGTTATTCTTTGTTTCATATTAACGACTTCCTTTCACCTTTGTAACATTTATTCTTTCTCTCTACACAAAGTCAGCATTGGACAACTTATTACTTTGGTTGTTTTGTATCTCCAATTTGGTTTGATGGCATTCTTAATACAAAACACATTTGTCTATATTTTTCAGTGCCACAAACCCATCTTGGAGAAGAAAAGAAGAGCTAGAATTAACAAGTCGCTAGACCAGCTCAAATCACTCTTACTGGAAACTATGAAAGGGGAGGTAGGCTGTGTATTATAATGGTTTATTAATTACTGTTTATGTGCATAAACCCTGTGTGACAAATGACAATAGGGCCAAATATCAGGTATATCTAACTATCCCTTCAGTTAATAAGTATATCCTTTCAAAAAACGGCAGGCCTGTAGAGTTATTTGTTTTTATGTCACTTTCAACACTGTACAGGTCATATCACGGCGGGGAGTTTTATGGGCAGAGGAAACCAGTATATACAGTTGGTCAAGGTTCTGTAAACTGCTGACCACCGTCAGCAACTGCTAACTTTCCCACATAAAGTCCGGGGTTTGAACCGCCCACCTCAGAGGTGGGAGGTGAGTGTGTTACCACTGCACCACCTTGGCCCAAACCTCCAGAGACTATTGGATGGATAAACTTGTAATATCTTACCACTCACCTGAGTTTTGTTTGAAAATGATATTTATTACTTTATTCAATAGACATTTTGTGGAATAAGGGCTCCAGTTTCATCACACCAGAATGGTAAAATACCAATGTTAATTGATGAATGTTATACAAAATAATAATGAGTTACATGCTGGACATTTGGCGATAAAAATAACAGATTTGGGGTTTTGCATTTCTGATAGTTACTGATAGTTAGGGTGATCTATACAAACAGGACTCTATAATATATGTTCAGAAGCCTTTGCAAGCTATTATTCAGCTAAGTCATAACTACAACATGAAAATTATAAACAGCATGAAGATATGTCAATTAAAATGAGTAATATTACAGAATACTTAATTTAACTGGAGTTAACTGAAAAGGTAGAACTGGTTATTCACACACTCGTTTTGTACACGACTTTACAAATGATATTTTACTGTGGAAGATACACTGAAAAAAATCAACAGCTTGCTTTTAAAAACAAACGTCTTTTGAAGACAAAAACAGCAAAGGTTACGAAAAGTACAAATACAAATGGTTTGCACTATTTTGGGGCCACAAAGTTTCAGTGGTTTGACTGATGTTGTTTTAGCTAAGTTTTTTCTTTTTTTCCTTATTGCACCTGATAAACTGCTACTCTCTTATCAGACTGAAGCTTAAATCAAAAGTCAAATAATTACAATAGCATTTACAACCTTGAGGGGTTAATTTTATAAATTGACAGCACACGTTGCAATAATGAGGAATAATCATACAGTGGAATGGATATATCCGTGTGCAAAATACTGGAAACTTGACTTCCTGGCAGGCAGTAAATGTGTGTCAGTAGCCTTTCTGAGGACTCCAATTTGTATCAAAAACTTGTATCAAAGGCCCTCTTAAACTTGACCACAAGTGTTTGGTATTGGTAAAATATTCCTAAATGTTAGATGTTAACTCACCAGAGAGAGAGAGAGAGAGAGAGAGAGAGAGAGAGAGAGAGAGCTCTCTTTGTATTACGTTGATGTAAAAACCAGTATCTATAAGATATTACAAACTGAAAATTTCTTCGAAATTAGAAGTAAACTCGAGCCTTAAGTAAGGCTTGAGAGTTTAAGGGAAAGTGTGTGCAAAAGCATACCAACTAGCCTTTCGAAAAACTCTATGTAAAATATATATTTGAAAAATAAGATTATATAAATTAAATTTAAGACGCACTAAGTTGGCTGTTTGTCACACACAAATAAATAAAAAATAATAATTATTTTCTACATTATGTCTTTGTAAAGTTAGAATTCATGAGAAAAATCAGTCTGCAAATAAATGTTATAAAGGATAAATAAAATACTCAGTCTTACCCAGTACTCCAGGCATTTATTCTAGTATAATGCAATATGTTGGATTGTATTTGGCAATGTATTATTCCAATGGAGTTTATATATGATATAATGATGTACATGTATCAGTCCATGAAGGGTTAACACATCTCGCCTCTAATTACCTGGCTCTAAGACCTGTGGTAATGTCTTTAAACGCTCCCTTAAATCGAACCCCACGAAAACATGTGGACTTTTTCAGGTATAACCTCAGCTTGTAAAGGATACTTAAAATCTCATCTTTTGACATATTTTAGTAAGTATGCATGAATGCTTTTGAGTCTTAAAAAGGCTAGACGTAAAGATTTTTACAAATTAAACAGGCCATTAAAGTCGGATAGGTAATTACGAGTGTGTAACCATATTCCCGCCTCCTGGGCGATAAATCAGGCTCATTGTAACACCTTACAAACACACCTCACTTGTGACATGACATGCTACAAGTATTTCTCCGCTGAGTAGTTGATTGGGCTCCTGGGGTATTTTGGGGTGGCAATTTTTGAAGGTAGAGGGACGGGGAGAATGCTACTGAGGAAGGCTGGGGGGAAAAGGTGGCAGTTTCCACACCTGTTGGCTCCACCCCAGTGTCACTTTTACTCACCTTTTTCACGTAGAGAAAAAATATTACACTTGGTTTGCTCATTAGGAGTTAAGTGAGCATAAGTTGAAGGCTTTATATTTAGAACTTTTCTGTTCATATCATGTATATGTTTAGAAAGTAAATGGAAAAATACATCGCAAAGGCCAAAACTAAAGAGACTTTTAGAGGCTCTATTAAAATTGTACAAAATGTAATAATTAAGTGATTATGTTGCAGCATATAGACAAACATATAACTCTTGTTGCCAATCATGCTTTGCAAAATTGCTCTTGTAATCTTGTTGGTGGAATATTGAAAAAAGTTAATTTAACTTCGAATACACGTATTTCATGCAAAATACTATGTCGAGTTTCTACATACAGTGTTAAAATTTTAAGTCCCAATTTAATCTCGTTTATTACAACAGTTTTAAACCCTTTTTATTATTAACGGAGCCCTCATGGACTAACAAATAAAATCCAGAAACATTAAGGACTCTAGTTTTGTCTTTGCACCTTCTAAACTTAGTCATTTTAAGTTCCGGGTAAAACTGGGTTCTCACTAAACCATATATTTTGATTTAGTCACCCCCTCCCCCTCCACGTGAGAAGGTCCTGTTTGAGAGGTCTTATCCAGAATACCACTGTTTTGTGTGACATGTAATAGTTTTATCAAAGTCATCCTCCATCAGGTCAGCCACATGGGGTTTCTTATCTCTCCAGGTAGAGGTGACTTCAGTGAGTTACATTTTTCTCACGGCCCTAAAGTGGCATAAAAAAGTTATGTTTATGGTACACAAATAGACATCGGGTACATTATGGCAATTTTTTCAATTTTCCATGTTAGGTATTTTTCTGTTGAAGCACTGGTCTGGTTACCACCACTGTATAGACAAAAAGCCAGTGAAAATATATCAGTCAAATTGAAAGGGTGGACAAAATGCTGGCCAAATTTGGAGAATGTGGACAAAATGCTTGGCTCTCAGTTTTTAAATAATAATAATAATAATAAAACTATCTGGGTTCACGCCAAGACAAATATACTAAATCAAATACATGGTTTAAAACCATTTTTAAACTTGGAAACAAAAAAAAAACGTTTGTATATAGAATGTTTGTAAAACCATGAGATGGGGTTTAAATAGGTTTTAAAAACGTTATGTTCACTGTCGTTTTTACCCCCCACCCCCCCACCCCACCCCCCACCCCAAGCCGTTTAATACTATCATATGAACTATGTATTCCAGTTATCTAGTTGGCTGAGCCATTTAAAATGGCAGCCTGCTGTTTAAAACAGCGGGCTGCCATTTAAAACGGTGGATGGGGTCAAAATGGCATGTAACATATATGCATTGGTCATATTGTGATGTAAATAAACATGAAAACTATATAACATGTATATCTTTAATTATATTTATCGGAAAGTAATTACATGTAAGAGTTACGTAGTGTGTAGGTACACAATAGATCATAGACAGTGTGTACAATGTTAAAGACTTGGGTTTCTATTGAAATAACATCTCGCGAGAGAATATGAATAAAAGTTACATGATCAATTCATGTATCAAATCGAATCCGGGAGAAAAGCCTTATGAAGAAAAGCCCTATAGGAGAAAAGCCCTACACTATTTTGGCAAACCGTAGAGAAAAGCCCTACACTAATTTCTCAGACCATGGAGAAAAACCCTATAACCCTAAAAATTCAGTAGCATAGGAAAAAGGTCAAACAGCTATTGAAAAGCCCTACACTAATCTCTGAGACCATGGAGAAAAGCCCTACAACCTACAAAAATGGTAAAAACAACTGTATTTGTATTTTATTTTGATATAAGCAAACTTCAATACAAAAAATATGAAAAAAGGAACAAACTATATTTATAAGTATTTACATATTTTTAAGTAGAAAAATGCACTATATTGAACAAACTAAAAAAACTACTCACAGTATATGGTTCACAGTATATATGTATTTACAACTTGCATTAGCAGAAAAAAGCACTTTATTACCTTGTACATTCAATTATATATATATGAAGCAATGCATTGGATTAATACATACAAAACCACTACATTCACAATAACAATCTTAAAAATGAATATAAAATATAATACAAATAAACAGTTTTAAGCTTAGGTGCAGGTTTGGAGGCATTGCCTTTCATCATTCATCAAACACACAATAAATAAGCCCTCCACAACTATTAACTGTTCAATGTTCAACCCTGAGTAGCCATATTCCTTCTGATCCTTCATCATGTAAAGCCTGAATAGTTCCAACCCTAAGTAGGTCTTCCCCTTTTAATCATTATTTATAAAAGTTCACAGAAAAAAAGTGGAATAAACTTCTGAATTATTTATAAACTATTTAAGAAAATGAAGTATTTATGAAGCATATCTATATGAATCCTACACTATCCCTATACTTAATTCAATAGGTGTTTTTACCATTCTCTATATAAACTTATCAATTATTGATAAACTACTTTTAGAGTTGTAGGGCTTTTCTCCACGGTCTGAGAAATTAGTGTAGGGCTTTTCTCCACAGTTTGCCAAAATGCTGTAGGGCTTTTCTCCACAGGCGTCAAAAAGTGTAGGGATTTTTCCTATAGGGCTTTTCTCCGTAAATGGTATGCATGTAGTAATATACAATTTACCTCTACGCCCAGGAAAGACTAGAAGACAAATTTCAATCCTTGGGTTAGACTTGCTCCAAGTCTTTGTATGTGTACCAAATGTTTACAACTACAACTTAACACAGGTCAAGTACAACCTGACCAACTAAATTTAAATTGGAAATTTACACGAGTTCATTATACCTCAAACATTTCTAGTGTAAGGGGGGTGGGGGTGTTTGAAAAAAACAGGGTTGGCTGTCTCTCCAAAAGTCATACAGTACCCATATATTGCATAAAAGACAAAAGGACTTAGTGGAAGTCTATCCTCGGATGTATCTAACAGATTCGTTTACGCCAACGGAAGACTATATAGACCATGCAGATTTGAACACAGGCAAAAGTGTGGTGGAATGTTTCTGTTGTGTCAAAACTTGTCTGGTCAATCAACAACAGACCACCAGACACCATGCCTTATCAGAGGCGTAGATAAGACGGTGTTCTGTTATTAATTAGAAAAAATACACACACAGGCGTGGATTATCTCTCTATCTTGTTTTACTTATGTCTCAGTAATTAACACAGGTCAAGTACAACTGTCTGGAAAATGTTTTTATTTGAGGGGTGGATTGTCAAGATTGTCAGATTGCAGATATCTAGTATCTACACCCTACTGGAATTATTCCCCACAGATAAGAGATTTCAAGCATTCAAAAGGACCAATAAATTAGTTTAATCTTCCAGAGGACACCAAAATGGGGATCCTTTTTTATAATGATTATGGGAAGTTTTGCAGAAATCTAAATTTATCTGAAGTGATTAATGTAGAAGATTATGTCACAGTTCCATTGTCATAAAACAACTACAATGAAAACATGCAATACAGTGATATAATCACGAATATAAACTTCACACAGAATTTATAAATTATTGCAAATTAGGGCTTTTATCTTGTGGATTTTCAATGTCACATCTGGGGATATTCTATGGGTTTGCAAATATTCAGTCTAAGGATTTTCATATGCTATCGACTAAAAGGAAGGCTTTCAGATTCATCATTTATTGTAGACCTCTTTACATAAAAAGTAGATATATTTAATTTACAATTTCGGGGAAAATAGTCATTGAAAAATATATTGTAGACACAATACCTGGTCTATTTTGAGAAAAAGTGAAAAAAAAATCTCTGGTTCCTGAATGTTTTCTAACACATATGAAGATTTAAAATAATATATCAAAGAAAAATTGGCCATACTTTATTACTAATTAGTAGACCTCTAGGTGATTTGTTGCTAAGTACAGTTAGTGACATACACATCACATTTATGTTGCTACGATATAGTAAAATGAAAAGTACCATGATTGCATGAAACCAGCCATTACATTATCCCCTTTTATGATTTTCACCATCAGTAATACCATGTACCAGGCTACTATCTCCAGATGATCTCATATCTCTGTACACAGTTGGAAGGGATAGCTCTGTTTGGACCCAGCCCTACACTGGCGTGTGCTGGGACTGACAGTTGATGCCCTGCCCGGATGTTTGTGTTTGATAAGCATTTTTCCTGACTGATGGGGTCGTGTCAGATCCACCATGGGGGGTTTACACCTGACATCTGGTGGGAAAAAAGAGATCCAGGGCATTCAAATGCAATACATGACCTGAAGACTAGACTTGCACAAGTCTTATATATGTAGGTCACTATATAGCCTTGTCTCAGCATCTAACTTCCTCCATAAAATATCTAAGGAAAAATATCCAAGACATTCAAATGTAGTTATAATAAACCTATTCATCCATCTAATATAGTTCTTTATATGTCACAAAGGCATTTTATATCACGTTTTATGTCCATGAAATTCCCCGGATTTGAAAAGATGAAAAGGTGACTGGAAAAATGCCCCCCCCCCACCCCCCCACCCCCCCCCACCCCCTCCCTACTATTGGAAAATAATGCTTCCTGGAAAAAATGCTTCCTGGATATTTGTCTCCTTTGCAAAATGTCCTTTGCAATTCCTTTGAAAATCCCCAGATGTGGCACTGAATATCCCCAACATAAAAAATCCCTGGTACAATACCATTTACAAAGGTATTGTTATATTTGGGTTGTTATCTTTTCATTACTGGTCTTTGAATTTTTATGATATATATTGATGGTAATAAGAATAAAAGTGGAAATATTTCCAGTAAGACCAACTTACATTAAACAATGAATATAGCTTCAGAAACTTGATAATTTTCAAAAGTTATTGACAGGAAAAGGCAAGTATAACTCAGTATATTATTCAAGTTTAGGAACAAAGGAAAATCAGATAGACCAAATAAACCGATCAAAAAGAAACCAGACCAAAAAGGAAACAAGACAAAGAAAGGGGAAATACCGGGACAGTAAGTTTCATAATACTCTCACCACTTGAGGAGAGGGAAAACAGTATTGTAATCGGGTCTGTTTGTTTGTCCGTGTTCATAACTCAAAACTCGGGTCTCTGTCCTCATCAAAGATGGTCTGGATCTGAATTGTGAAAAGTAAATTATTTTTAGTGGGTTTTTTTCAGCACTACCTGTGGGTTAGTTAAGTAATTGTGCTTTCCCAGAGACTCCTTTTTGCAATAATCATGTGCTTATTTATATACACGGGCGTGGTGAGTTCCGTTTAAATTTTTTATGAATCTATGAATCTCAGTGGTAATCCCACTTTCATTATTTTTAATAAAAATAATACACGGATAACAATGCCACCAATACCAAAACTCAGTACCTCCCTTTGGCACTTGGGAAGATGAAATGTAGAATTTGTTTCAAGGTGCCCTAAAAGTATGGTTCATGGTCCTGTAAAAATCGATACTTCCTAAACCACCATTTTTGAGTGGTTTAAATGCGATATAGTTTATAATCTATAATTTTGGTCTTAATTTTTGATAGTATTTAGTATAGTATTATTATTACTAGTATAGATAGTATTAAACCTGGCCGTTGAATGGGATGTAAAACCCCAACTCTGACCTTTGAGGGCATTAAAATGACCAGCAATTCTAAAATATCTGCCCATTTGACAGCACTTATCATAGTTCATTTTGAAGTTCGCCTCATTTCCACCCAGTAGGATGTCTCTTGCTTAGCACCTCATAAACTAAATTCCTCTTGAGTAACCAATGTCACTTACATTACTAATATACACCAATATTGAGACACCCTGCAACTTTATACAACTTCTTTTAAAGAACCAATATTTGGTCAGGACAATGTTAATTGATGCCCTCTGGGTTGATTTGTTGAGAAGCAAATATAATAATAATTGATGGCAAAAGGTTACTTTTCATCTGCCATAGATGACACACCCTTTTGGCCTAGCCCCTGGACATTTATATACACACTGACATACCCATGCAGTCACTTTTTTATTTCCCTCAATTAGAAGCCTGAGATTCGGATAAATAAGAAACAGTTTCAAAACTCTAAAACTGACAGGTAGGATACATTCCTTTGAAGTGGTATATAGTCTCGTGCTCATAACTGGTCAGCAATCCTTTGAAGTGGTGTAGACTGGCCACTGTTTGTGGGGGAAGGTGGAAATCCAATCAGTTACCACTACATAGGGGAATTGTTAGCCTGGTGAAACACTTTCCGTATTGTATTAAGCTGCACAATTTTTTTTCATAAATAAATCTTTGGGAAGATCCCGATCAATATAATTACCTGTGCAAAAATATGCACAAAGTATGTCCTCCCATCCAAACTCGGGATTCAATGAAATCCTCCCATTTGTGGGGTGCCATCCTTTAATCTAATGTTTATTGTTTATTAAAGGCGACATAATTAAGTCAACAATAAATCCTCAGTGAGGAATTCGTGAAATACAGAACTCACCATAGTTTTTCACTTTGGTAAGGGCACAATGATCTCCCAACAGGCAGTAGTCGTATGGTAAAGCCTACAAGAGGAGGTTTACACCCTGATACATATTAGGGAAGACGCACTGACTCCTACTTGTTGCTCTGTTCTGAGTTTAAATCCACGGTGACAAAATTTAGAGGCAAGTGATTAAATGCAAAATACATTGAAAAATAGGCCATTGACCCA
The DNA here is from genome assembly GCA_964017235.1 of Sabellastarte sp. h YS-2021. Classification (NCBI taxonomy): domain Eukaryota; kingdom Metazoa; phylum Annelida; class Polychaeta; order Sabellida; family Sabellidae; genus Sabellastarte; species Sabellastarte sp. h YS-2021. The sequence continues at coordinate 143,794,390 of OZ024927.1, read as the reverse complement.
TATGTCGCTCAACAGGGTAAAATATGCAGATATTTTTTGTCTTTTGGATACGGACACAAAAATCTTGGACAAAATTTGCGTAATTACATAGAATATTTTACCAAGGAGCACCATAGCAAAATAGAGCCTTTCAAAAGGCTAACTTTCATTATATCCCATTCAACTGCCCCTTTCTCCCTTTCCCCTATTTCTCAAAGACGTTATACTCAAGAGATATCTGTATCCATTCAGATGTAATCGTACCCTACTGTTTAATGGCTGCTCTTTGAAGTTTCTTCTTCCTGTTTTGAGCCAAGGGGTGTATTGGCCCAGGGGAGTAAATCAATCTCACATAGAAACTGAATATGCTTATGTCCAATTTCAACGTTTCATTTGAAAACATTGCACCTCCAATCCATAGGTATCACAAAGTAAAAGCCATGCTACCTAAAAGTGTGGACCCCTGTTTCCGTTATCTTATATCAGGTTTTAATGAGTTCAAAACAAAGCATGCAGCCATACTCATTTGCAATCATCTGCTTAAGAATCAGATTCATTCAATATACGAATTGCGACTGCGGCATTTAACTCATTTTTGTACCAAAAGCCCTTTAGAACATGAAAACAAAGGCTCAACATCCATTAAAACATTTTATATTCATTAGGAGAAATTACCTTGGCCATTCTTTACCATATCTTGACGGAACAGCAAGTATGTATAACAGTACATTATGCAAACTAATATGCTTTTTCCAACTGTAAAGAAACTGGATTAAAAACATGCAAAAGCTGGTAACAATGTACACAGCTGTTTTTTTCTGTGAATGTATTCTGAATGAGTACATTCTAAACATATCAGTAGATATATATTCAATGCATATGCTAAACATATCTATGAACGAATGCATGCTAAGTTTATATGTAATTATGTCCTGAATGGGGACATTTCTAAACAGGAGAAAATTGTTTCAACTTCAGATGGTGGGGACTCAATGAGCTATGAGCTTGTGGGTTCGAATATTAGTATATCTCTTATGATTCTAATATTTTTAGTAAACCTTTGGTCTGATATGACCAGTGTCTCTCAGTATGGACAAATTACATTATCACAGATATGAGCTACTGTTATAAGTACAGGAATAAGGGGATAATCATCCTCAAACAAGTGTATTTTGAAATTACAACAAACCACCAGAAAAAAACTTTGTGTGTGTACTTAAAATAGACCATAAACATTGTAAAAGTTTTTGGAAAAAAAAACAACAACAGCAAAACAACCGTGAGAAAATGAGATAAAGAGCACATAAAGTAAATTGTTTATCCAATGATTTCTGTCTTTCCGACAGACTGACCAAATTCTTTGTATTATATGGTATCATTGCAGCCTTAATACCAGTTTATTTTTGATTGTCATTATGTAACAGGTGTAAAAAATTAATAATAAAACTTATAAGACCCTCACGACATAAAACATTAGATGTAGGTTTACCTTTCTGTCAAAAGTCTAACTTTATTATATAGGTAATTTAATTGTATTTTTGGTGTATTTCTAGGCAGGGCATTTCTCCAAGTTAGAAAAGGCAGACATCCTAGAAATGACAGTGAAACACCTTCAGGACTTGCAGCAAAGCCAACTTAAGGGTATGGAAGTGACACATATTCGTTGATCATCATTTAGTTTATGGGAGAGCAGTTTTATGCATTAACCAGTATCCAAAAATTAGATATTCATTATAGGGCAAAATTGGTTATGCCATCAATCAGGATAACACTAATAAATATTGACTTTCTGTTCAAAGATATAATTAGTAGAACCTTTTTTCCCTTTCAAAACTTTCAGGGAATTTAAGATAATGTAGATCTGGCTGTTTAAATTGGTTAAATACATATTATTTCTCTTGCATTATTTCTAAGAACAATACAAATACAACTAATGTAGTATGAAACATGACCATCCTCTTTCTCTCTGTAAGTAAGTGTGAAACCTTTCTAATTTTTAAATTGGGAAACAGAATCTTCTTGACTTGTTGATAAAGAATTTAATGATATTCCACACTCTTATTATTTTTTACGCAATGGGTGTATTTACAAACATACATGTAGTATTTATTGTTTTTATTCTAGTTGCTATGGCAATTGATCCAACTGTGAAACAAAAGTACCATTCTGGATACGATGAGTGCACCAATGAAGTGGACAGATACTTGTCAACAGTAGATGGACTCCAGTCAGATGTCAAGAAAAGGCTTATGGATCATCTGGATTTGTGTAATAGGCAGCAATCTAATGTCTTCCCAGCACACTCCCATACATCTACTTTATCAGCATTTCAGAATCTTTCCAGAGTGTCTCCAGGTACATCAACCATCCACCCAGGGACTTTAGTTGGGCCTGTATCTCCCCCAATGTATCACAGTCTTCTTGATATGAACAAATCACATGATGCATCAAGTGATAGAATGCTGCATGAGTATAATAAAATGACAGAGACCAGTCCTAACTATCATATGCTGTCAAAGTCTTTACAGTTATCTACAAACAAGACACAGTTTAGAGACAGAGTGCAACATGGTAGTGAATATCCAAAAGAAAAACCTCACACCATTACAAGACAGAAAAAACTGAGTGAAAATAAAGACTGTATCGAGAATAATAGACAAGTACAGTCACCTGCATTATTGAGGCAAAGGATATCAGGAACACATATTGTAGGCAAGGAAAATTCAACAAACAATAAAGAATTATGTCCACAGAACGACTGTGTCAGAAGGTTTGGTGAAAATCAGCCAAGACCTTTTGGTGAATTAAATTTAAATTCTTTCAATAATAGAATAAACCAAACAAGATCAAATGAAACCAACAAGCAAAATGTGTCTGGACGGTCATCTGTCTCTGGTTCAGTGGCTATGGTGAAGGAAGAATCTATGTGGAGACCATGGTAGTGGTGCCATTCAGGGTATATCGGAATTTATTAATATAGTTATGAATTAACTGGTAACACAAATATGAATAATCCATTGGCGGTTGAACACCATGAGTCAACAGTAGACAAGTCAGTTCGAATAAATTATTCTGCCAACTGCAGACAAGAGATGACGAACGGATTGTTTTTCCTCTGTGTCATCCCTAAACCTTTTTGGTTTCTGAATTATAATTATAAAAGTTTTGATTATAATTGAATGCATATGAAATATGAATGGACATGAACACCTGGGAGGGGGCCATGGTTTATAGGGACCAGAATATCCCTCAAAGTAGATTTTATCATAGACGTTGAAGTTTCAAACCAAGGGATGCATAAACACTGCAATTTTTTAGTTGTTGTGAAAGGCATTGAATACCCAATGTATGAATTTATTCAGAAAATGTAGAGAAGATAGATGAACTTGTAAATCTGGTATTCATGTATTGAAATTAAAATAAAATTGCAATGAGAAAACCATTTCAGGGGGAGCAATAATTCTTAAAGGGCATGATATAATTTCTACAGTTAATACAGCAAAATTTCCAGTGTTCAAAGTGTCTGTTTATACAGTTCTATGCAGTCGTAAGAACTTGTTGAATTTGGATCCACATTCTTGTCTCTATTGTTCCATACATGGACGGTGTGTGTGGTCAATGCACAAATGAGCTGTCCTATGCCTCACCCCCCCCGCCCACACCCTGCGTGTAGAATTTAATACATCTCGTGAGAAGATGTGGCAGAATCTTTTCAGTCGTTTTAAAAAAATGTGATGTGTGTTGAAATGGACGTGTATGTTGTGGTGACCTGTCCTATCCATATTATGTACACATATAAAACCTTATGCATACTACTAAAATATAAAAATACATTGATACAAAGACGACACTGAACCAGATAAATATTTGTGGTTCATATGAGGCCAGCACGTAACTGTGTGACCTAGGTTTTAGGTAAAAGTATATTTTAGTCATTCATGTGTCTTAGTTCATGGTAGTTTTAAAAAAAGACACTACTTTATGATAATTATCTGTGATAAAAATATGAAATGACATGTAAATCTGTTAATGTTCAATTGTCAACCAAACATAAATTATATGGCAAGTGTTTCCCAAGCAGAATACTCTTAGAATCTGTTTTACATTTTATATATTTTAAAAATTGGAAAAAAATTGTTTGCACGTGTTGTTTTTGTATTGGGATTTATTGAGATATTGGCCGTAGGCTAGACTTGCTCCAAGTCTTTGTATTTATCATCCCACCAAATCTGACATACATGAAATCATTATGCATCCACTTGAAGAGGGAAAAATCCATTCTCTATGCTGAAATTCTGGTAAAAAAGTCATACAGTCCTCATATAATATCTAAGACAAAAGGACTTGAAGAAAGTCTAGCCGTAGGCTTAAATTTGTATCATATATTTTTAACATGTACACCAAGGTTTAGGATTCATAAAGCACTCATACATGTTAGGAATTATATAGACTTTCCTCAAGTCCTTTTGTATTAGGAATGAATGACTTTTTTACCAGAATGTGGGGCTGACAAATGTATTTCAGATAAGTCTTTGTATTGTATGGATTCATAATGAATCCATGTATGTCAGATTTGGTGGAATAAGAAATACAAAGACTTGGAGCAAGTCTAAGAGTTATAGGCTTTCTGATTTAAAAACCAGTACATGTATATGTCATGGTAGAAAGTTCAATCTGGTAGAATTTCAAATTCTACCGGTAGAAAGTCCAATTGGAGATCCAATCTAGGAGATTTGGGTATTGCCCTGGGGTCCAAAATCTAATAAACTTGGTAGATAGTCCAATCTAGATGTTCAAACTCGGGATAAGGAGACAGTACTACAAGTTTTTCATGCTGAGACCAACTAGGCAGTTGTTACCAAAAAATGCTGCTGCAGAAGCATAGGTCTTAATAGGTCAACTAAATGCCATGTAGAAAGTGACTGCTGTCTAATTTAATTGGCTAAAACTGTACTTCCCTTGAAAATGGTGATGGGATTTGATGGTGATTGTAAAATTCTTGAAAAATAGACTGAAAATTTCAGTTTCTGTCATATCTAATTATGATAAATCTGTGTTACAGTAAAACATTTTCTTTAATATGTGTTTTCTTCATTTATGAAAGTTGCACATTGCTTAGATGACAGATTTATATGTACAGAAGGCCCACTGTTTGTGTTTCCGTTGGACTTTCAAGCTTGTATGGAGTTTCTACAAAGATTACATTCTGGTACACAGAGCAATACCTAAATCTCTGAGATTGGAATATCTAACAAGTTTAATACATTTTAGACCCCCGAGCAAAACCCAAATCTCCTAGATTGGACTTTCTACCAATTGGAATTCTACCAAGTTTATGTTGGTAGAAAGTCCAATTGGACTAGAATTTGAAATTCTGCCAGATTGGACTTTCTACCATGACATATATATAAGAGTACAATGTGCAAACCAAACCTTTTTGAAACCAAAACCGTTTTGAAACCAAGTAAGGTTTTGAAAAGGCCAAATAAATAATTTGGCCGTTTCGAATGGCCGTTTTGAAACGGCCGAGGTTGTGAAATGGCCAAAAATATATTTTCCTTAATTGGATTGAATTGCAGAGAAACTCGAGTGTAAACAAGGCTAAATTAATTTAAGAACTAAATATTGATGAAAAATAATATGAGTTTATGCTTCATTTGGAATGGACAGTTGAAGCTACTTTTCTGTATAATTAAGCCGTTTGTGTACAATGTTTATAACACAGGTGCATTTTATATGCAGTACGATTTAACTGGTCTTTACTGGGCATCAGTTCAAAGAACAGTGAGAAATGACCTTGTCATGAATTTCAAGGTGTTGAGAGTGTGAACGTCTTAACTCTTTAATGAGGAAAATTTAAATTTATTGAAATTGTATTTTGGTTTATTAGCACGTGGGTATGACAATTACTAAGACTACATAATAAACAGAGAGCACTTGTAGATCAGAAACCTCCACCAGGGCGTATATCTTAAAATTCAGGACTTTTTGTAGCCAAAATATAATTCAGATCTTTCCCAAAATACAATCCCTTCTTCCTTTGACCTGGTCCTAGCAACATAAAAATTTCATGAAGAACCGTTCATTACTTTTAGACTAATGGTTACTAGAAAGCCAAAGTAGTTGAAAATATATAAAAAATGGGACCTTTTTTAATGTGATCATTTAAGAATATACAGAAATCATCCTGCTTGTTGTACAGGTACACCTACTCAGATGATTTGCAATAATTAAATAACCAGCAGTAGCATTTATATTAGATGGCTGTATCATGAAAATAAATATTCTCACTTGTTGTTGAAGTCGTTAATTTCCCAAGATAATAGTAGTTGATTTTAGAATATTATTAGGAAACCTTAGAGTGTAAAAACATATTCATGTCTCTGAATTTTGCATGGGTTCTGTAATTTTAGCACAATCTTTTGACTTGTGTCGATTTAAAATTTGTGAGTTTGAAATTGTATAATAAAGTGGATAAATGAATAAATATTTTATAAATATTCTGCTGTTTTAATGTTATGTTAATATGATTTGACACCTTCTTGTACATGACGATGTTTATCTAAAATTAAAACGTCCACATTCATGTACCAACCGAACACAATCATTTCAAATCCGCATAATATTTAAATAATAATACATGTAATATCCATAGATATGGAGCAAATAAACGACAATTGAAGGGTCACTTATATTATATGACACAAATATATTAAATTATTTTATCGATAACCACCAACGTCTATATTTATTGCATAAAAACGACAATTCTTCAATTATCGCCCACTCTGTAACCCATAGACCGTGAATTTAGGCTTCCTTCATCCATCCGAACCCCTCGATTATCCGGCTGGATTGTATGTCTCCCATAGGGTTCGGATAATCGAGGTTCTACTGTATATGGAAACCTAAACACATCTGTATGTTAATATTTAACATGCAAATACACCACTTCATTATTTACTAATAAATTATAGGGTGTTGGTCAACAAGAAAAAATATCTATTATCTTGCAATACTAAGTATCTTTAAATAACACCTCAATCAAATGCCTGTGTTATGGCTTTACATCTTTTTCACGTGCTGTTGTCATATTAAGACAGTCCCTTAATAGATCTCACATGTTGGGGATATCTGGATTTGAACCCACCATCAAATAAGTGTGTCGGTCACTTGATTAAAGGCCAAACTTGTTGACCAGTCAGCCATTGAGGCCCCAACAGCTTAATACAGATATGACTAAAGGTCGGTACTCAAGGAACCACTTAATACAGATATGACTAAAGGTCGGTGCCCAAAAAATCTGTTCATTTTCTAGTCATGCATTAAAGCTACAATATGCAGTTACGGTAGGTATACATGTACTTGGTTTAAGGTTTAGTTTGGTGGGTTTCTCCACATATTTGAGTTAAATACATGCACATCTCTCAAAATGTTTTCACAAACTTTACACAAACATGCAACAATACATTGTATGCTTCTATTTTTAAACGAAACTGTACAATTAGTGGAAATGTTTGGTTATGTGAATCACCCTGTGCTATGTAGGTTAACATAAATAACCCATTCCTTGTCCAAATATATTTCTGTCTAGTTTAAAGAAATCATGTCTTGATCTTTGTATGCATTAAAATTAATTAGCCATCTACTAATCTCTGCACCCTGACTAGCTACAAATATTTTTGCATTGACTGATGAAAGTATTTTTCATAACTATCTTTAACTGGCCCTTTAAGTTCTTCTCTTAGTCTGGACCAAAGGCCTAATTAAGTATACCTCTAGGACAAAAATTAATAAATAACAAATCAAATGAAACGGAACTATAAAACTATTGATGTTTTTCTGTTGTCAACACTGTAATAGTTATTGGTTTTCTTAGTTGAAAGATTATTTGAACTAAAAAGTCATTTATTTCATGTGTTTTTAATATACTGTGGTATGTGGTCATATGTTTAAATCCAGTTCAGGAGAGGGTATGCAACATTGGACAATAGTTCAGCCTTTAATAGTTCAGCTACAGGGCACCCAACTCCACTGATAAACTGATCAGTGGCTCCTTGGGTATTTTGTAAGGAAGTCTTCTAGTAGAAGTAATAGCCATGTAAAGCCATGTAACGCTTACTATTTGTTTACTACTATTTTTTATCTAATTTTAATTCGAATGAACTTATACAGTAATATGTAATGATGGCTAGAAGTGAACACAGTCTCATTGTTTTACTTATAGTTAGGTTATTTACCATTGGTGTTGTGTTATACTTTGTGCTCACTGAGAAAGTGCTTCAAAATATAAAAAAAAAATTTAAAATTTTGAGAATCATATGTCCTAACGAAATGCAAAATATCTGGTTACGAAATGTCTGTATCCCAAACTAATCAGCCCCTAGATGACCAAGTGTTTAATAAATTTGGCATCAAATCACAGACTGTTACCTCTGTGTTAGTTGGACTCAAGTAAGTTGCAATGCTGAGGGCGTGTCCCAAAATTATCCTTGCTTTTAGACAGGATGTAAAACTCGAATCTTTAGAACTATCCCCCCCCTCAAATTGTTAAGCCTCCAACAAGGCTATGATATAGTGGCCTACGGTGACAAATTACAAGCATTTCTAATTAGTTTGCCTTGCACAACATTGTTGTAAATAGATACCTGTACTTTAATGGAATGAATTGACACTTGAGATGTCTAAAATTATTTGGACAATAAACTTTAAGGGTCTCTCATGCTATCATATTTTGAATGAGAAGAACCAGTCAGATACAAAACCCAAATACTGTGATAATAACCTGTCTGTAGACTCCTATTTTGACAGAATACATGGGCGAATGTGTCTGAACCTATCCCCAGACTCTTATCTTACACGGTTATAAATTTAATTTGTAGCTCACCTGTTATGGCATGGGTTTCAGTTGGCTGTTTACGTTGCTCTGTGACATTTTTTGCCCACTGTGAAGCTGGCTAGTGTGATCGGATTAATCACACAGTAGAGATACACTGTTGCTGGTTGGTGGAAACCAGTAATAAGAAACCTGGGATATATTCCACGCGTAGAGGGGAGAATCTGACAGAACACGGCAAGAGATCCACTCGCAACTACTGACTTAGCTAGTTGAGATTTATCTTATAGCTCACTAAGGACAGTGTGTGTTTACACAAGACTGATACCATGGAATATGATATTTTCGAATAAGACTGAGAATAGAAGCCCAATTTCAACTGAAAACAAATTCAAAATGGAATCAGAAAGTTCTTTTCATTTTAACTTGGAGCCTTATGGTGTGTGTGTGTGACAACACTCAATAATTTGATAAAACTTGGAGAATTCTTCAAACTAAAAATTCGTCAATATACAGACGAGATTTGCAGTAGCAGTTCCTTATTCACAACATCACTGTCAGTATACACAGGCATTTAGATTGAGAGGGTGGGGTTTTGACTCCAACAGAAACCTCGCTCCTTTGGCATAATTTAAACAGCCTTCCAATGATTTAAATCACAAAACATACATTTACTACTTCATGAGATCAGGAAAGGCTAATATAAATATTCATCCGTTGTCCAAGACATATTTATAAAAGTGTTGTTTTAACGACAATTTTCCCCATACACTCCGAATCGCCTGTCGCCAACTGGGTGCATTAATTTGCTGTGTAATCGGTTGGAAAATGTGGGAAAACATTCCAAGATGGCGGCACCTTGTGAGTGTTCTCACGCTCCTGTTACAGCGTTTGTTTTGTTGTTGGTTTTAAAAGGTAATCTTTTTATCAAAAGAGACGACATGAAGTCAACACTTTTACAAAGTGGCCATGTCATGACTGATTTGTTATTTGACTGTATCAAAAACAAATATTGTTACTGTAATTATAAAAAAGAGTCTTGAAGGTAATGTTTGTGTATGAGTATACAGATACACAAGATTCCTTGTTAAGTAGATTGTGGAGACATGTTAAAACAGGATTAAGATACAGTCAATTGAATATTTAGTCACTGAGTGTTTACATAACTGGGTTTTTAAGTCAGACACTGTGGTTGTACCAATGTTTTGTCTATCTTTAGTGATAGCATAGTGGCCTAGTTTGGTCAAACTCTATTGGAAACTCTAATCTTTCACATGTAAACAGATATTATATAAAAATCACAGTTAAATTGTGATTTGACAGTCAAGTATAGTGTGATGAAATGTAACAAATCAGTATAAGAATGAATGTGAGTTTTTCCAATATTTATATCATTCATTAAAAACTATTTCATAAATTTATTGTATTCAGGCCTGGTGACTCATATGGCTGGACTGGTATTTATTAACTTGGTGAAACATGATCATGTGGTGGGACATAAAATATGCATTGTCTCCCAACAATGTAGATTTACATACCAAATGTGTCATTGCTTTATTCCAAACAGAAATCATCTTCTTAAATTATTTGTGTATTCCTTGATAACCTGTCATATGATGATTTATAACAAAGGGATAGATTGGTACAAGTTGCTTACCAATGTCCTGCACCGAAGACCAAAACATGGTCAGGAGGTGGGGCAAAAAACAGATGCAGTAAGGTTTCCCAACAATGAAGATCGTTATATCAAAAATATATCAATGCTGTATTCAAAATAGAAATCGTCCTTTAAAATTCTTCATGTAATCCTGATAAAATTTTGAGCTTTGGGGAAGACTTTAGCAAACTATCTCTGAAAAATATGACAAACCCATTTTGGTATAATGTGATAAATAACTGGATAGATATATATCATTAAATTCCCACCATGACAAATAATGAAATTCTTCAAACCTGTATTTGGTACAACTCTCAGATTTTTAAAAGCCCAACATTTTTCCCAGATTGGTTTAAACAAGGAATCCATTTAATTGGAGATATCACTAATACAAATGGCGGACTCTTAAAGTTAGAAGATATAAACCTAAAATTTAATACTAATGTAAACATCTTAAATTATTATACAGTATATCAAAGTGTCAAAAAATTTATTGCAAACCATGAACAACCCGACAAACCATGGATTTTTGAATCTCCTTCTTGCCCACTTCACTTAAAATATCTATTAGGCACCAAAAACCCTGCAAAATGTTCTACAATATTTTAAACAGCACACAGGAAAAAGAGACACCATTGTGTGAATTTATATGGAATGAATGTTTGTTATCAAGATATCCCAATACTGAATTGACAGATAAATGGGCTATGATTTACAAAATATGCTTTAAAACCATTCAAGATAATAACATAATATGGTTCCAATACCACATCCTCTATAAAATTTTGGGAACCAAGGAATATTTAAAAAGGATAAATTTATCTCTTGAAAGTGATTGTAATCTTTGCAAAATAAATATTCAAGATGTGAACCATCTGTTTGCTGAATGTCCTAGTGTTGTCCACCTGTGGGAAAATTTAGGTAAATGGATATTCAACAAAATAGGGCTAAATTTTTACATTGATGGAACTATGAAGATATTAGGTTATTTGACCTTTGACATGCACTTCTGGCCACTTAATTTTTTACTGTTAACTACCAGAAAGTATATTTTCTGGTGTGTTACAAATAATTACCTACCGGACATATTCTTTCTACAAAAAGAAATAAAAAGAAGATTTATTGAGCAGGAACTGCATACAACACAAAATAAGTCTTTTGCTTTCCACAAAAAAGTGGACTATTTGGGGAAACCTTTTTGATCATATTGAAATTTAAAATAACTGGTGATGCAGTATTTGAAGCAAGATCAAGATGTGCATTACTTTACTTTCATGATATATAGAGGGATATGTTGAATTTCAAGGATATAGAGAGTAACATGTTGTATACCTTTCTTCTAGATAATGTAATTTAAACAAATATGTAATATGGTATTTGATGTATGTACTTGTATGTATATTCTGTTTCTAATGTTCAAGAAAAAAAAATAAAAATATAAAAAAAAAATTCTTCATGTAATGATCAATAATCTGTCAAATGGTGACATATAACAAAGGGGAAAATTTTGGTACAATTTACTTACCTATGTCCTGCACCAAAGGCCAAAACAGGGTCATGTGGTGGGACATAAGAAGATGTATTAATGTCTACCTACAATGTAGATTTGTACACCAAATGTGTCAATGCCTTATTCCAAATAGAAATTATCTTCTTAAGTCATTTGTGTATTGATGGATAACCTGTCAAATGGTGATTTATAACAAAGGAAAAGATTTGTATTAATTACTTACCTATATCCTGCACCAAAAGCCAAACATGGTCATGTGGTGGGGCAAAATGGATGCATTAATGTCTCCTACCAATGTAGAATGGCATACCAAATGTATCAATGTTTTATTCTAAATATAAATCATCTTCTTAAATTATTTGTGTATTGATCAACAACCTGTCAAATGGTGATATACAGAAACACAATCCTAGTAGGAAACTCATCCTCTTAAATTAATTGTGTATGGATAGGAAATTAGTCTACAGTGGTGTCCTCTGCTGCACACTATATTGTATGTTAACAAATGCCTAATTTGTTTTCTGGAAATGGCGTAAAAAGCTTGGTTATCTATGGTTTACCATGTTGGCCATAAAGTCATTCTTCCTGACTAGGGTGTATTGTTGAACATTTATTCACAGTAAAGAACTACAGAGTTTTATAAACACACCTCTACTTACCAAGGGCCTGAACATGATAATGTAGTCATGTAGTGGGTAATAGTGGCCTTTTGAGTAATTAATGTTAAAACATCCAATATAAAAAATAATTATTTTACCTAAAGTGTAAATGCATAGTAAAGTCTACTACCTTTATATGACCTCTGAAACTCATCTTTTCAAAGTTTTAGATTAATTTCGCAATGTACATATATATTTGTTATGTTTGTTGTCATGTTCATTTTTTGGTTCATAAAAGGCTGTCATGGTGTTATTAAATGAACTGAGTATACTGTCAGCAAACTGTCGAGGTCTAAGAGATATAGATAAGTGCACTGATGTCTTAAACTATTTACAAAAATTAAACTCCTCAATAGTCTGTCTACAAGATACCCATTGGGTTGAAAGGGATTTGAAACTCTTGAACAAACTATGGCAAGGCCATATATTAATCAATGGACACAAGTGAATTGCTCTTGGGGTGGCAATAATGCTAAAAAATAACTTTGAGTACAAAATATTGGACAGCTACTGCGATGACACAAATAATATAATATGCATAGATCTAAAATTAGAGAATATGACTTTAAAAATCATCAATATTTATGGATCTAATATAGATTCCTCAGGGTTCTATGAAAATTTAAATGATATTGTGAAAAACAATGAACTAGATTATACAATCATATGTGGGGATTTTAATCTGGTATTAAACCCCGATATGGATTGTTGCAACTACAAAGCAACTAATAACCCATGTGCCCGTGCTCGCATGATATATATGATATCTGAACAAAACTTAATAGATACCTTCCACCTCCTCCACCCGTCTACCAGGAGGTACACTTGGCATCATAAAACTCCAATCAAGCAGGCCAGGTTAGACTATTTTTGTGTTCTGATAGTCTTTGTGGTCACATAAAGAGTAGTACTATAAAGCTGGGGTATAGATCAGACCATTCAATAATAGAATTAAAGCTAACATTATGTAACTTTAATAGAGGGAGGGGAACCTGGAAATTGAACTGCTCTCTTTTGGAAAATAAGGATTATTTGATTATGGTGAACAAGCTAATAGATTCAGAAAACTTGAACAATGCTGCATTAGTATATAACCCATGCACCATTAATCAAATTAGTGATCCAGACATTCACATGACCATTCCTGACGATTTATTTTTGGAGGGCCTGCTTCTAAAGATCAGAGGAGAAACTATCAAATTTGCATCTCCCCTCAAAAGGAAAACACCAACTTAAAGAGTAATTTAGAAAAAGAGATCAAACAACTTGAAGCAACATGCGACACAACAAATATAAATAAATTAATTAGTAAGAAAGAGGCTCTTGTGAAACTTTGTGCAATAGAACTAGAAGCTTCAAAAGTTTACTCTCGTGCAACATGGCTAAAAGATGGTGAAAAACCTTCTAAATTCCTGACATCCCTAGAGAACAAAGGATACATAGACAAAACTATTAAAAGGCTACAAAAATCAGATGATATATCAAACCAGGAAGATATTCTAAATGAAGTTCAAATTTTTTATAAAAGGCCTTTTTCACAACTAAAAAATGAATGTGAACCTCAGTTGGATAGAATTATGAGTAATTTAGAAACAGCATAGCTTTCCCCAGTGGAAGCTATGGGTTTAGAACACGAAATGTCCATTGAAGAAATAGGTCAGGTTTTGAAAAAAATGAAAAATAGAAAAAGTCCAGGCATCGATGGCTACCCTGTTGAGTTCTTGAAGGTTTTTTGGAAAAATTAAAGTTTTTTGTTCTAAAAGCATATAATTGGTCTTATACTAAAGGTGAAATGTCCATATCATTGCGACAGTGTTTAATCGCTTGTATTTCAAAAGGCAACAAACCCAGGATATTTCTTAAGAACTGGAGACCAATTTCCCTTTTATCATGTGTTTACAAAATTTTGTCATCATCAGCAGCAAATAGACTCAAGGGTGTCCTGGACAAATTGATTTCTAGAACACAAACTGGTTTCATAAGTGGAAGATATATTAGGGAAAACATTCGTTTGATCTATGACCTACTTCACTACACAGAGAAAGAAAATATTCCGGGCCTAATAATGTTGGTCGACTTTGAAAAGGCATTCGACTCAGTCTCATGGTCATTCTTGTACCAAGTTCTAGAATTTTTAAATTTTGGCACTAACTTTAAAAAATGGATCAAACTGTACAACGCTAATATAGTAGCTTCAGTTAGCCAATGTGGATTCCTATCAAACCCTTTCCCTATTGAAAGGAGATATAGACAGGGAGACCCAATCCCCCCATCTTTTTATCTTGTGTGCCTAAATTTTATACCTGATGGTCATGAATGATAAAAGTATAAAAGGCATCATGATTAGACAAAAGGAAATAAAGATAACACAGTTTGCTGACGATACCACTATTATACTAAATGGAACTGAAGACTCCCTTCAAGCTACTCTCAATGTACTAGAAATTTTTGGCAATATATCTAGGTTAAGAGTCAACACTGAAAAACTCAAATAATCTGGATTGGGAAGAAAAAGGGAGTTAAGGACAAACTAAATGTAAACAAGGAACTACATTGGGGTAGCGAATGCTTTTCACTTCTCGGTATAAATCTCTCAGTGAACTTGCAACAAGTTCCAAGCCTTAATTATGAACCTGCATTAAATAACATACGAGCATCACTTGCCCAATGGCCACGGCATCTATTGTCCCCCTTAGGAGAGATAACAGTCCTGAAATCCTTCATAATGTCAAAGCTGAATTATCTGTTCTTATGTATTCCAGATCCTAGTAAAAACTTTATAAAGACTTTGGAGAGATTATTCTTTAAATTTATTTGGAATAATAAGCCTGATAAAATTAGAAGAAATACCATCTGCATGGATTATAATTGGGGGGGGGGGGGGGGCTTGAGAATGTTTGATATAAGTGTACAGATATCAGCCCTCAAACTGAAATGGTTCAGAAAACTAGTTCAAAACCAAAATTCTGACTACTACGATTTTTGTATATATAATATAAAATCATTGAAAAAACTTTTGCATATGGGACCGTCGTGGTGCAATACTATTGCAATCAAGATTTCAAACAAATTTTGGGGGATGTCTTCGTAAATTGGAAAAGAGTACTCCAATCAGTACTGAATAATGCAGTCACATAATCTAACTTGTCCCCTATGGTACAATCCAAATATCTCAGAAGAAACCCTCTTCTTACCACAATGGTACAGAGTGGGAATTATTTACCCAGCTAATTTATATAATCGTGAAGGTAACCTATTGACATTAGAAGAAGTCAGAAATACTTTTGGAACTTATCTTAATTTACTTGACTATTACAGATTATGGTTAGGAAGAGAAAAATTCAGAAATAAAAATGGTGCTGGATTTCAGATTAGATTACCAGATGAACCAATATGGCCAGACATTATATCATTGATAAATAAATCAAAGAAAGGTTGTAAAGACTTCTACAATGTGCTTACAGAAAGAGATACTCCAAAGGACTTAGTCCATATGAAAGCTTGGAAAAATCTACTTCAAATAAATATAGAATTAAAAGAATGGAAAAACATACATCTGGCCTGCTTTAAAACAATTCTCGGTAACCAGATAATTTGTTTACAATATAGGATACTTCATAATATATTAGGAACAAAGGTTTTACTGTATAAAATGAAAAAGGCTGAGAACAATCTTTGTCGCTTCTGTAATAATATGCCTGAAACAATAACTTATGTCTTTGTAGACTGCCTATATTTTACTGAAATATTGGACTTACTTAAAAACTGGATTTACCAGGAAATCGGTGATGACAAAAAATCAATATTACTAGGATTTCGGGGTCACAGTACCATCACCTTCTCCATAAATGCCATGACCTTTATAGTAAAATCTTATTTATTTAAATGTTGTAAACCAAGTTTTAATGCAGAGAGTTGTAAACCAAGTTTTAATGCATTGCAGTTAAACATCAAGCATGTTTTGGATGAACAATCATACCTGTATGCCATAACAGATGCTACCGCTCGGTTTACAAAAAATGAATGCTTGTTTCAAACCTAATCCTGATTATAACTTAAATTGCAGTACAGATGCATAATGTCAATTGTATCGAAAATGAGTATTATTCAGTGGTTATGTGCTATTATTTGGTCATATCCAGAAAGAAAATATATATATATATTTCATGCTAGTGTAATGATGTGGCAAATATTGTAGCCTTGTATTCTCTGTTGTAATATGTGTTTGTTTTTATCATTGTATGTCCTTATGTTTGAAAAAGAAAATAAATATGGAAAAAGATAAAATTTGGTTTCAAGGCTAAAATTTTGGTCTCGTGTCTGACACCGGTATACATTGAAAATCCCTGGATTGAAAATCCCTAGATATTTAAAAACCCATAGAAAATCCCCAAATGGGGAAAATCCCTAAAATTAAGAATATAATAATAATAATGTACAGTACATTTCATCTTCCAAAATTGGAGTTACATAACATTACATACATTTAGGTTAGTTATATTGCCAAATGAGGATTGGAATTGACATTTTGTGTGGTCCCTTTATGTATTCAATATTAAACTTTTAACCTGCATTAAAATGCATACTTTTTAAAAATGGCTGATAATATTTCCTTTGATAGAATTGCTTCCTAAGTAGGTTTGAAAGTACTTATAATCTTATCAACCCTTAAATGCTTTGGAGGTGTTTGAGCTAGTTCAACTTCCTCCATAGTAACAAATTTAATTAGTCACTTGTCACATATTTTACAGTTTAATGTTCTGATAATTATCTGTACGGTGGTGATGCCAGGAAACACTTGCAATGAAGTAGTTAGTTGTGCACATGAGCTTGCTCTAGAAACATGCATTTTTGTGTTACTTGTCCTTTATAATAAAAACCTGTTCTATGCATACAAAAGACTCTGCTCTCTCAGTCATTCTTAAAATACTACCACAGCACTTTTACATAGCCTCATTATTATTATTGGTATCAAAACCAATACTTTTATATGGTGTCAGATTATTAATCTCAGTGCTATAGCTTCGGATTAATTTGGCATTAAAGGATACAGACACACAAATCATCAAAGTTGGGGTTTTACGTCCCGTTCAACAGCCAGGGTCATATTGGGACAGGTCCTCAGAATTGCCACTTGTGGGACTCGAACCCACAGAGGTGACAGCCTATGATTAGATGCCAAACTTGCTAACCACTAGGCCACTGAGGACCCACAAATCATCAAAGCAACTTCTGTAGTTTTGCTGAATTCAACCAAAAAAATGCAAGGATATGACAATGTCGGATACAGAGGATCATCCAGCAGGAACAGCAGAACCCACAGCTCCAATGACAGGAAAAAGTACTTCAAATTCTGCAATAAATAGCCATGTTCCACTTCCACCTCATTTTATTGCAAGTGGCGATCCAGCTGCCCGGTGGAAAAAGTACAAACAACTATGGGATAGCTTTGAAATCGTCACAGGGCTTAAAGAAAATAAAAGATAGTGCTTATCGCACAGCTACATTCATCACATGTATCGGTCTGGATGCATTGGAAATATTCAATGGACTTCCATTTGAACTGGAAGAGGACAAAAGAGACATTAAAAAGGTCTTGGAACTGTTCCAAAATTACTGTGTTGGTGAAACAAATGCCACCTAGCTATGGGTGGTACCTCTTCAATACCAGGGTACAAGAGAGTGGTGAAACATTTGAGTCATTCGTCTCCAGTCTCAGACAACTATCTCTGTCATGCAATTTTACCCCAACAGATACACAGCTAAGATGTGTATTACTACAAGAGCCAAAACTGACACTGAAGGTTGCAATTGAACATGGACGAGCAACAGAAACAACAAAGCGACAGCTCAAGATAATGGCCACTACTGATGAAGTCAGTATGATTAGAAAAAGCAAGCAGTCATTGAGCTACAAACAACAATGACAGGAAGCATCAAACAACTCAATTAAAAACTGGAAATACTGTGGAAAGAGTCATGCAAGAGAAAAGACAAAATGTCCAGCCTGTAGCAAAACATGTGGCTTTTGCTCTAAACCTAACCACTGTGAGGCCATGTGCATATTCAAAAAGCACCAAGGTAAAAAATGGCATAGGAAGGTGAATATGTGCCAAGAAAGCAGTTCAAAGAGTGACAGTGACTTTGAGTGTGTAGAAACTGTGAGATTAAAAGACACTCTAAATGCTGCAAACACAAATGAAAGCTGTTACAACAAACTGTTTATTAATATGCAAGTCAAGAAAAAGAATATTCGCTTTCTGATTGACACAGGAGCAAAAATGTTGTAAATGTCGTAACCAGATCCCTTGTGCCAGATAAGAGCAGAATTGAAGCTACCACTGCGAAACTAAAGACATACAACACTCCAATGACCACAGTTGGGAAAACACACATTCCCATGAAAAACCCAAAGAACCACACACAAGAAATATAGTGTTGCATATATTGTTGTTGATGATGAATCAGTACAGCCAATTATTGGATTATGAGCAGAGAGGAAGATGAATCTGACTACAATCAACACAGAAAACATAGCCGCAATACCTTCAAATGAACATTTGACACTAGATGAGATCACAAAGGACAATGTGAGCCTGGAAACACATTCCTCAGTGCAGCCAGTCCAGAATCCAATCAGGAGAATACCACATGCATTAATGGGTAGTATTTTAAGCAGGAGCTTAATCCCCTCAGAAAGTTAGAAGTGATAAAGGATGTTAGTGAGCCGACAGAGTGGCTCTCGAGCCTTGTCACAGTGAAGAAACTGAATTCGAAGATAAGAGTTTGCATTGATCCACAGCCACTTAATGCAGCACTCAAATGAGCCCCAGTAATGACTCCAATTCTTGATGATATCCTGCCACAGCTTGAAAAAAAATTTTTTTTTAGCGTTTGCCAGGGGAGACGTGGTTTTTATTATTTTCGATTAAAATTTTTATTCTGCTATAGAAACTGGTCGGTGTTTGATACATTTTATTGTTATTAGATGTATTGGGTAATAAATTCATAAACCAATTGGTTGGAGGCTGTTGGTATACCCAGATATTAGTTTAAAATCTAAACCCTGATAATTCCCGCAGCATCACTTTCATTGGTTCAAACACAAACCATGCCAAATGTATTACATGTAAAAATAGATATATATCATAAAAGTATTGTATGTTGGTTGCCAGTTCACATTTCCTGTCCATTGTTTGTTATATTTTGATTCTATACATCCCAAACATATGCACTGATCTTCTACTCCTTCCTAATCTAGTATCTTTTGTTTTTGGTACTGTGATGCTGTAACAAAAAGGTTTGTACGCAGGAAAGTTAGGTGCACCTATTTATAAATTTTAATTTTGGCTTTCATTGGTCATGCAGTGTACGTTTTGGTTCTGTTTTTCCATCCTTTTGACTGCTCAGTCAACAGCCCCCACCAACGAAAATAGATCGCCATCACCAAAAATTATTCACTCAAGTTTACTATTGCTTTTGTTGCCCTGCAGGCCCACTGTCGTCAAGTGACGCACTGTTTCAGAAATGTCAACCCTTGGTGGTCCATCATCTTGATTCTTTCTGGTGACATTAGCTTGAACCCAGGTCCATCAGTCAGAAATATCAAGCCTGTCTGCTGAATGCTCGGTGATTGCAAAACAAAATATCGGCCTTTAGCACTTTTGTCTTGTCAAATGACCTTGACATCATTGGTGTCACTGAGACCTGGCTAAGACCGTCAGACACACAGGGCCTAATGGATGAGATAACCCCTGCAGGTTTCCAGCTTAACCATGTCCCACGCAGGAACAAGAAAGGAGGAGGATTTGCTGTCTTTGTCAGGAATGACATTGATAGTGTGCTTTGTCAAACTGATCAGCGGGACACTTTTGAGCACATTACTGTCAAACTGTCAGAGCGTCAGTCAAGCCAGCTCTTAGCACATGTCATCTACCAACCTCCAAGCACCAGTAAAAGTAAATTCATTGAGGAATTTTATTGTTTCATGGAAGCGACTGCTTTGTCACCACATGAAAACATCATCCTGGGAGATGTCAATATCCATCTAGACAGTCAAAACTGCTGGACCGATAATTTCAACACAGTTCTGTCAGATTTTGATATTATTCAACATGTGTCAACACCTAAACACATACAAGGACATATCCTTGATGTACTCTGCACTAGTAAATGCCTCACTTCCTTAGTTCATCAAAATGTAAAGGACGGCATATCAGACCACCTGGCACATTTCTGCAGAGTAAAATGATTAAAAATAAAAAAAATTGACAAGATAAACAAAACTGAATTCATGTCTGATGTTGCAAATTCTGTGCTTATCCAGGCTACTTACAAAACAGTTATTTTATTATCACACCAGTATTTTCATACCCTTAGGAACTTGTTTGACAAGCACGCACCTATACATGAACACAAAACTCCACAACATGTCAACAAAGGGTTCATAAACAGCGAGATTTCAGTCAGCACTAAATGAGGCACTGCAAGGTTTAAATGGTGTTCATGTCATAGCAGATGACATACTGATTGCTGGCAAAGCTGATAGTCAAGCAACAGCAAATCATGATAATGACAGGAAACTAGAGGCTCTCTTAAAAAGATGTGTTGAGAAGTCAATAAAACTCAACAAAGATGAGATTTAGCTTCGATACAAAGAAGTACCATACATGGGAAATACACTGACCCCAGATGGACTGAAACCAGCTGCCACTAAAAGCAATCATAGAAAAGCCACCACCTACCAGATGGTGACTGGAATTGGAAGCTACATCATACAAAATCAATTTACAGCAATGAATAAATAATAAGATAATAAAACATTTTAAAATGATATTGGGGATTTTTATTTTGGGGATTTTCTATGGCCCACCCGAAGATTTTCTATGGGTCTGCAAATATCTGGGGATTTTCAATCTGGGGATTTTCTATCTGGGGATTTTCATATACAATCATGTGGCACCATCTTTTATTAGAAACTAGCTTGATATTTAGGTGAGACAAAATTTGGTTTCAAACTTAAGACTTGTGCATTGTTGTTTCAAATACTTTGGAAAAACTCACAAATATTATTTCATTTTAACAAATTTA
Organism: Sabellastarte sp. h YS-2021; assembly: GCA_964017235.1. Classification (NCBI taxonomy): domain Eukaryota; kingdom Metazoa; phylum Annelida; class Polychaeta; order Sabellida; family Sabellidae; genus Sabellastarte; species Sabellastarte sp. h YS-2021. The sequence goes on along the minus strand of OZ024927.1, from coordinate 143,772,659 downwards.
CATGGTTTTACATTTTAGGGTTTACAGTACCTCTTTTTCTGGAGGTCTGGTGTCAATAAGCGATAAATTTCGGTGAAGATCTCTGGAGATCCAGGAACAGGCTGGTCTCCTTAGTACAGTTTAGCAATCAGATTGTAGTATTCTTGGCCACTGCCTTACCCAAGTCACTGGGACCCTCCTCCTTTTTCTCCTTGGAACAACTCTTTGTCTAAATCTCATAATCATCTCATCTAACTCTAACATTTCCCTGAACAGTCTCTGAAATATAACCTGTATCTGTAGCAGCTCATTTATTAATCGATCCATCCTGTCAGCGCTGAAATGGGCAATGAATTTGATCACTCCAGTGAGCCCTATTTATCCATGTTGGATATGAGCAAATCATGATGATCACCAGGAAGCATCAGTAAGATGCCATTAAGTGATCTTTTAAATCTTTTGCATTGCATACCCAATCTTTTTCACTGTATATATATACCCTATTAGGGACGTCACCACTAGCCGACTAATCGACAATGGTTAGAATAGTGCTGTTTACCGGTTCATATTTTAAAGTCGGAATAATCGTTCAATACAGTGTAAAAGATGGCAGAAGGTCTGAATCCATAAAATATGTCCATATTGTCACATAAAATAAGATAAAATTAAAAAAACAGCCACGTTTTCTGCATTGTTTATGCATTCACGTAAAACTGGAGGTACCATATACCTCTTATATCGCCCACTTCCTGTCTCAAATAAACGAAGCAGAAGTTGCAGGAAAACGGCAAATTTATTTAAACTTGACAGATTATATGTATAGATTTTCAATTTATTTCACATATTTATCCTTTTCAAGCTTTTTTATAATATGAAACTTAGGATTTTTGGTTGTTTAATAAATTCGACAGTTATTCGATGTCGACACGAATAGTACTAAGCGATTAGCCGACATTAAATATTTGGAGTCGTGACATCCCTATACCCTATTTGGGTGGTTGAAAATCCAATTGTCAACCTTATTAGCATTCTATCATAGTGGTAATAAATCCTTAAATCTGATGGGGAAGTGGATCAAAACCCATTGCAAACCTTTTCTGCTATCACCCACTGTGCGCTGAATTGCAGAGGAAACAGCTGATCCAAGCAAAATCTGAATTGAGAGCCAGGTTTACGATTAGACTGCAATAGTGGAACAGCCCCATGATGACTTCAAGGAATCCCTTATTTGATCTTTGCCAATCAGAATGAATTATCTAATCTACTGCTTAGAGGTCTTCGTTGGCCTAGTGGTTAGCAAGTTTGGCATCTAATCACAGGCAGTCATCTGTGTGTGGGTTCGAGTCCCACAAGTGGCAATGCTGAGAACCTATCCGGATATGACCCTGGCTGTTCAAGCGGAGATAAAAACCCAACTTTGACTAATCTAAGGCTTTGCAGGTGCAGAGATCTTGATGCACCACACTAACAAAATAACTGACTAGAGTAATAGGCAAGGTACTGACTAAGTCAGTTGCAGGATGAGAGTACACAGATGAAAGAAACTAATGCACAATATATATAACTATATATAGTTTGGAGTTTATTAAACTTCTTTTTACATATTAGCATATTAGTTAACAAATTTTAGTCTGGTTAACACATATATGTTAAACTACTCCAGTTATCTCAAGTATTTACTAGCAATCTGTTTTATTAAATTTCTAATAATAAGATATCAGGCTAGTTTCACAACCATTGACAACCATTACTACTATGTTAATCTATATACACCATAGTTTTCTAGCTTGTGAAAAAGCGTATTTAAAACTGTTATAAAATAAAATAAAATTCATACCACAATGTCTTTTTACTTGTATAACCAACTATGTCATACTCTTTTATCTTTAAAAATAAATGACATAACTAGCCAAACTCCCAACATGTTTATAGTGTATTGAGCATTAGTTGTTGAAAGGTACGGGGCACAGCACTAGCTGCTTTAGGGGTAGAGCGTAGGTAGGTCCATATGGCTTCTGACTTCCAGGATCCATGTTGCTTTATTTTACTCAACTCAATATTATTATCAAATGCAAGTGAAGCCCCACTGCGTCTGAACGCATGAGCTGTGTATGTACTTGGGTTCAAACCCATGGACGTTATTACAAGTTTTAGAAATGACCTTACCCTAGGGGCTGTTAGCACCATCCAACCTCGTTTTGTAATAATCTGGAAAACTGGGAGATTTTTTCCTTGTGGTACTATTTTTAATAATTTTTTCAAGGCCATTACTGGACAAAATTCCTGGGCTATAAGGTTTGGCAACTGAACCACTTGCATTTCATTTGAATTTTGCATGGTTTTACTGCACGTTACTATCATATGTACTCCTGGAGGTCCAAATACCAGATCATTTTGCACAGGAAATCTAGTTCCATCAAATTCAGTACTTTTGTTTGGTAACAGAGTAGACAGTCTGAAGAAACCAAAGAACGCTACTGTGAAAACTGCTGCAAATATTTCACCATTGGTATAAGTTCGAGTTTTTCTAATCAATTTCTTCAACATTTTCAAATCAATTACTCCCTTTAACTTTACAGCTATGACAGAGTTCCTTTGTACAGACTTTATTAACATTTGAATGTTTCTAGAGTTAAACACTTGTGTGGGCCACTTCAGTAATGCAAAGTAATGTTTCAAAATCGACACTTGATTTCTTATAGAGTTACTTTTAAGTCCTTGCTGCGCCAGATATTCCAAGTACAACAGCAGTACTGCCTCTTCATGAGGTTGATCAAGGCACATCTTCACTGTAAAGGCCAGAAATTGACGGAATCCCGCGGAATATGCAGAAGCAGTCCTAGGTCTCAAGGCTGCCTGTATCCTCGCAAAAGCCTGCTGTTGTAAGGCTACCAATGCAGCACTTCCTGTAAATATACAATGTAGGAGAGCAATATCTATCCTTAATTTTTAATTTACACTTCTTAATAAGGGTTAATAGTCAAATACTGCTGTCGGTTATAATTGAAAGTTAGGCCATAGCATTTCACTGTTAACATGATTCCAATTGCAACAATTCTTCAAAAATTTTGCCTCTATAGCATTACTATTTTTATATATGTCCCAGCGCGATAACATATCTGCTTTAACATTTGCACTACCATATATATGTCTAACTGAAATTTCAATATTATTAATAGCTGCAGTAAACCACAACGTTCTACAACAAGCCATTAGCCAGTTATCTCTTATTCTATGTGATTGGCATGCTTGGACTACTGCAAGGTTATCGCACCAGACGATTACCCTAGTATTTTTCCATTTACTCCCCCATAGCTTGCAGGCCATAGTTAAGTTAGCTGCCTCTAGTTGGACTATGGACACCAAATCTTTTAACCTACTAGGGATACTACATGAATAAACTTCTTTATTCCAGATAGCCCCTACTTGCTGCAGAGATGCATCTACAAAAATTTGATGATCCACCTTGTGATTTTCATGTATTTTTACTGACCCATTAAAGTGGTCTAAGAATTTGTTAAACCACTGTACATCTTTATAAAAGGCTGCTGGTATTTTAAACTGACCTTTTACTGGGGCATTTCTGAGTGTTGCCAACATACGATTTATGAAAAGTCTAGTTGGCTTGACACATCTGTGTAAATATATTAATTTTCCTATCAGACTTTGTATTTGTTTCTTGTTGGTATACTCTTTTGTTGACCATTCCTTGCATAACTTTTTTATTTGAACCATTTTTTCATCAGGGATAGCTATTATCCCTGCCTGTGTATCTATTAATACACCTAGACAAGTAATCTTTGTACTTGGGGGCTCGACTTTGGTTTCATTTATTGGCAGTCCCACTTGCTTCAATAGATTTACTAAAGATAAAAATTCTGAATTAGCTTTATCAATTGTAGATACCCCTACGTAATCATCCAAATAGTTCATGACCCACGCCCCTTGTGTGCGTAGCGCATGCGCAAGAACGTCGGTACACATCTGACACGCCGCGGCCCCGATTTTCAGACCGAACGCTATACTAACGTCCACGTAAGTGGCGTTTTTCCATTGCAAACCAAACAGTGGATATGCTAGTGGATCTATTCTTAAATTTCTATACGCTCTTTGTAGATCCACCTTATATAATATAGCTTGTGACTTTGACTGTCGAATTTTTTCTAAGACTAAATCTATGCTAGGGTATTTTAAGACAAAATCGATTTCATCGAATTCTCCATCAGGGATACAACTATTGACATTATTACCTTCTGGCCAGGATAAATCGACTATCACCCGAACTCCCCCATCTGGTTTGTCTCTAGTCAACAACGGTGAGTAATTCGTATTTTCAAATGGTGCGTTCTCCAGTGGCCCTATCATTGCTGCTGCATTTGTTTCTGTCTCAAAATATTTGTCTACCCCTGAAGCTCTCATAAACGCTGAGGAGTGGTTTTTAATTTGTTTATTGCCTGTAAAAATATCCCAATCTATATTTATAGGGAACCCAAATTCTAAATATTCTGCAATGATAGGAAGATCATAGCTTTCTAACAGTCTTCTCCAAGCGCGTATATTCAAATCAGATGGAACTGGAATTCTTGCTCCCTGATAATTGGGTACCTTATACTTTAATACAGCTTCATGCATTGTTTGTAGCCATTGGCTATTATTTTCGAATGGAATGCCTTTATTAGTTGGTAAACTAATGTATTTTTTAATGGTAAAAGGGATGTAGCCAAATTGTCTGCCTATTATACCACTCTTCTCCACAAGAGTACTGTTTTCATTCGTAACACCTGTGACATTTTTATTTTTCAATATTTGGTTGTATTCAACCTCCCTCCCCCTGCTATAGTTACATATCACTTGTGATATGTTATCTGTTGTGACAGTTGAATTAAAACTGTGTGAACTAAAAGAATGTATGTGCAATAAATCAATGCTGTTTGAACTAAAAGAATGTCTGTGCAACAAATCAACGTTGTCTGCTAAATACCAAGTGCTTTTTTCTTGACTAGCATAGTTGTGGGATTTACTAGCCAGAAGCTCATCACGTTGATAATTTAACAACCATTTGATCTTTGACTCATTCGTTTCATGTAACATATCTTCACTTAAATTTTTCATGTTTGTATCTCCTGTCTTTTTAATGCTTTCACCCATATGGAAGGTACTGATTTCCCAACTTTTGTTAGTATAGTTATTCGCTGCAAGATCTAGAAATGCCAAGTTAAAGTTGCTTCTAGCACTTACCTGGCACCAATATGCACTTTGTACAGTAGTACAATTTGAACATTTGTTAGTATATACAATATCAGTACCTTCAGTACAGGTATTCAGCAAACCAAATGATACATCATTATCTGCTCGTGTACTATCACTCGCGTTTGTGTTGTTACTACATATTATACACTCCATGCTCCTGGCATGACCATTTTTTATGTTACTGTCATAGAATGCATCATTTTTAAATTCCAGGCAGTTGTTGCCCTTAATATTAAACATATTACCTTCACAATAATTAGTATGCTTTTTATCAACAATGTACATGCATATTTCATCATTATTGTTTGTAATACATTTGTTTACACTTGTACCGTTTTCATTGTCACAGGAACTTCTGTAACATTTTTGTTCCTCGACATTTTTACTAGGTAGTTGTTTTAGAATGCTAAACCTTCTGCTCTGTCTGTTTTGGCTTCACGACTTCGTTCTTTTGCCCCCCTTGCGCATTTTTTATCCTTAAGCATCTACACATTGGGTGGTCGTATTTCTTTTGTGTTTCTTTCCAACAGTACGAGCAATAGTGTTGGTACAACGTATTGTTTGACATGTGCTCATTGTCGAATCTACATTGACCTTTATTAAAATGCTGACAACATTGAGTTTGAATTCCAGGTCCACTAGTACCTTTGTTCACCTGTACAATTATTTGTGTATGCCTATTTTTGATTTTTTCAATTGCTTCTAGATTTTCCCAATCGACCTTGCCCCGCTCTAATTCCTGCAATACTGCAGCATGAGCTTTACGCGCCGTGGAAGCTGATAATTCAATTGCATCCTGCATAAGAAAGGTGAAATAAATCATCATATTCTCCCTAATTCTATTCTCAGATTGTTCTAAAATACAATGCATTATTCCTTGTACCCACTGTTCTAGGGACATTTCGTCGTACGTAGGTTGTTTGGAGCCTGTATTGACAGAGCAGAAGTCTTGTGGCCAACTAATTGGGTTTTTGATACGAGCTACCCCAGCCCTAAATCTTCCCGACTTAATAGCAGTATTTGACTTACCCGTGTAGTCTACTCGTGAAGCATTGTGGTATGCCTGCAACCTCCTATCTACTTCGGCTTGCACCTTCGAATCGTTCTTAAGTTCTTCAAATGACGGTACACGATCTGGGGTTGTCTTCGCCTTTGGTGAACTGTGTGCGGAAGGTAAGGCTGAGACGTCCCTCAAACTCACTCTTTCTTCTTGCTTCTGCAATCTCTCGTCTTGTTCTTGTATTCTGGTGTTCAGTCCATTCACGACCTCCAGCAAGAGATCTAACTTCTGTGCAATGGACGTATTTCTTTCTTCATTTCCCACACTCGCCTCGAGTTGAATATCATCGGTTGTTTTACTCGCATTCTTTTTATCCCCTTGTTTCTTCGTAGATTTATTCTTTGATGCCATATCCTAAATGGTTGAATCTCGACTCTGCCACGTATTTGTCTGTTTATTGTATAACAACGGCTTGGCAGCTCCACATTCAACAATTGTATGAATTTCTGGCTTTCAACCCCACAACTGGTTGTAAAACATGTTGCTGGAGGCTTTAAAGTAAATTTGGCGGGAGATTGTCTACTGCCAGAATTTCTCAGTATCACCCCACAGGAAGTTAATTTGCATATTATATTGTCTTTTTTGTAGGTCGTCCCAAAACAGGGCTAAAGGTGATGTTCCATGTGTTCGAATTTCCTACCTCCCCTTCAACTGAATTCGTCTGCTATTACATACGCATTTCATCCACAGTAATCTAGGACTGGGGGTTTGAACAAATGAGGAAGCTTTAGCTGACGAGGTGGGTTGTTAGACGTCTCCTTATTTACTGAGGGACTGGTTATTATAAGGAAAGGAATAAAGTTGCAAAAAGTTGGTGCATAAAAGACATTTAAACTACCACTTTACACCCACGGGGCACGTATAAGATAGACAATTAAAGTAACTCACGACAAAAACACAGTCCCCTTGATTTAAATAATTGTTCATTTCAGCTCATGATACATACAATACAGTGTCTTATGCTAGTGTCCTTAACTCTTGTTTTCCATTCTTGTCTGAAAGGGGGTTCCACAAACATTCAGCACGCAGTTTCTAGGTCCTTGTGTTCACATTTCAAGGGTCACCCAACGCCAGTGTAAAGTGCTAATGATGGGATGCATCTCTTGTCAAGTAAACAAATACCCAGTCATTGCGTATGGAAGTGAGGAATACTGGGCGACCAGTGTCAAATTCTTCCTTGATTGGTGTGTATCTTAAGTTTTTATCTAGCAAATGGTTGTAGAGGGACAGTTAAGGTTACTTTCCACACTAAATATAAGCTACAATACTTAAAACGATTGTTGTCATTTGGTGAAAATATATTTTATATATATTTTGCTTTGTATGTGTAAATTTGATTTACAATCAAATCCCAATTCTTTCTAAAATGACATTTTATTTCTTCGTTTTCAATTTGCAAAGTAACTACATTATCGCTCCCTAAGTCAAAAGGCTTGTAAACCTCCAGCATTAAATACTTTTTCAAGTCTTGTATAGTTAGACAGTAACAACTATGATTTTTGCCCTAAAGAAACTGTGCTTTATTCATCCGAGAATTGTAAGTACTATTTGTTAAATTTGTAATTTTTGCAACTATTGCAATCCATTTCACTTCTTAGCTGATACAAAATTTCTCTAAATGTAATTTATTTTATTAAAGTTTTGCTGTTATTCATTCCTTAATGGTGAATTTACGATAAAAAATCAGACGAATTTAACAGTTCTTACTGTACATGACTTCTAAATAAAACTCGCGACAGAGCCGTGCACGAATCTAATGAGATGAAATTTGATTTGACTGGCGCGCTGTCCCTTGAAACCTAAACAGACGACACTTGACAAAAAGGCGACAAAGATTCTTCTGGTTTACTAAAAGGTGTACCATTTCATAAACACTGATCTTTATCCAGTCTGGGTTGCCCTGTCTTCCCCGATCAATTTACAGTTACGTGTGTCGGTTCCTGAATGATGCTAACGAAGGTAACATAAATACTGCCACGCAACCAGCCGCTCTTAAACTATCTCTTCTAACCTGTTTGAGTGTGTGTTTGTAAACACAAGGCTAACATATACAAAACACCGACAATTTTGTTAGAATACAAAGCGGGGTTTATTTTAACAAGAGAAGACACTTGATACAACCTAAAGATAGACAAAATAAAAATGATTCACAAGAGGGGGCATATTTTTGCAACCCTACTTTTGCCCCCCCCCCCCCCCCCCCCCCTCCTCCCCGTCACCAAAATGGTAAATATTGTCAGTCTTAAATTAGAGAACGTCCGCGTATACACTGACACTGGAAAGAATTGAGATATACTATATATACATATTTGTTGATTTGGGTTTTAACGTCACTTTAACACTGTATAGGTCATATCACGACGGGTAGTTTTATGGGCAGCGGAAACCAGTACATACAGTTGGTCATGGTTCTGTACTGTAAACTGCCGACCAATGGTAAAGCCTCTCTTACATCCCGTCGTACGTGTATAGACACGTAAGTGTGCTGCAACTATTGTTGAAAAATATGAATGTAGCCTGGTAGTGGGGTAGTATAGATTTGCAGTGCAAACAGGGTGTATTCTCCCAACAACAGTGTCACTTCTTGAAGATCAAAGAACAGATTGCGACTAGCTATAGGTCATACAGTGGGTTTATATACACGCAGGGTACACGTGAGTGTATCTTACAGTACGTCTAAACAATGTAAGTAATTAGGGAGAACCTACAACACTTGCAAGGAGAATGCACGTGCCTAAGCCTCTCGTAAGTTACCCTTGAGGCATGGATGCGTTTGTAGACATCCTACGTGCACGCAGAGAAAATGCACATGCCAATTTTCATTGCAGGGCCTGTGCAACCTTGATATTTTGTTATAAAATCGCAAGTGTACCTTAAGTGTCCCTTGCAAATCAGCCGATTTTTCTCTGTAACCAGGATGTATGTGCACGTACGATGGGATGTAAGAGAGGCTTAAGCAACTACCGTCTCTCCCGCATAGGGTCCAGGGTTTGAACCGCTGAGCTCAGAGGGGAGGCATCTACTATGTGTGTAATAATAATACTATTAAATGTATATCGAAATAATCTAATGCATCTGTAATAACTGAAATTATGAGAATGCTACTAATGGTAGACTTTGAGTTTGACAGTATCAATTGTTCTATTGTTCACAACTTCACTGGGGAGTGAATCTTGCTGACAAATTGACAGATTGAGGTTAACGTCACTTTCAATTTAGGCATGAAGTTCAAATGTCCTCAGGTAGCCTCGTCCTAAGACTAATTGGGCTAGGATAAGGATTTGCAATAACTTTTAAGGACCATACATATTCCAGGTAGTTAAAAATCATGTAAATTTGCACCATTTTATATAATATTTTACATATCAGTAGAGCACTCCATTAAAAACAAGGCCACTGCCGCAGCGGTTATCTCCCATCTTCGAATCAGTAATAATGGAAAAAAGGTGATATAAGGCCTTTGTTGTAAGATAACCGCACTTGACATTGAAGAAGGGGCCAAAGGTAAAAGTCAGCAATTGGAAAAGAGTTTCAGGCCTTGACTTCCTTTAAGTTGTTTTCAGATTTGGAACCCTTAGTAGCAATTATAAGGGAGATATAAGGCCTTTTTAAATAGGATAATCCCTTTTAAGATGTGATCTGATGACCATTTTGTTTTCGAAACTAGGCCAAATTACTATCAGGCTAACTTTCCTAGCCTTATATATTTTGCGCATATTTGATGAACCTAGCTGCAATATTTCAAGTTTTAGAGCATTTTAATGATTTTTAAATAATTGGCTATGGTGGCCATTTTATTTTTCAAAATAAGGCCAAAATTTTTCTCGGGCAAAACATTTGACGGCCAGGACTTTTGATGGTCTGTCTTTATAGTCTGAAGCCATAGCACTAATAATAAGGGAGAAATAAGGACATTTTAGTGTGATGACCCCATTTAACCTGGAAGCAGGGGTCAAAGGTTAAAGGTGAAATTAAACATCTGGAAAAGATTCCCAGGCCATGACTTCCTACAAGTTATTTTACATTCCGAACCTCTAGGAGCAATATTAGGGGAAATATAAGGCCATTTAATAGAATAGCCCCATTTGACATTAAACATGTGATATGGCTGCCATGTTGTTTTTAGAACTAGGTCAAAACTACTGTCAGGCTAGCTTTTCTAACCATATATCTTTTGTGCAAATTTGATGAAGCTAGCTGAAATATTTCAAGATTTAGAGCACCTTTATGATTTTCAAACAATTAGCTATGGCGGCCATTTTGTTTTTCAAAATGAGGCTAAAAATTGGCAGAGACAGGTTTTTATAGCCATATACATTTCCTGCAAATTTGGTGAAGTTATCTGTATAAATGATTGAGATATTAAGGTTTTTGCAAAAAACATGACAAACGGACGGACGGACGCACATACGGAAGGTGTTTTGTAATCTCCCGACCAGGGCCTTCGGCTGCAGGCAGAAGATAAGAAAAAACAGAAACAGCATTTTGTTTTATCGTACCTTTACAACAGTATTTTCAAACTGATCGGCACAATTTCATCTTCTCAGTTTTTTGTTCTTTTTGTTCTGGTAAATGCAAACAGAAATGAAAATATTCTTCCCTTGCTTTAGCTAGAATAGATTTTAGAAGGTTTTTTAAATGTAGTAATTCTGAAAAAGTCTTTGAAATTATAAAGGTTGGAATACAAGAATACATGCTTGGCTGTCCATGTGTAAGGGTTTAGAATCTGACAAAATCAAGTTTTGCCCAATTTGCATTCCAGAGGGAAAGACCTCAACATTGACCTTAATCCTGGGACGTTATTCAGGAAAATGTCTTAGTCAAATCTTAGGTTTAAGTTGGTTGTATTTGTATACAGAAATTAAGCTTAAGACTTGGCTAAGACCTTTTGTGAATACTGCCCCTGGATACAATATTCACCAAACTTTCCAAGGCTACAACTGTGCCTGGTGTAAGACAGCTGGATAGGTGTATACCATACATAAATACTGCATGTAATTTGTTATGTAAGTTTTTACAAATGATTGATTTCACAGTACCAATATCGGTCGTACCATGGAAAAGGGTGTAAAGTCACACTTCATATAAGTTTGTCAAGATTTTTTACTGAAAACGTTTCTTCAGTGGCAATCACTTGCCAACTTAACTTTCCTACTTCAAGGTCAAGCTGGGATTTGAAGTCACAAACTGAGGAGGTGGGCGTATGTATGATACCCACCATGTCACCAACCAGATAGCCTGGCCACAGGCGTTTATATATAGTATTGACACAACTGTTTGACTGCAGTATAGTTATTTTTCATAATGTTCTTATATATTTTAGATTAGCTAACTGAGGAAAAGCCAGACTAGAAAGGCGCCTGATACAGTGTGCATTATACCAAAAATATTTCACCTTGACATTATGTTCACACAGCCTGGAAGGCCAGGCTACCAACCAAGCTGTGCAGGAGAGAACATCGCTTTGGGAATGTAGTTTATAAAACTTGTCTGAGTGCATTATGCTTCTGATATGTGGATATATTTCACCTGATATAGTGGGTGTTTCCACAATAACGTTTGCTACCACTAGACCAGTAATGTTGAATCTATCACTCGCTGATTTTATAGGCAGTGTTGCCTCATATCTAACCTTGCTTAATACTAATATATTTTTCATACATATACTCAAATGTATGGTACTCATAAAGCACGTTTACATGTTAGGAGATGTGTGCTCACCAGACAGAGACTGTCTAAGCAGCATGCTGATATAAAACCAGTACATGTATATGAAGATTACATATGCAAGTTGAAACATTATTACATGTATGTACATTTTCCCTAATTGTAAAAAAATGTTGTTGTCAGCACAGATCACCCAAGGTGCGAGTCTAATCATGTAATAAAAATTGGGTTTTGTTTACCTTTTTCATCCAACTCTATGTTCATATATACTGATTTTTATATCATTTAGATTAACAAATATATATTGAATCTGTAAATATGTTAAAATGCAAGTAGGTATACCATACATATTAAATACTTAACGATATGACATAATTACTACATAAGTTAAAACTCATTTCCTTTTTTTTTTCTTTTGGATCATAGATTAGGCTAGGATATGTCTGCAAGCTCCTTGTTTTTAACACACAATCGTTTCAGAAACCTTGAAATGGCTGATAACAGCAGATTCCTATCAACTCCTCAGTGACCCCAAATCTAACCCCGGCGCGTGCAGTTACTAATGGAAAGAGTGACACGCCCCACCCCTCAGCCAATCAAATCGCGCCTTTCATTATTCGTTTCACTTAACCAATGTTTCCATTGGCTCTCAGTGTCGTGGGAATGTTGGACCCTGTAAAAGCAAACAAACCATAGTGTTATCTTACCCCCTCCCCTTTTCAACAAACTTTGGTTTTGCGGCAGCACACGCAATAACTGTTACATAGCCTTTCTGTTGGTGTGTTAGCCATATCTCTGAAGAAATTTATAAATGATGTCATTAGTATGGGATACAGCGACAGACTGTAGTATATCTGGGTTGTAGCTTTTATATATAGCTTACAGATTCTATAGCAAAATGGACTGAGTGCAACAAAACTATCAAAAAGTACAATGATGAGTTTCAGTCATATATTGGCCCAGAAGACTATATTAAATATTACAAAGTTATAAAATTATGCTATTGATGTGCCTAATTGATTCAATTATTACGTGTACACACAATACAATATTTCAGCCATTTTGTCTTTAACAATCTAAATGTGACAAAATTACAAATATTCTTCGGGAAGCTTTATCTTTTTAGAAACTTTCATCCAAATCTGTTTGGCCTTTTTACTTCTCCACAACCATACTGACAAACAAATATGAATGTACATATGTAACATAATCTGCTAGGATTCAAGGGGAAATTTGCATTTTATTTCAAAAATATATTCAATTTTGTTGTTTTTGACCCATCCTGAAGTGTTGAATGGAAATATCCACAAACCCAACTGGCAGCTTAGGTATTGCATATCACCTGTGTTACTGTTAAATATATCCACGTAAGCATTACTGCTGACATGTACACTGTTACACTTAAGGTGTCACTTGTCATGTTTATTTTAGCATCACAGTTGATAGATGCATGAGTTTTTCTGGATGCCTTCACATTTGTGCTTCAGCTCTGTATTTTTCGTCTCCAGTAAGCTCACATTTATATTTATTTATTTATTACTCATATATGATATATTTTACCTCTGAGAAAATGGGTTCAACTTTTTTTTGTCTGAATGTGAGTGAACCAGTTGGTAGTTGCTTGCTACTTGTCCTTGCAAATATTCTGGTGGTTTGCAGAATAGAATTACAACCAACTAGTGTACACATTAGTCTTCCACCTCATCAGTTCTCTTTCATGATATACTAGTAATCAAGGTGTTTGAAACAGAGATTAAATCTAGATTGAAGAATGATTTAATTAATCATGGCTAAACTGTCCTCTGAAAGATTACCCATACAATGTGTAATTAAACTTTTCCTACAATTATTAACAAGTATTTTACGCCAGGGAAAGGCTAACTAAATTACACGTTCACACATGAAAACTCCAAGACAAACAACAGGCATCCTTTGACAAGTAACTCGTGGGAATCACAGGAGGGGAGACTGACTTGTAATGATATGAAAGATCCCAGCCAACCACTGGTACATCATTCTGGTATCAGCCACCTCTGAGAAATCATCAATCAATCTTGTTATAAGGTTGTCATATACTTATGTATGTCTTAATAATTCTCATGTGCAAATGAATTTGTAATTATAAAACAGAGCAGTGTGAAATAAATTATCACAGCAGTAAATATAGTTGATAGTTTTGAAAGTGTGTATTGCAACAAAGGAGGAATTTTGTTTTGTTAGAAATATTACAATTTGTAGGAATATTTGTTTGTTCGTTGGGTTTGAACTATGGATCAGAACAATAACAGATCTCCCTGCAAGAAACCGGATCTGATCAGAAAGGTATGTGATGACTTACTATATCTGAATGAAAATGAATAGGAAAAAGATGCAATTTATTCCATTTAAATGGAATGGTGTTCCATTTAAATGGAATGGTGGGCAATAAGTTGATAAATGATGCATCAACTGACCTCAAAAATTGTCAAGATAATATTTCTTTGTAATATTTTTCATTTTATATTAACTTAATGTGTAATTGCTGTAACTGTGGTTTGTAGTTTTTGGTTTAAAACAAGTTACAGATAAAACTTGGTCCTTAAGCTCATTTCTAGTTAATAAACTTTGAGCTAAATATACGGTATAAAATACTTGCTTTTTATGACAAATTTTGTTTCATAGAAATCTGTTGTTTTGAAACATAAGGATCAAAATATTTAATGTCCAGACAGATCTTCATCTTAACATAATAATGCAAAAACAGACAAGTCAAAGTCCAGAAGTTTATTAATATTTTATATAGTTTTATTAATTTACATATTATATCAATGATTTTATTTGGGTAACTTGATGGAAGTAACATATTGTATCAATAAATATATTTAAACTTTAGAAAAGAAAGCCCTTGATGGAGAAACGACGAAGAGCAAGGATTAATGCTTCTCTGGAGCAGTTAAAGAAACTGGTTCTAGATGCAACTAGGAAAGATGTAAGTAATGAGGAATCCAAGATGGAGAAACAATAGTCCTTGTAGAATAAGAAGTGTGATCTTTGACCACAGAGGTCACCACTTAATATTGGGTAACAAACAATGCACTGAACTTTTATCACAGATTGTCTAAATGGTTAAAAGTGTGAGAAATAGAAATAACTGGGCTAAGAGAACTTATGCTAAAATCGGAGAATCTTCAGTATGGTCAGTTTGAACAATTTTTTAAAACAAATGTCGCATTTATTAATCTATATATGAAAAGATAACGTTAAAATCCCCGCAATAATTTGCTTGTCAATTATTCAAAACAAGGAAAATGTTTCTTAAATTTTAAAAATTTTGGTATAGTTCGTGTTATTCTGTGGTGAAGTGCATGTTTGTTTCAGTGCATTGTATGTATATAATTTATTTCATCTCATGCTCGTGTGGTTAATATACATGTATGATGAGGTAGTTCAGTGAGGCATCGACGGTGGTGTTAAAACACAGTTAAGGTGGGCACTACACCTATTCACTTGTTTGGGCTCAAGCCCATAGCCACTATTGACCACACCTGTGCTAGATATTTGGGACTAAAATAGTGTAGCTAACCTAAAGGGGAAATGCCAGGAACGTTGTTTAAAGATATGGATAAATACATGGCTGAACAAAAAGTAATGGATAAGGATACAGAACAAGAAGTGAAAAGGATCTGTCAACAAACTCATAAGCTATAAACTATGTTAAAGTAAAGGCTAAATGTTTCACAGAAAGGATATACAACGGAGGTATTATTCACACACAAAAGCAATGATTTTATCTTTCTGTATAATTAAATATTCATAATAATGATTGATCTTTGGTGCTTTTTATGCATTGTACAAATCCTAAAATGCGTTTAACAAATGACCGACTCACCTCCCATCTCTGAGATCAGAGATCGAATCCCAACCCAACCTCAAGTGGGAAAACTGCTGTTGGTTAGTTATTTACGAAACAGACCCTTGACCAACTGTATGTACTGGTTTCATCTGCCCTTCTAACTTCCCGTCAGAATATAATTGACTCAAAGGTACTGAGCCCATGTTTAAGTATTTGATGGCTAAATGTGTTCTTAATGCTGAAACAAAGCGTTAATTTATAGAAATTCAGAAAGTAATTAATTAACCACATTCATATTTTATTTTCTGTGTAGATTTTAGTAAAATTAATTATAACAACCGTGATAATAAAAATAGAAGAACAGTAATATAATCAAGAATTTGCCAGCAATATTTGATGAAAACTTTAAAAGCTTTCGATTGAAATAGTATTCTCTTTAAACTTGATTCACTTTTCGTAGGCATTTACTAAAACAACAACAGTTGCTTACTTTAGAAAATCTGCCCATCTGGTTGTAACATTTTTTTTTCACTCTTGAAAATTAAGAACAGATATACATGTCCATGACCGACCGTGAGAAAGTTTAGGACTTCTAAAAGGATGAATAATTGAGAAGTGTACATTGACTGTATACTTACAACCACAGAGGAATCTGGGAGTTGTCAATTGTGACAATATACCGAAAGTGTGGCGAGTTTTGTTCTCACAAACAAGTTTACAAGGTTCCCCCCAAGATAACAGATGTTTTATCAAATTTTATGCCTCTGTTTCACTTTGTCGAATGGCTCTTTTTAGACAGCCCACATAGTTCATGATGGCGGTTATTTCAAGCATTTCACAAAGTGGTTCCGGACACAAAATGTTTTCAGAATTTTGTCAAAATGCCAGTGATGAGGTCAAAGTTAGGGTTTTACGTCCCATTCAATAGCCAGGGTCATATTGGGACAGGTCCTCAGCACTGCCACTTGTGGGGGGTCAAACTCACACAGAGGTGATAGCCTCTGATTAGATGCCACACTTATTAACCACAGGGCCATCGAGGATGTCTAATGTCAATGAAGACATCCAATCCCCTGTGAATCCCATGCAGACATCCTCCCCAAATATTGAGTGGATGGAACGAGAAATGAAAGTAGACATGACTCCTCATCAGTAGCTCGTGACTTCCGCAAGGAAAGGTTTTACTAGGCGTAATACATCGTAAACCATTCAGAGAAATGGAAGTGTATCAGTATAGATAATGTCTTATGTTTCTACTTTCTGATTGACCACACATCTACATATATCCCAAGTGAATAAGTAAGGTCAAAAGGTTGCAAAATTACCATAGAATTCTACAGGAAACAGGTGCTTGCTTCACAATGGACATAAACACTGTAACATAAGTCAATAATCTGTATCCTCTTTTGCCAAAAAAGACCCATCCGTGATCCCCAAATACTGTGGACTTAAGCCACAAAAAGATATACATGACTGAGGTCCAACAAAAGGAATTAAAACACCCTCTTGTGTAATTCTATCGATGACAATAAAGATGTAACAAATTGACAGAAGAGTTTGAGGCGATTGATGAAATTAGGTGGACTTCAAAGGGATTTCTCTATGAAGTTTATTTCCTATGGCACGTGATTTGATGACGTAACTTATTGCCACGTGCGATTATTACGTGGTTCTATCAATTGAAACTGATACGATCTACTCTGTGATGTAGTTGTGTGATTTCTCACACCTCATAGCACGAGATAGGAATTAGCCTTGCTAAAGGCTCGAGTTTCTTTGGGGAAAAAATCTGTTAGATAATGAAGTTTCATCAGAAGTTTCAACTTTTACATATACTGTTTTTTATCTCAGCAAACTGCTTAGGCAGAGAATGATGAGTTTCTATCTGATGATATGTCCAAGTGCTTTACGAGTACCGAATATCTGTGTATATGATTGAAAAAGATACGGTACAAATTTGAGCCTTATACAAGGCTAGATAGGAATATATTAAAGAGTGGTTTAATCCCACTTGACAAATCAAGTTTCTTTAGAGGAGGAATCGTTTCAAGTTACTTGAAGCTTACAATATGTTGGCTTTAATGTATATAGCGTGTGCTGGATTTTCAGATTAAAAAGCATCGAGTGGAAGTGATTTGTAAGGACATAAACGCAGTAGCCTTGAGGAAGACTCTAAAGTAGCATTAACCGGGAAATGGTGTAACGCATATTTCCAAAGTCGATATTTGGGACATGGTGAATTTAAAACAGATAAATGTTTTTAAAAGCAATCAAATCGTAATGAAATGTTGATGTTTTTAATATAAAATGTCAAAGAATAATTTTGTGGTATATACAATGGTAAAACATTAACTATACGCATGATACCACGACTGTACGATCGAATACCAACAAATCAAAACTAGTGGGACATGTACTGCTGGGTTTCGTAACTTTGCACAGCTTATAAATCTTTTTTTTTTGTTCAAATTACCATCAATATCTTTTGATTAGTATATAACTTGGCACAAACTCCACGTGTAAATAGCCGTTATATCAAAGGCAAGTAATTGATTCACCTGTAGTACAGCATTTCAAAGTGTGGTAATTCAATTTGTACACAAAATTGACATACTTAATGGACATAAATAAACAATTGATATCTAGCTTACAATTCATTATTCACTTTGTATGCCAAACACCAAATAGGCTGTGCTGTTATCCTGTTATAATGACAACAAACTAGCAAATACTAGTAGTTCACCAAGAAAAATATGGGGTCAGTACCTTAGTGATTCTAAAGTCTCTTACCTCAATGACCCTGGGTTCGAGTGTGTCTTGTGACAACTGTGACTTAAAGCCCAGATTGAATGATCAAAACATTTAAAACCAGTAAAATGCGATGCTTACAGAAACATCTAGACATATACATGGCAAATGCTTTACAATTAAAATATATCAATAACTCTGAAGGTATGTTTCTCCATCTGAAAACCCCTAGCTAGTCACATCAGGTGTGTGTGTTTGTGGCTTTTAGACTAATATTCATAAGGAGGCTGTTTTGAACATAAGGATTTGACGGCCCAACAAATGACAGAGCATTCTATATACATATCCTTGTAGATAGCACCTTGAGACATGCAGAAAGTGATGGAGCAATTTTTTTTCCCCTATAGAAGAACATTTCAGAACCGAACCAACAGCAAGGCTAATAAACAATTTATGCTTTCATTTCAGTGATTGACTCCATGGAGTACCATTAAAATTTGTTCCCAGAGTTTTTGGTTTTCTTTTCACACCCACATGCTGTTTTAAGTGGTTAACCAACATGTATGCAAATTTAGAATGAATATTATTTGATTTCATGCCTCATTTAAACTTATTGGGTCTGACCAGACTTTGTTATTTATTGCTACATTAACTTCTTACTTTTCCCACAACATATATGAGATAATAGACTTGCTCAAAAACGTTTTATTTTTTATCCATCATTTAGCTTAAACACTTAGATTCGGTTCTGGAATAAGGGGGATAGTTCCTGAAAAAAACCCAATAAGTCAGGGCTGCTTGTTTCTCCGAAAGTATCCATATATTACACAAAACACAAAAAAATGCTCGGTAAGTCTAATGAGATAAACATGTTTGTGTAAGAGGTCAAAGTTAAAGTTTTATGTCCCTCTCAAAAGCTAAAGTCAAATCAGCACAGTCCCTCACTGGATTTCACATGTTTACATGGATGGGATTCGAACCCACAGTTACAGATGTGAGATCAAGTGATTGAATGCCAAACTTGCTCTGATTGAGTCAGCCTCTAAGGTCTCGCCAAATGCATGCAAAATCACTAAAAGAAAAAAAAAAATCCCCAAATAATCCAAGACTGATCATCAGTTAGAACAATTTATGTGAAATAATAGATTCACTTGCATAGTGATATTTATTTTTCACTTACATGGTGACATGTGGTATCAAATCCAGCTTGTAACAACCTATGGGATTCACCCAGGGCCTCTTTTTATTCGTCTGAAGAGATGTTATTAAAACCCCCGACTTTGTCTTAAAACTTTCAGTAGTTACATTTACTTGCACAGACTTTCATCAAATCCTTTTGTTTTAGGTCTGAATGACTTTTTTTCAAGTATTTCGTGCTTTGTATTTCCATGGGACAGTAGAGTTTCCACCATTCAAATGAATTCATAATGATTCCATGTCATTTTTTGGAGGAATACGAAATACAAAGACTTGGAGTAAGTCTAATACTTGCATGCTCAACCCACAGATACAATTCAGCATCATGCAGGAATTACATCATACTTACATTCAGGACTAAAGGAGACAGACCCTTGTGGTCTTATAATTAGTATTTATCATTCACCTACATCTAAATATGATTATGTAACATTAGGAATTAAATAATCTTTTTTTTTGTCAAGTTCCTGTCTGAGTGTAAACATAAGGCGTGAAGATTAAGAGATAAACATCACAGTTTGTTAAAGCCACGCATACAATATTTAAATATGCATGAGAGCTGCAGTCTCAGCATATAATTTCAAATGCTGTTTAGTCACACGGAAACAGAAGGAAATGATGTAAAGTTTAACATGCGGTTACGAATGACACGTAAAAACGTTTTTTTTTTCCCTAAAATGAAATCATTTCCTTTACTTCATACAAAAGCCAATGTGAATGTAATAATGATGTTATGCACATATAATTGACAAAGTGTTATTTTAACTTTATATATATATTTACGTAGATGAAACTTTACTTTATAAATAGCAGCCAATCATTTTGTCTGTAGCATCCCCATTTATCTCCAGACTTCCATGCAAATAATATAATGATAGGAAATGCCTGGCAATAGTTACAGGATATTCTGTTAAATGCCCTTTGTAGATTATCACTCATTACAAATTACTAAACAAACAATAATTCTTTTATACCCCTATTCAGGGGCTGGAGGTGGGAAAGTTGGTAGTTGCTTGCCATTTCTCCATGGTTTTCAGTGCTGAATCTTGACTAATTAGTATACACTCCGTTCATCCTTCCCCTGACCTATCCGTGTTCAAAGCCATGTAATTAAACGCAGACATCATCTCGCGAGATTTTCTCTCTCTCGACAAACGTCGAAACGTCCTGTTGTGTACCTATTCAAGAACATATTTTATACTTTGACTTGCTCATATCTTACAATAGATATACTTAAATATACACATGTATAACAACAGATACTAAATTTATATTTTATCCATTTACATAAATATATAACCAAGAGATCTGTATAAATGAAACAATATTAAATCGTAGGGGTTATAGTTTCCCAGAATTTCGTACCTTGCATACTGGACTACTTCTAGCCAAAAGTGAGTGTAAATAATTAGCCAATTACAATGAATAGAGGATTAAGTTGGTACAGCCATCGTCTTAAGATAGAAGCCACATTTGAGATCAGTAATTGACCAGTCACATGCCATGTGGTCACTGACCAGTACTGGAAACTGGGGGATAAAGTTGATGCAACCACAACTTAAGATCACACACACATCTCAAGATGTTTGTCACAACTTGCCCCCGTGAGTTGGCCCAAGGAACAATTCGAATTCGAATTGTTCCCTGCCATGAGTTGGCGCCCAACAATACCATGTCCACAATTGATATATGTTAGTGACATATTTGATCACGTGTGAACTGACCCCATCGCTTTATTATGATGTTGGAGCCCAACTGAGGAGTCAGCCCATCTTAAGATGAGCTATAGCCCAACTTAGGATCTTAAGATGGGCTAGAACATATCAGCCCAACTTAAGATAATAAAACTCAAGAATGATTTTTATGCAGAATATAACATAAACTGTGAAATTTCAGTGTTTAAATAAACTAGCATGGTTATATTCAAGTTCATGATTAAACAACCAAAGGAGTGTGATATAAATTAATATTAAACTGGCTGGTTAATATTAAATTTTAGCTTTAAAACATTCTTGAGTTTACTTATCCTAAGTTGGGCTAATATGTTCTATCTAAAGATGGACTGACTCTTAAGTTGGGCTCCAACAGTGACATCACACGTGAAAGCTGAAAAAAAAATGACACTACAATTTTATTTTTTGAACTGTGATAGAATACCATTCTTTAAAAAGATTTGTGGCAGTGTTTTCCTTACCTCAATGATTACATTCACCTAGAAGATGCCAAAAAGTGTTACAAAATTTAAGCCCAAGTCTGTAATCAAAACATTTCTAAATGTTTGTAAATTCAACATACACTGATTACAATATAGACCACTATATGATCATGTCATAACACATTTCGTCTGGTCTAAGAATTTTCTTTTTATGATATAGAGGTCCCGTGGGTCTATCAAGAGTTTGCTTTCAACCCTAATCTATATAATCTTCATAACAAGATCTGGTCTATTTATATAAAAAGGCACACTTTCAATTGTTTAGATTTCACCAGCAAGTGGTCGTTTCCTACTGAGAGGCGTGTTCAGTGCACAATATACGAGTTTATTACAAAAACATGAAGACAGAGTCTCAAAATATTAAAACAATCCAGCCATTTTCCCACGTCTGGTATGCATCAGCGGTTTTGTGCAATTATCCTCAACGACAGTTCCCGCTAAGACGTAAAACAAGAACCAGCTAAAAATGACCCATGCGCGCGCACGTATGCGCAGCAATACTTGACTAAGCTGGGCACCTTGAATGCTTTGCTTTTAGGGACCATCCCGCGCCATGGGAGATCCCCCTGAAAATAGTTATATAAACGCGGGGTATACAAACCACAGATGTTTATTCTTTACTTTCCTGGGAGATAAGAATCAAAAGTTTGACCCCAAAGTGGCTCAATAGGTTTTAGTTTTGTAACAAAAAATAGAAAAGATATGTTTATCCAGTCCCTGGAACTATGTGGTCTCTCTCTAAATATGGCAAGCTGTACTCGTGTTCAAAGATTTAACAGGTCAGCGTAGCCTTCTATAAGGCGTACTTTAAATTAGATGCTTCAGATATATTAACATTTTAATATAAATAAAAGGAAAATAGAACTTGCAAATATGTTAATAAAGTGTTATAATAAAATCAAATCATGTTTTTGAGACTCGGAGTTCGTATATACAAAACTGAAATTAACCTTGGTATTTCGAATATTGGATGGAAACTTTTAAATTTTTTTAAAAGCACCAAGATTATTTT
This sequence comes from Sabellastarte sp. h YS-2021, assembly GCA_964017235.1. Classification (NCBI taxonomy): domain Eukaryota; kingdom Metazoa; phylum Annelida; class Polychaeta; order Sabellida; family Sabellidae; genus Sabellastarte; species Sabellastarte sp. h YS-2021. Next base: position 143,749,699 of record OZ024927.1, on the reverse strand, counting down.
GGTTACAACTGGCATATCCGAATAAGTGTCTACTATTAGAGAATATTGGATTGTGAACAAAATCCCTATCTCATGTTGATTTCTATTTTTTAGATTTCCTTTTACACTATTTCCTTTCATTTATATTATGGTTTTCTTGTTATAATTTTTGAGTAGCCATTTTTGTTAAAAGTGAAAATGTTTCTTCCGAAATGTATGTAAAAATTGTTTCCATGCGTGATCATAAATAATAAACAGAAAATTGTCAATTTTAAAAACATGTTGGACACTTTAAAGAAACGATAAACTCTCTCAGGGTTAATATAAATCAATGTGAAAGATGGCCGACAGCAAAAGTGAATACAATGCCCAGTCACCAAACTGGGTGTTTCTCTGTGCCAAATTTTACTTGCCAATTTATGAACATGGTCTCTATATTTTGTGTAAATATTTATCAGATATCACAGATATCTAACAGTGATACCTTTTGTTGGTGCTGGTAACAAAAATTCAACAATCTCGGCTGTCGGGTCTGGTATATGGAAACGGGGATTATAAACTGAAATAGTGATGATGGCAATGGCACTGATTGTCTAACGTTAATAAGACCTAATGTAATTGGCATCATGGAAAATACTTTCCTGTTTTTTTAATCTTTATTTATTTCAAACGACGAATATGTGAAATTACACAACAATATTTGAAACGGTCTACAAGGGGGAGGACTTGGTGGCAGAGTGGAGAGAGTTCGATTTTACCCTGAAGCCTAATAATATATTTAAGGATTTTTCTGAGACTTCTCAGTTAGGGACCATAGTCGTAACACATTCACATCCCACCTCTGAGGTCTGCAATTCAAACCCTGACCCTATGTGCAAAAGTTGGTAGCTGCTTACAGATGGTCGGCAGTTTACAGAACAGAACCTTGAAAACTGTATGTACTGGTTTCCTTTGCCCATAAAACTATCTGTTGTGATATGTCCTATACAATGTTGAACGGAATATTAAAAGCCAAATAAATAAATTTTTGTCGATATTAATTTTGAGCCTTATGTCGAGGCTAACATCAATAATTTTAGGAATGACAAAATACTAGGATAGCCAAGGTATTTTGAAATTTAAAAAGAACTATAAGTAGTGTGTATGTAAAACGGTTTCTGAAAATGTTCCCTATCTGATTGTTATCATTAAACCAACACAAAAGGCCCCACGCATAAATAAAACTCAAAACAAAAAACCCACGAGAAAAGCAACACATCTGCTTATCAGGATCTTCAGACTTTTATCAACATTTTGACATTTTTTGGAAAAAAAATAATAGCAAACTTTAAGCACGTGGGAAAGCTTGCAGGGGTCTTTCAAAAATTACGAAATTGTGCCTTAATACAGTGTGAAGAAATCTTTCAAATAAATAAAAAAGCAAGAAAGATAAAAGAGAACACCTATTTTCCCCCTATTTTCAAGGTATAGATAAGGTACAGGACATTAAGTTATGTAGGTGCAACATAAATGGACTATGGTACAATTCCACTGATAACCCTATATCTGAAAAAATAAGCAACAATGAGTGTGAAGTCTTTTTAAATGGTTACACTGGGGTTATTTAATCCATTTATCTGGATATGTATTACACATGCAATAATGTATTTCGTTATCAATTGTTTTGGAAATATGTAGACAGAATTATTTAGTGTATGTGCTGTTGTAATCAATGGTTTTCAAACCACGAAAAAAGGTTATACTGGACACATGAAATTATAATAAAGGGCTGATCACATTGTTCTGTCTGCTTATATCAACATGTATTTGAAATTGAGTTCACCACCTTCCGTAAATGGACCTCATAGGTGGGTAGAGCCGCCCTTTATTACAGCCATTCCACACAACCCAGCTCCACTTCACCTCTCCAGTATGTAAATTTTAGTTCAGCACATGAGGCATTGTGACTTCATGAAAACATTGTGTCATTTGCATCCAACACAAATACAAATCCTGACTTATTAAACCTAATGGATCCGACTAAAATACGAAACACATTGTATCACAAATGAGCCCTGACAAGCTAAATAAATATATAGCTTTTGAGGTCAGCACAGAACAATGTGATCTAGTATTACAACAGTTATTTTTTTCTGTTCAATTGGTTTACATTTGTTTAGTCATAATAATACAGTATATATGATATTGTATTATCCACCACACAAGGTATTTGACCTAAAAAGCTGGACATACAGACCAGGCAATATTTTTTTTGTATGCACAGTTCTATGGATTATTAGCGTGACAAATGCATAGACAAATGTTTATTATTTAATAAATATTTCCTTTATAACATAAGCTACGAGTTTGTTATATATGTCATTCTACTTATTTTTGTTCATTAAAGTCAATACAGAAATGACTGATAAATCTCAAGTTAAAAATTGAAGCTTTGATTTATTTATTTATTTGGTGTTTTATATCAGTTTCAACAATGTACAGGTCATATAATGACAGGTAGTTTTATGGGCAGAGGAAACCAGTATATACAGTTGGTCAAGGCTCTGTACTGTAAACTACCGACCATTGGTAAGCAACTACCAACTTTCCCTCATAAGCTTTCATTTTCATGCAGTGATGTTATTATATTACTTGTGACTACAAATACTTTATATTTTTCTCTAATTTTTAGAGTGCCAGATATTCCAAACTGGAGAAGGCTGACATTCTGGAATTGACAGTGAGACACCTTCGAGACATTCAGAGGTCTAACATTTCCTGTAAGTTACATTTTTAACTGCTGGAATTAAACGGCTAATATAAATCTGTGAACTGACCCTTTACATGTATATCTGAGTTATATAAGAATATACACCATGTCAGATAAATGGGAACTTCACCTAAGACACAATAGCCTTTGTGACAAAGTATTTGTACAAAGATAACTTGACCAAAGATGCAACTCTGTAATGAAAAGTGTGGTAATAATTATACTAATTGTTTACAAAAAAAAAGACTTATGTTGAAACTCCAATACAGGTAATGACACATATACGTATCAAATTTCAAACCTGAAATGATCTTGGAAAATATTTTTTGTCATAAAGTCTGACTTGCCAGATTTATGTTTATAATATTTATACTTTACATATTTACAACTTTCAATGGCACTCAAACTTTATTCACAGTCATGGAATTTATACAACAGACATCCAAGTGAATTTAAAGAAAAGCCATTCAAACATATCTGTGATAGACATAGGCGTGCAGCAAGCTTGTTTCTTAAGCATGCAACAATCTCGACTATTTATTTACAATAATAAATGCCAACCCAAGTCAGCATATATTCTTATCAAGAACACTCAGAGAGTGAACACCTGCTGCAATGACCAACACCTCCAGTATTGCTTATGTGTGCAATGGTTAAAAAACTTGCTAAATGTTTCCTGGATTATGACAATGACCCTGATCACTATCAAAGTGGAATCATCTGGTCCTTGTGTCATTGTTGACATTGCCTGAAAATTTCACCAAAACCTGTCCACAACCTTTTGAGTTATTTTGCAATCAAATAGACAGACTGACAGACAGACAAACGCTCACAAGAAATCACACAATCTTCTTGGAGGAGGTAAAAATTAGAACTAAATTATACTTTTGACAGTTTTGATAGTCATTCTTAAAATCTTTTACTATGTATGTTGTTCTAATTTACAGGTGCTCTAACACATAACCCACATGTCCTTACCCAGTTCAATGATGGATTCGTGGAATGTGCTTCAGAGGTGGATCGCTACTTGTCAACCATCAATGGAGTGTCACGAGATGCACACATGCGAATCTTGACACACCTTTCAACACTGGCACAAAAGGGACGCATAATTAATCAGCCACCCAGTCCAGTTGGAAGTAACTGTGGCCTTGGGTTATTGCCCAATATGTCTGTATTTCTGAAAGCTGGAGCTGAAGTGTGCAGCCCTCCACCAAATATGACCATGCCTTCTCCCACCCCCTCTGCCACATCCCTTCAGACTCTACCTGGCGTTTCTATAAAATCATCTGTCTCACCTTCCAATTCACCGACATCATCATCCATCCAGGAACAGATGTGGCCATCATACCATAAACTTCCGCTGTCTCCACCTTCTTCACCAAGAGATAACTTCCAGGAGAAGTTGGTGCATCAGTCAAATATGAGATCAAACTCCGGGATTTTGCCATGTCAAAGAATACCAACTGCTGTAAAGGAATACAATGCCAAACCTCGAGAGCACCAGCAACACCAGTTCAGGGCATCTCCGGTGTTCAGTTGCAGACCAGATATTCAGAGGGAATGCCAAGATCACATGGTGAAGTCCCAGACATTAGAAGAGAACAGGCAAAGAATGATCAGTGAAAGTCAGCAAAGAATGATCAGTGAAAGTCAGCACATGCATCACATGTCAACAAAAGCTTTGCAGATGTTCAGAGGTGTGGATGACAATGTATGGAGACCATGGTGATAACATGTCTATGACAATTGCTTTGAACTGATGAGGAACTGTTGATAAAATTATTGATTTATTGTAAATTTTTTTTTTTATATTTCTGGATGTATTGTTCAGCTGTGACTGCTATATTTACCAAGGGTTTTTTTTGTAGCCAAGAGAAAATTGCAGCTTCCTGTTTTATTTAATAGTACTGTATTGCTATAGGCAAATGTATCTATGGACACATGACTGTAGTAAAAGTCAGGGATGCTATGTCCTAAATAGTTTCTTAAAAGAGAAAAGTTTACACTCTTGAACAAAACCTCTGTGAAATTACACTTCTCCTATATTTATAGTTTTTTTTCCTACCAATAGGCCTGAAGAAGCCCAACTTGGTGCTGATGTATTGCTTATACACCTCAATCACACTACAGACAGTATACCTATATGTGTGGGCGTTTTGTTGAACTGAGACTGTTTCCAGACTGTTATAAAAATGCACCAATTTTTGTCTTTAAAACCCCCAGGTAAAGACTTGTGAGAAAGTCAATAGTTTATCAAATGTAACTTTATGTACTGACTTGAATTTGCTCCTTCTGGATTACTATCTATGTTACCATTTATTAAATCAATAGAATGTAATATGGATATATTAGATCTTACAATATATTTTATATTGATATAATGTTTGTATTTTGTATCTTGTTGTAACTCATGTTAAGAGTAGAAACTGAAACCAACCCCCCACTATAAAATGTCTTGTAATGGATAAGATTTCATTCAACAATTATAGAATTATATCCACTTTGTACAGGGAAGAATTTGTATATAAAGGTCTTAAGATATTTAATAAAAGTTTCATAAAATCAATAATATCGTCACTGGAAGACCAGTCATGCAAGTTCAATGGTTAAATTAATTTTGAGAAATGAATCTGTTGTATGGACCTTGGAGTCTACTTGTACAGAGATTAAGGACTATAAACGTCTATGATTATCAGATTACATTACTTGTTTTGCATTACTGTCACATCTATGTGGAGAGGATGTATCTCACAGCTTTCTGCAACCAAGAAAACTAAACAAATGTGTTTCACACATGATATTTTTTATTTCAGTCTTTTTTGTCATTTTATTTTCATGCAAGTCCATTAAATATGTAATATTTACATATATTTATAAATGAATCAACATTTTCTGTCCGTTGCTAAGGTATCAGTCCATTATCATTGTAACAATATAGTATTTATCTACACATAATTTCCACTGCGATATTTTAACACACGTAAATGAACAGAGTATTACACAACATTCCAAAATACATAAAAGTGGTCAAAAGGTGAATGATAGGTGTCACCATGTACTCATTTAGGTATAAATTAAACTATACTTTATGTTTCATCATAATGTACTCGTACATAATTTTAAGATTCAGCCAATTGTTATTTTACATTCAACACAAGCCAGTTACAATCTTGTCCCCTGTTGACAAGTGTCATAGAAAGCAGGTCTCAACTTTAAACACAGAACAAGGCTAACTGGTAAAATTATAGTGTACAATATGCTTGGCACGTATCTCATTACGTTATCATTTTATGATCATAGAAAATCTCCCACAAAACTACAAGATGAACAATGTGACTACAAGCAATTGTGAACACTTAATTCACAGCGTGCATACTTGGCTAAAGACTTGCTTCAGGTCTTACAAATTATATCAAACACTCTTTCTTCAAATCTGAATCTCTTACAAACAGAAGTTCACAATGACAATTGGATTCCCGAGAGAACTTTGGTTAAGCCGGTGTAACGGTGTATTATGTATGCCTGGCAAATTCTGCATCCCTTCTTTGATCTTTCAGGGGAAACAGAATGTGGCTGCCATATTTTGTATCCCCACACACTTTGTTGGGGACACATTATTTGGTGCTACACCGGCTAATTTTCACCAATTCATAAAGTACCCATATATTACACACAAAAGACAAAATGACTTTTATCTACATTAGCTACTATGATGAACCCCCATTAATTTCCGCCAATTAGTTTAAAAAGTTAAAAATGCCACCTGGAGGAATAACAATCCCTTTAATCTGATGTAGAACTCTAGAAGCGACGTTCAGTTTATGGGTCTCATATAATGGGTGTACTATCTTTTTATCATTGTGCCAGATATTCTTTCCCTAATATTTATTCATGCCCACACTTCTATGATTCTAGTGAACTGCTCAAAACTTAGAAAAGTGATGAAATCTCCTTCAAGCGTGAAATTTCCACTTGTATAGAGATAAGGCCAACAAAGATGTATAATATTATAAGTATTGTTATACACTAATGTAGGAAGATAGATGTAGTGATGCAATCAACTCACTAAAGCCCTAGGTGTATGGACTACCCAACACAAGACAATACAAAATGGTTTTTGTGTGGAGGAGTTCTCCAATTTTTATCACATTACTAGTTGTCATTATCACATACGTCAGTTCTCCATGTTCAGATGACCATAACTCCCTTTTGTTTGGTACAGTTTTGACAATTTTTTCACCACATTGATGGCCAAGTGTACAGATGTATTGCAGTGTACTGGTCATTTTGGTACATCCGGGCTTTAACGTAACATCTGTACTTTGTACGGTGTATGTCAAGCAAGTGGGTCAACTACTTTGCACTTTGTACAGGAGAGCTCACAATTTTTCAACATATAACCTGGGTTTCTGGTGCATTCCCCATTGCTTGCCCAATCTGCACAATAGAGGGACTTGTCTTGGCAAGTGCTCTTCCAGTCATCTGTACAAAGACCAAAGCAAAGAACAGAAGTCAATTTAGATTTGTTACAAAAGGACTAACATATTTTACTATAGGTTACTTTTTAAAAACAGTTAACATATAATGGCGATTGGGTTTAACACTCGTGCAAATACTGTGTCTTTGTGTGCATTCATTTATCCGTCTGTCTACATCATAACTGATGAATGTATCTTTGTGAAACATTTTATGTGGATAGGGTCTGACCAAAGACAGAAGTGAATAAATTTTGGGAAAGATCTGATCACACTTTAGAAACAAAAAATCCCGAATTTTCAACAGTTCCGCTTTCACTAATTTTAATCATGGTCATGATATGCGATTATGAAGGTTAAAATGAAAAAAAAACAAAATTGGGTGTAATTACAATAAGGAGACAGTTGGCTACCTCGGCAGATGTATGCATACTACGAGTGCTTTGTAGTATTATTAGAGTGACATTGAGTATTCTGTTATATCATAAAATTTATAAAGTGTAAAATTGACTGAAGGCCTGTCCTGTTATGGTCTTATCGGTTATAAGGGACTTAATCACCAAAGTTTAACCTCTATTACAATGAACTGATTCATATACCTGGGCTGATTCAGTGGTCTGGTTGTTGGCAGGTTTGGCAAATTCAGAGTTGGAGACAGTTTAAAGCAAAAATGAAATATTTTCAAAATTATTTTTTTCAACATGTGGTTTCGTGTCACTGCACTTAGTTGACTCGGATAAGGGACTGCTACATACTCCATATTGAATTTGATTTATTTGGTTTTAACATAGCACTTTATAAGGTTTAACATAATATAAGTTACATCACCATGGGTAGTTTTAAGGTGCAGAGGAAACCAGTACATACTAGTCGGTAAAGATTTTGCACTACCAACTGACATAGTAACTACCAACTTTCCTGCATAAAGGCCTTGGGTGGGATCACAGAGGTGGGAGGCAAGTATGGGATCACAGAGGTGGGAGGCAAGTATGTTGCCCACTACACCATTGAGCACCTTCTAGACATCGTGCAATGGCAGCTTTTAGTTTTTATGGCTATTCCTTATAATACCGCATATATGGCAATTTGTGGGAAATACCAATGGCATGTTCCAATATGACTTCAGCTGACCAAGGTTACATAAAACCTCAACATTGTCCACACCTGATTTGAGTTTTTGCAGTCCTTTACAGACATCACAAGCAAAGGGACATTTCTGGTACATCATGACAGGGTTCCTCTTACAGTCACCTAGTTCTGCATGCTGATAACAGTCCAGGAAACGATCCACGCAGTCTGAAAAACACCACTCGTTTTGGGAAAGTGACACACAGCACAAAATAGTAGAAACTGAAATAAACAATTTAGAGCCAATTATGATCACTGATACAAAATATAGCGTTCAAGCTGTATTTTGCTCGGGTGTGTGCCAATTTTGTGTACCCATCTCATGTAGAAATTTTCATTTCGCCCATTCTAAAGCACTATGAAAGGTTCATTAACATTTTTGTGGGCAGTATATTTATGTTGTGCCACTGTCTCAATGCTTATTCTGACCAAAAGAAATTCACGTTATGACCTGATCACACTGTAGATGGCAGAAACATTAATGGTAATAATGCCTTATAATAAACCCAGATACACACTCCTAGCTGCATCTTTGCCACAGTAGAGAATAGGAATTGTGAGGTTGAAGGCCACAGTTTGAGATAGACAGATACTGTAAGATAAAGTACTGTTACAGCAAATATAAAACTGAACTGGGGACACACAAATACAGAGAATGGCACAAGATCTTGTGGAAAGGTAGGGAAAGAACTGCAAAAGTTATAGAAAATCAGAAATAAGAAGATGTTATTTGCAGTGACTTTCATGCTGCCTATGGTAGGCAGAAATGTTGAACAGTTTCAAACCTCAGAAAGGCAGAGGCAATAACTGTATGCAAAATTAAATCGTTTCATATCTTTCAGGACAAAGTTAAGGAGATAATGCTTCTTTGGTTTTGAATGTGTCACTTTGATTTTGCTCTATCTTTTTATTTACAAATGGACAACCAAAAACAGGTTTATGAAATGATACATTTCTAGTTTTGTATCTTCTGAATACAACTGTGTCCATAAGATACGATAAGATACGGTGCAATATATCTTTTGCAGTTCTATTGGTCTAGATGGTACTGTTTTGTCATGGATCAAATCATATCTTTCAAACCGTAAACAAAAAAGTAAAAAATAGGTGATAGTTTCTCTGAGGCAGTAATTTTCCCTTTCAGAGTCCCCCAAGGCTCTGTGCTGGGTCCTCTCCTTTTCACCCTCTACACTAGTCCCCTCAGTCAAGTTATTTCAAAATTCAAGGTTACTCATCACCTGTATGCCGATGACACCCAGATCTACCTAGCAGTTGACTCCAGGAATTTTGACTCTAGCATGGAAGAGCTGACCGAGTGTCTCAAGTCTGTACAGGAGTGGATGGACGGTGTCAAACTAAAACTAAACCCAGAAAAAACCGAATTTATCATTATAGGTCAAAAAGCTGTCAGAGAGTCGCTTGCACCAAATTTCCCTGTTCCACTCCTCCAAAAAAATATCTCTCCGTCGGTGGAAGTAAAAAATCTGGGTGTTATTTTCGACTCAGACAACTCCTTTGACAATCATGTTGCCAAGGTTTGCAGAGCATATTACTATCATCTTCGTGATTTGCGACAAATTTGCAAATTCCTTGGAGTCAAGACAGCAATGCTTCTGGCAAATGCTATGGTCAGTAGTCGTCTAGACTACTGTAACTCTTTACTCTATGGAGTAAGCAAGTCCAACATAGCCAAACTACAGAGAGACCAGAATGCTCTTTGCTGCATCATCTTCAGACTTGACAAAATGAGTCATGTTACACCCTTTTTGAAAAAACTCCACTGGCTCCCAATTCAACATCGCATCCTCTTTAAGTATTATCTTTTGGTATTCAAGGATATTAATCTCTCACAGCCCCCGTATCTCTCAGCTTTAATAAGATTGAGCAGTCTCACTCATAGCAACAGGCTATCTATTTCCTCAACCCGCCCTAAGAAGCACATAGGCAGGCATGGCTTTGCAGTAGCTGCACCAGCTAAATGGAACAAGCTGCCACAGACTGTCAGATCTCAGCAAACAATAGATGGTTTCAGAAGCCAGCTAAAGACCTACTTGTTTAGGCTGGTATACCCACCACCTTACTTATACCCTGACGGGTGCTTTTTAGATGTCAACCCATGCCTGTCCCTGGACTCTCCCTTCTTGGACTCAAGCGCATTTAAGGATTTGTATTAATTTTGCGCTATATAAATCCTACTATTATTATTATTATTATATGGAATGAATGCAAAGGTATGATTGTATCACCTTTGTTAACTTTTTATTGAATATTCATTTAACAATAAGGTTGCTGCAGTTGTATTTATGCTAATAATTTATCCATAGGCGTACACACGCACAACCTCTCAGTGGAGTCAGGAAAGGCAGTGACCCTAACACTATTAGACCTCTCTGCGGCATTTGATATGATTGATCATTCTCGTCTATATGACTGTTTCGGTCTAGATGTTACTGTTTTGTTGTGGATCAAATCGTACCTTTCAATCCGTAAAAATAGGTGATAGTTTCTAGGTGGTAATTCTCCCTTTCGGAGTCGCCCAAGGCTCCGTTCTGGGTCCTCTCCTTTTCACTCTTTACACTAGTCCCCTCAGTCAAGTTATTTCCAAATTCAATGCCACTTATCACCTATATGTTGATGACACCCAGATCTACTTAGCAGTTGACTCCAGGAACTTTGATTCTAGCATGAAAGAGCTGACCGAGTGTCTCAAGTCAGTACAGGAGTGGTATAGTGTTAAACTAAAACTAAACCCAGAAAAAAACGAATTTATCATTATAGTTCAAAAAGCCATCAGAGAGCCGCTTGCACCAAATTTCCCTGTCCCACTCCTCCAAAACAATATCTCTCCATCGGTGGAAGTAAAGAATCTGGGTATTATTTTTGACTCAGACAACTCCTTTGACAATCGTGTTGCCAAGGTTTGCCGAGCATGCTACTATCACCTTTGTAATTTGCTAAGAATTCGTAAATTCCTTAGTGTCGAGACTGCAATACTTCTGGCAAATGCTATGGTCAATAGTGGTCTGGACTACTGTAACTCTTTTAATTTATGGGGTAAGCAAGTCCAACATAGCTAAACTACAGAGAGTCCAGAATGATCTTTGCCGCATCATCTTCAGACTTGACAAAATGAGTCATATTACACCCTTTTTGAAAAAACTCCACTGGCTTCCAATTCAACATTGTATCCCCTTTAAGTGTAATCTTCTGGTATTCAAGACTATCAATCTTTCACAGCCCCCACATCTTTCAGCTTTAGTAAGATCAAGCAGTCTCATTCGCGGCAACAGGCTATCTGTCTCCTCAACCGGCCCTAAGAAGCATATAGGCAGGCGGGGCTTTGCAGTAGCCCCACCAGCTGAATGGAACAAGCTGCCACAGACTGTCAGATCTCAGCAAACAATAGATGGTTTCAGAAGCCAGCTAAAGACCTACTGGTTTAGGCTGGCATACCCACCACCTTAGTTATACCCTGAAGGGTGCTTTTCACATGACGACCCATGTTCTGTCCCTGGACTCTCCTTTCTTGGACTTAAGTGCATTAGAAGATTTGTATCAATTTTGCACTCTATAAATCCTACTATTATTATTATTATTACATATATATCACAAGTCATATACTACTGGACAGAGTTTGTGTATAGCTTATTGCAGATACCGATCCCGCATATGGTAATTCAAACTAATTCTTTTTTTTTTCACTTTTTACAAAAACAGTGTTTTATGATCTACCACGGGGCATATTTGACCTAAATAGGGGATATGCAGATAGGGACATAGCTTTTGTATACCCCTGAGCCACTTTCTGTTGATCCTTATCATCTCAAATCAGTCAACAAGTGCCAATTTGTCGTAAGCATTTCTGAAACTACTATTAATTCTGCCATATTTATCATAAAAATGTATATTACAGAACTTCTACTCTTTCTGTGGCATAAAATGACAGGTAGTAATGGCTGAGAACCGCAAGTTAAAAATTGAATTTCTTATATTTACTGGAGCCCCTGATTCTGTGACAATCGTTTTTGCATTCTTTTTTATAAAATATTGACTTATGTACTTCTTGAATGACACATGAAAAATATATTACTGGATAAGATGACATAACATTTATGCTACACATTACATTATTGTCATCTTTATCTTTGGTATATATTTTTCCAAGTATACCTTTGACTAAAAACTTACCTTGTTTTGGAAAATAGCACATCTTATCCGATTTGTCAAAGCAACAGCCAACATGTTCACAGGCCCTAAAATTAAGATCACCACAGCTAATTCTGTCTTTAGTGGACACCTCCTTACATTTGTCTGAAAAAATATTATCCAACAAGGCAACCAATGTTATGTTAATAAAACATATGTAGTAATATGAAGTTTTAGTAGGTATTAACTATAAGTTTGTATGTCTGAAACTCGGTGGCTTTTTTATTTATCATATTTATTGACACACAAGGGGTACCAAAACAATTTTTTTGCACTTTCATACAATAAGAAAAGAGACTAGAGAGCTGCTTTGACAGCTAGCAAATTTAAATATTTCCTTACTGTTAATAGTACAATAAGCCCAGTGGCTTTTGGTCATCGAAGGGTTTTGTTTCTAGATTTGACTTTGTGAGTGATGCATTCCAAGTCGGTATCACTCTTTGGAAGCTTCACTCAAATAGATTTCTTAACATTTTTGAAAATGGGACAATACCTCATTTTATGTGAAAAGGAGCATCTTAAAAGTTATCTGATAAAATAACTATACACTAGTATATTTGTAACCACTATTAATAAGTGCTTTACTTGACACCTTTAAAACTCCCTGTTGTTCTTGGACTAGTGCAAGAAGTCAGCTCACGAATAAAAAAATGTAGACAATCTTCAACTGGCCTGGCTATATTTCTGGCTTTAGAATTCTGTTCTGTCTCATCGTTGCTCCAGCACCTGTCGTATGATGGAGATTATGCTCTATAAAAGTATCGATGGCACAGCATAACAATGAGATGAAACTTAAAACGTTTCATGATCTTTTCCCAGAAGTTCTTACCTTTCATCAGTGGTCCTTTCACACATAGCTGAGTCACATGTTGGGCCCTTTCTGCAAAATGACAACAAGAAAACACTCGTACAGCTCAGACATCCACCAGGACACAACAACAAGATTGTTCATTTGGATTTAACGTCACTTTCAACACACTGTGTTGACTATATCACAATGGGTAGTTTTGAGGGCAGAGGAAACCGGTATTCTGCACTGTAAACTGTTGGGCATTGGTAGGCAACTACCAACTTTCCCACATATGGTCAGGTCTGGGGTTTTGAACAGTCAACTTCCGAGGATGAAGGTGAGTGTGTTAACTACTACACGACCGAGCCTCCCTATCAATATAAAATAATTCAGAAAGACCTTTTCAGTACATTTGGAATTATATCATGAACAAAGTCAGAGAATCATTAAAATATAACTTCCTGGTTTAAGTAACTGTATCAAATTTATATAAATTCAATTTTAGGGTTTTACACCTCACTCGTATCAGGGCTCCCAGTACATCCCAGTCATGTTGCCATGACTACAAAGATGAGTGCCAAGATATTACATATCAAACTTACTGACCACTATATCACAACATTACAGTAATACTGTACATGAAATTTGAATAATGCATTTCGGTTAAGCTTGTCTTTAAGGCTCTATATGGTCATTACTCTTTCATATGAAATTCTCCCAAGCTTACTTTTGACCCATTGAAGTTTTCCAACCAATAAAGTTTGTCACCTGCCCTAAAAATCTCTAAGTCAAGCAATGTTCATTTTTGAACCGCTGCATCAAGTGCATGCAAGTTGCAAAACGTAATGTGCTGTACTACGGGTACAATAAAATTTAACTGTGAAAATCTTTTGATTTTGTCACAAAATACAAGTGACAGACTTCAGTGGCTGAACAGTACTTTTATTTCAAGTTTGAATTTGTTTCCACAAATATGCTGTTTACAATTTTATTTCTAGCATGTTTGTGTCTTTTTCTCATAAACATAATGAAAACTTACCCAGTTTGAGGTTCATTTTTGGAATATCCACTGCAACATAAATATCATAGGTATGTTTTCCTTGGTCGATCATTAGGCCTTTTACAGTAGCGGGACCAGGGCAATTCAGTACATAGCAATTTGGAGCCTGGAACATATGTACAGATACCACAGATTTATATTTTTCATAAATGTGAAAGAAATTACATAAAACATTTTCTTGTTTCATGCAGACGTTTTGGCACAATGTCCCTTCTTAGCCCCCCTTTTTTGTGATGTATAATGTTATTATTGATGATGCAATTCAGTAGCTATTTTGTTCAATGGTATAAAAACAGGTCCAAAGAAATTAATATGATAAATTGTTTTAGATCAATCTGATAAAAAATACAAATTAAAGTTCACATATTTGTCAGCATTTCAGTATCATGAAAAGTGTGAAAATATGTTTGTTGGGATCAAAGTTTTCATAAAAAATTTCTTTATGAAATATCTAATTGTTTCTACTTTCAGCAAATATGTGATATTGATGTTTGATCTGTATCTGACTTATTAATGGGTAAATTGTGGATCAGTTATCATGATGTTGTTTTCACATAATTACATAGAAAAACTTGAGTAAGGTCAGACGTCCAGAGTAATCAACATTTATGCTCCAAAAAAGGATAAACAAGAACCAATTGTATTTTTGTTGATGACTTTGTAACACTAATTATGCATAGTAAATGGCACTGGTGAAATACAATGGGAAAACTTCCCAAGTGACATAAACAGAAACAAGGCCGAAACGTGTTTCGGTCCCCTAGCGTAAGAGCAAAGCCTTCAGAGACACGAGTAGTGCACTCAAGTGGCAAAACATCCCAGTACTAACGTAGCCCATCGCCTCTTAACTTCTGTAAAAGACGGTCATTGTGGCTATGCCACAACTTCTGTAAAAGACAGACAGTCATTGTGGGGATGCCACAATTCATGAAAGAGTCCGGAGACAAAAAAGGAACAAAAACAAAGTGATTCCTAGAAGTGCGAGCCTCGGTAAATATATCACGAATGAAGATGACAATATTACACGAGTGCGTAACACAAGTATTATATAGTTAATCTTCATGAGTGATATAATTTTTCTGTTCATATGTCTAATGAGAGATGTTTTGATTTTATGATCAACCATTTTATGTGATTTATGAGTTAAATAAATGCATATTTAAAGACAGAAGTCCGTCATACATATGTTACAGGCAAACTGTGTAATCAGGCATTTCTCGAAATGCCTGGAATTTTTAGGCATTTCGCGAAATCCCTGATTCACTTAGGCATTTCGTGAAATGCCTAAAAATTCCAGGCATTTCATGAAATGCCTGGTTTTGAGCTTCAGGCATTTCGTGAAATGCCTAAATATGATTCTCCAGTCTAATTTAATTTTAATCAGATTTTTCCATTTGATCTTTTGGTTTAAGAAGACAAATTTATTTCACCAGTAGTTTATTGTTGATGATACAAAATTAAATGTTTACTTGTTCTTGCAAGACAAGCCACCATGACAGCGACTATTGCACTTGAGTTTTGATTTGAAGCACTGGCACTTGTTAGTACTACATTTTTTGGACCCAGACATTAAACAGTTACAACGCACAAATCCTTGTCCACCAGAAGGGCCTTTCTTCAGTGCTTCACGTACAGAGATTCTGTCATCAGTGTTCACATCACTGTTTGTCAGTAACCTTTGCTGGCAAATTGTGAACTCATTCCTGGTGAATTTGTTCTTTAATAACCCTTGTTTCACTGCAATGGTGTACAAATCATTGTCATCACGGTTGATGATAACACCCAAGATGTTGCGTGGGTCTCCCCTCCCTCTATCTACCATTGGAATGGGGACGGCCACATTATCCCCTTCATCTCCTGCTTGTAAAGTGATACGACTTCTTTTCACAATATGCTCTGCCTGAAAAGCCAATGCTTCCCGAGACCTCTTGCGCTGCACAGTGATGTTACTTTGGCGAGATGCTACTACTGTGTGAGGTGCTGCACTGAGTGCTGATGGAGAACTGTGAACTTCTAATGAAACAGAAGAAGCCATGGTGAGTTGTGGTGGAAGTGGGGAGCCAACAGAATTTGATGGTGCTGTACTTTCAGCTGGTTGCATCTGTACTGGTGGTGGAGATTCTACAAAAGCTGCTGGTTCTGGATCCACTAACAGTGTGGTGGGCCCATCAGACGATGCCATGTGTTGCTCAGTAGGTGTATCATCTAAATTCATCAATGGTGGCACATCTGAGGAAGTGGATTGGTAATTCATTACTCTCTGGTTCATCAGTCACCGGTGGCTCTTCTGGGTAGTGCTTGGTTGCTCCAGTACAGACAAGAGGTCTTCCTCTGTCTCCAGACGTTCGATGATCTGCTGTGGAAGACTGGTTGTTATTAATCCCACCTTGGCTCCACACCCAAACATAGCAGAATAAGGTGTACACTTGATCCCAGCATGATAAGCATTGTTCTTTTGAATTTGGACAAATCTAAGCCCAAGAGACCAGTTCTGAGTGTTACTGTCAGACAACCAGGCAGCAAGCATATCCTTTATATCTGCGTTGGCTCTTTCTACAGATCCTTGGCTCTGTGGGTGACGTGGTTTACCATGGACAAGGTGAAGTTGTGGCCATAAATCTTTCAGTTCACTGATAACTTGGGCAGTGAATTCTGACCCATTGTCAGATTGAAGTATACAAGGAGCACCAAAAAGCAAGAATATGTCCAGTAACTGGAAAGCTACTTCAGCTGCTCTCTTGGATGTCAATGGTCTCAGGATGCAGAACTTGGTCAGGTGACATTGGTACACCATAATCCATCTGTATTGGCCTTGGGTAGAAGACTGCATATCAATGAGATCTACTTGGCACCATGAACTGAAGTCTTGAGAAAGAATGGGCCTCACAACAACACCTGTGGTCTTTGGTCTCTTGATCTTTTCTTGACAGCGTACACAGAAGGATTTGAACAAGTCCACACTCTCCCTGGTGATATTGGCATACTTTTTACCAACATGCTTCAACATACTGTCCCGTCCACCATGGCCCGTGGCAATGTATGCTCTCTGGATGACATCAAATGTATCCTCAATACTGACATAATACAAAGGTGTCTCCTCTTCTGATGAACGCCTCTTAATCAGTTTTTCTACATCTCCACACTTGAGAACCTCATATCTGAAATACCAGTAAATATAATATTGTTATTCAAAATCATTACATCTATATTCCTCAGTTCAGTAACTACTATAAGAGATATAAACATAAATATTAAAACATAGAAGAAATGACCCAGCATGAGTATCTACATATATTTGAAATAACAGACATTAGCAAAATTTATATTTTTTTCAATTATTGCAGGTATAAGCAAAATGTATAGTTGTGATTCAAGTGTCTTACTTTTTCATGATGTAGTAATCATGACTTGACTTTGATGAAGATTCCTGTGTGGCCTGGTTTAAATCTTCAATTGTAAACATCTCTGGGAATAAGGTATTTTTGACACTTTGCATATCTTCTATACAGTTCATTCCTAAACCTAATTTCACTGTTATCATCCATTTTCACAGTTAAATAGCGGTCAAGTTGATTATCAGACTTAAATGCAGAATGAAGTAGATCCAAATCTGGCTACCTTTTATAGCCTCTTGGAGCAAATTTCAATTAAGATTAAAGCTGGGTGGCTTCCCTTCTTCAATTTTATTAACAAGCAGCCATGTTACAAAATTCCTTTAATTCAATTAAACTAAACCTTACATGGCTTCTCTAGTACATAAAATTCCTTCAATTGATTAAACTAAACCTTACATGTTTTCTTTAGTACATAGTGCAGGAGATTATTTTATTTAGAACAGATGCTTTGATGTTCATTTGAAAGTGTACATGGCTTCTCTGGTTTAAAAGATTAAACAAGAAACCCTCATTGTACATTGAACAAAGACTAATTAAAGCTCTGACCCCCACCCCAACCCAGTTCAATGCTAGGCAATTGCAATTATATGAATGCTACCTGTTTACTAGAGAATTGGATTTTTATTTGTCTGTAGATCATATAGGTTGTAGTTGTAACGGTGAAAAAATGTGAAAGATGAAACCAAAAAAATTCAAAATGTCATTAATAACATCAATCCCTCATTCATCGCAATACACTGATGTGCTGTTGAAGTTAAATTTTCCTTGAATCTTTATATTTGTGCACATATTTTAATGGCTTGTCATATAGATATAATCTATTTATTCTATTTTCATGCAACTCATTTATATTTTATATCCTATCTTTTTAAGTTTATTTTTATTTCCTGACATGTTTGTTCCAATATAAGTGTGTACCACCTATTAATTTGACCAAGACTGTCTTCAGTTTTTAAGCTTAAAAATATGTGGTATTAAACTTGTCAAGTGAGTTATACAAGTTAAGCGTCTTTGATATAACTTGATATTACATTATATAACTTGTACAAATCTTTAACAGATAAATTAAATGACATACAAAACATATGAAATATATGCCCAGATCATTTAAAATATTTCATTTCTTCTAATTTATCTAAACATGGCTAAATAATCAAGAAAGCTTTGCATTAGATAAAATTAATTTCGCGAAATGCCTAAGTGAATCAGGGATTTCGCGAAATGCCTGGAATTTTTAGGCATTTCACGAAATGCCTGATTACACAGTTTGACTGTGACATATATACATATAAGGACACCAGTGAATACAAAACATTAATTGTTACATAGTTTTCCAGATATTAGTGAAAAATCAAGTTATTGCCACTAATTATCCATGTTATGGAGATATCGTATACAAAAAATATATACATGTATCTCGCTCTGTATATCCCCCTGCATGGGTCAAATACGAGTCACGGCGGATAATAAAAACTATATATGTCCCAGTCTGTAAGACCCCTATATGTAGGCCAAATATGAGAAATTATGGAAAGTATGAAGAATGTCAACAAATAAGAACACCAGAGGATATTATACACCAGGGGCTGATTTCGCTAAAGGACTTTATTGGCTAAGTCAGGGACTTAAATCTAAGACTTTGGTCTTAGCTAGATCTGGGACTTAAAATGGATTTTACAAAGTTGACTTAGCTAAGTCCAGCCTTATCAAATAACCACAGTGGTTTTCTGTGTCATGTGACCTTTTATATCTATTCAAAATATAATATTGGTGCCATATATCCTTCATTTGATGCATTTTATGTTTATCCTTTTTATTTAAGGATAAGGGCTGTTTTGAAATGGAAAACCTTGTTGTCACATATAAACAAGTCCCAAAGACTACTTTAGTGAGGTGTTCTGTATAGTTATACTTTATTTACAGCCATTTCAAATTTTGAAGTGGAGAAAAGTTTATGGCGGCCATATTTAAGTTTTCTTTACAAAATTTAAGCCCACTACCTACCAGACTTAAAGTTAAGTCCAATGACTTAGCGGATTTCACAAAGCAGAAATTGCTAAGTTTAAGACCACAAACTTAACATTCTTTTAAAAAATATTTAAGTCTAAGTCTGGACTTAAGTCCCTTTATGAAATCGACCCCTGGACTTAAATCACTTTGTGAAATCGGCCCCTGGACTTAAGTCCCTTTGTGAAATCAGCCCCTGGACTTAAGTCCCTTTGTAAAATCGGCCCCAGAATAATAGAGTATGACAAATGTTGTGCCACCAGTTCACAAATAAACAAAACTAGTCAATCTTAGCTGGCAGGGACCCCGGTGCATGGGTACAGTAAAAACAGTATAATCGCGGGTTGACATTTAGGTGTCAGTTAGGTACATGAGTTTCTAGTAGTGTTTGTAGTTGTAGCTTGCCAGCTGTAATCTGTGTGAAGATAGTTGATGTGGTAGGCTGGTTGGCCTACTGCGACCATGCTCTGCCTGTGGGAGTCTGCTTCTCAGGTACTGGAGCTTTGACAGTGGTTGGACCACAGTGGGGTTGACTTCTACTCAAATTGACAGTGGCTTCTAGAGTTATTCAGAGACTTCGTTTACTCTACTCCAGTGTGGCTGCCTTATCTTAATGTTGTTAATTTAGTCTGTAATCAGAGACACTAATGCTACTGCTTATTCACTATAATATGTCTATGAATGAGATTGCTAGTACAGATCTATGTCAGTGTTTCATTGTTGTATTGCAATACAAGAGTCTATTGTTATTCATCAGTAGGTTCACTGATCCCTATTGTATTTTATTGTTTGTCACATTATGACATTATTGCTATCATATTCTATTTAAGCTGTTGCTTTAACCTGGAATCTTGTATTCGGGGCCCCATGTGATCAGGTTAGAGTTTATGGGGGGATAACAAAATTTTTAACATACATATATACATATATGTCTAGTAACAATTAACCATTAGCAGACAACTTTTAGTAACCATTGATTTTATATAAAATTCTTTAATCTATATTTTTGGACCATAAGATGTATGATCCAACAGTGTAGACTTAACCCTCATGGGTAATTTCTTATCTATAAATATTTTTATAATATCTTGTCTGCTGAGATAGGTTAACTTTGGCATCGCACTTATAGTTATGCTTCTTTATCACACCATTACTTGTTTTATCAAAACCCCATGCATATAATTAATTCTAACATTGGGTGAGATTTTGTCCATTATTTGGAAATAACCCACTGTTTGGGGTCTGTACTGATAGTAAACTCAAGGTCTTATATTAATACAGTTATGATAATCTGCTGTGGCAGGTTATTATTGCATAATATGTGTGGCAGTTTTCTTAATATTTTATGAATTACATTTTATAATATTTCAAGGCCCGGGTCAGCCCTGCCTGTTGCCACACTATATGGGTACATTATCGATTAAAACCATATTTCTCATTATATCTAGTCATTGAAGTATTATTACTAACTATCATTAGTAAATGTTAATAATTCCATGAACTGCAAAGAACTTTTAGTTATGTAGATGTGTGTTTAAAAATGTTAATAAAAATATAAAACCCACTCAGGGTTTTACTTGTTTCTCGTTCTACCCTTGGCGTGTGGGGTTAATCTTTTGACCTTTCTTGACCTTGTTTTCACCTTAGGGTCAAATGTGACTGAACCCAGACTGCAGATCATTTGGAGCTGCTCTGGGGTTTCTCCTCAATTTTATTGCGTATAATCTCCTCTGGTGTAAAAACATCTCCTGCTTATGGCATGGCAGGCTTGACCTTTTCTTGACCTTGTTTTCACCTTATAAGTTCAGTGGGCAACTCTGTTCTGGGATTTCCCCTTAGTGTTTATTGTGTGAAATATCCTTTGTGTAAAAACATCTGCTCTGGCAATGCAGGGTTGACCTTCTTTTGACCTTGTTTTCACCTCATAAGGTCATTGGGCAAATCCCTCATCGGGAATTATACTATTTGTAACTGGGTGGTTCTTTAGTGGAAAATTCTGTAAAAACATCTAGGAATTATTTTTTATTTATTTCTTTTTCATCTTGGCTGGTCTGGGTGTTTAACCTTTGACCTTACATTGTAGCTTGATGATATCTACCTTAATAGTTAGGGGTTTGAATATTTTCAGTGCTTATTAGCTACTTTGCTTGTGGTAGGGGAATGAGTAGTAATTTACAAATTTTCAAGGCATAGCAACAGCTGTTTCAGGATGTTGCCCAATGTGCAAAAACTTATCAGTTCTAGTTATGAATAAATAAACATATTCTGAAAATTTGGTGAAAATCCAGTTGGGTGTGTAGAACACTATAAACTCTGTGCCCTCTGCAGGGGGACAAATATATGTATGGGCCTTTATTGTCTGGTATTAAAACATAATGTCATGTTATTGATCAAATAATTCTCCTTATGTCCCATTCACACAGTCTCATGTAGTCACACAACTTATATTTAAATTTCATATTTTCTTAATATCCCAAACACTACAGGTGGACTAACCTGCATTTGGTGAAACATTTCCAGTCCTTGGATCACCACCTGATGTCTGTTTGTGACTTTGCGAGTCAGTGGCCCACCGTCCCGATCCTTATGCGTCCCTGGGAAGTTTCGAATTGTATGAAATTTCCACCTCTGATTTTGGTGTCGTGGGCAAGCGCAGATGATTTCACGCATGCACATATATGACTTTCTTAGTATGATAACTGAAGGAGTGGTCCACGGTTTATACATAAGGTCGTGATTTGGTTTTCTTTCGGTGTAATACAGTGACACAAGGTGAGTTAAGGTATTGGTCGTTTTGCCATGTGTGCTTTCTAGTTTAATGATGAAGTAGTTTCAAGGATAATAGTAGGTTGGCACCACTACAGAGAGACATTCTCTGATCTTGTGTTGTCTCTCGTTGTACAGGACACCAACTAAGGCAGGATATTAGGTGGAAGTGGATTAATGTTATTGTGGTTTTCTTACTTTAAGTGGTGGCATCACATGGTAAACAGAATCTAACATAATGCGTCACTGACATATACGAACACCATTGTGCTAACAGTCAAGTAAAGTCTTATCTGTCTCACTAAAAAAGAACCAAGTTTACACATTGTGCACGGTCATGTATACTGATCGTGCCAAGGAAGTTTTGCAGTTAAAAATGTCGGCAAGCTCTTCATACACATGTTCCTAGACTTAATTTTCTTCCCAAAGGGAACATTTGGTCCCTTATCTGAAACAGTGTAAATGGTGTAACAGGCCCATGCTACAACAACATTATATACACTGTAAAATCTTCCGATAGGGAGATTAGATGCCAAAAAAGGATATATTATACCAGATTCCCCATGAGATGATTATAGCCACTTACTTGATACTGAAAGGTATTTCCTTGGTAATAACATGTGTATTGGGCACATTGATCCACTGTATATTTTTTGCCATTGTGCTTTATAACAGGACATCTGGATGATGTTCTGAACTTACTTCCCTCATATATTCTGCTGAAGCTCTTCAGTGAACAATCTGTAATACGTATATGACACAATGATATTTAAAAATGTGTTTTTCTATAATTTACTGATTTTTGGCAGAAAATACAATGATATGATGAGTTTTTTGTATTCAGAATACTGAGCATTTCAGCTATATAAACACAAATTGTGAGCTCTAAAAGTGTGAGCTCTAAATTTTTGATACTTTCCAAAGCCTTATTCTGATGGATGTGTCACATTGCCTATCAGTTGCCAGCCCTGCCTGACATTTTTAATTTAGAATTGAAAAGACTTTATTTATTAGCATCAACAAATATTGGGAAAAAAGACACCTAATCCAATTAAATAATTAAAGATTATCCTTAATTCCTGTTGTGACTGAACTAGTCAACAAGTAACTTAAGACTAGTAGGTTTCCCACTTTCTTATAGCTGACAACCTTCACCTTTTCTGAAAAAAAGGAAGGCCATGATGTAGATGCATTTGAATTTTTATACTTTTGGTAAGTTTAGCTTTTACTTCTATGCTGATGGAACAAAAGGTTTCATATGGCATAAGCTGGATATGCATACAGAATGGAAAGAAACCAATCTCCATACTGTTCAACTCAGCTCAAACCTCTTTACTGAGAGTCCACAATGATGTACTTCACGCCATTTTATACTTCTGGGGCGGTATTCACTAACAGGGATCAGTAAAGATGAGATCAAATTTGAGCAAAATGATCAATTTTTGATCAGTTTTGTGGATCAATTAAGACTGGTATTCATGAAACATTTAATCTGATTTTCTGATCAAATTATGGATTAAATTTGATCCGTGTACTTTGATGAATTAACTTTGGGATCAAGACAGATATTTTAAGCTACCACTATAGAGACAGACAAACTAATCGTTCTGTGAATAATATTGGAATTTTTGGTGCATTGTTCAATAATAACTTGTTTTTCTCTCTCTGGCCAGTTATTATTCCACTACTTATGCATTTGGACGGTGTTATAATGCTGTTTTTAAAAATCATAATTCTGATGAATAAATAAACCTTTGGCAGATGATTAATGATACAGAACATACTTTGTTCACATCTTGCAAATTATTGCAAATTTATGGCGCGATTACATGTCAGTGATTAACAAAAAAACAGATTAAACATTTGATCTTTTCAGCTCAGGTGATCCCTTCTTTGTGAATAGCTATTTCATCCTCTGGTTCACTTGAAATCTTTTTTCTCAAATTTTATCTGATCTTAATCGGATCTGATTCAATGTTAGTGAATATCGCCCTGGCTTTTTTGAAACTATAATCCATAAAAAGACTGTAAAAAGTATTTTCACTAAATTTGGCACTATTGGCGCTTGTAAGTGGAGTGCATCATACCAACACCCTGAGATCACAAAGAGTAAGAATTTGAAAAGAACTCTGGGAACCAATTAATTTACTTTTTGCTGTTCTACAGGAATCGACACTGGGGACCTTCATCCAGCTTGTGGAATTGCAAAAAGTGGTATCTGAAGTATGGCCTATGACACAAATGGCCAGCTTTGCATATCATTCGATTATAGAAAGAATGTGAGTCTCATGCTACAGTTAGTCAGTATAGCATTGACCCATCAGCCTGTGTTCAAAATTTGGATGTTAACTTGGAACATGTTTTTTTTTTCAGAATGAACACTTTCATAACAGGTAAGTGTAGGGTATCGAGCAACAAATAAGAAGGATCTTTAGGTTTATGCGAATTCCTGAGTATGTGCACTTGCAAGACACTGGCCCTAGCTCTGACTGTGTAATGACTAGAATATTGATCACCACCTTTGTATGGAATTAGTAAAGGTCATCTGTAAGAAGTGCAACACCTACAGAACTCTGCAGCCAGATTAGTTTATTGGCGAGAACATCAAATTCAATTTTGTTTATTCACTTATAGCTACAAATGTTTCCAAAAGCAGTCCGGTTTATCTCATTGAACTCCTGTATGTAACAAACAATATAATATTCTTTAAATTCAAGATGGGTAATAGCCTTAATAACGAGAAAGCAAATTAGAAAGTTTAAGGGAAAAGTGTTTGACATCTGTAGACCTATTTTGTCTGGAGATATTAAAACTGCAATCAACACTAAAATGTATTAATTGTGAAAGAAAATGGTTAAATTGAGACTTAAAATAATTACAGATGTATAAAGAACGGGAGTGCATGGGTACTTCTGTTGTGCATGTAATATGGGTGATAATATAATCCTTTTCTTGAGAATGTAGTAGACTGAACAATAAATAATATGTTGTTTATAGCTATGGCACGGCGATCAGCAAAGAACATCAAATCAGATGATATGTATATTTCACTGTGACTAGTGGGTAGACCACTCACCTTGGAACACAGGGGATCTGGGTTCAATCCCAGACACAAGCATATACACAGTGGCTCAGAGGGCCACTTAAAATGGTGGCCCTTTGTCATTGGGTCCTATCCCCAGTGACAGGCTAAAGAACCCCAGGGATGTTGATTAATGGTCATCCTTGAGACTCTTGTGTTTCAGTTACGGGAAAGTCAGTCACTAGAGAGCTTGGGCTGTACTTTTGCAGTGGTGATGGGGTAAGTAGCACTTTTGAGTACAAATATACACCACAATAGTTTTAACAAAGTTTTAACATAACTTACGCTTCCATGAACACCTGTGAATGAGTTTGTTATGCCTCCCCACACAGGGGTACAGTTCTTGAAGTAGCTTGAACACATCAGGGTCATACTTTGCCAGAGAATCATAGTCTGTCACCCCAAACTTCATGTAGGATGATCCACGGAATGCATTCATATAGAACTGAGTGGCCACACTCTTTTACAGGTAGTACAAAATTATGAACAAAATTATGTAAATTTCACACAGAAGTGTATCTGTATCCAGCTGTAACACGTTATTAAATTTGTCATAACAATCAATAAAATATTACATTTTCACCACCGGGTAAGGTATAATCTAAAATGTAAAAAATAAGCAAAAAATGTAAAAAATAAGCAAAATAAGCTATCTGTGAAGTGTAAACTTTTATATCAAGATATTTTCAAGACGCCTTATGACTTTTGTATTGGTATGGTAGAAATACTGGGTGCCATTTCTGTAGTGAGAACAATCTGATTTGTTCCTTGTGCAAACTCACATTGGAAAGTTGTAGCAAACATATTAACTCATGTTTGTGTGCTGTATTTTGGCATGACTGTTCCATCTTAATCTAATTAAAAAGTAATGACTTGAGTCTCTTGACAATTATTTCCTCAGCCTTTGTGATTTGACATATATGCTATCCTGGGCTTGTAACAACTTATTTTGTATCAACGACTTATTTTGTATTACCTGACTTATTTTGTATCAATTTTTTACATATTTTGTATTACCGACTTATTTTGTAGTAAAATTGCCTTATTTTGTATTACTTGGCCAACTTTCGTACCAACAGCTGACTTAATATGTTACAAAATGGTGTGCAGAATTTTGGCAAGATTTTAGGATGATACAAAATAAGTCGATAATACCAAATAAGCTGCTCTATAGACAACTTGTTTGGTATCACTGACTTATTTTGTAGTAATTTCAATTAACCTTTTATAGTGACTTGTCTCTATCAAAGGATGGACTCGAAGGAATTTAATCCTTAGTGTATTCAATCTTGTAGTCCATTTAGCATTCGCCTGATAGTAATTCTTATTTTCAGCACTGACATTGATACAAAATAAGTTGATAATACAAAATAAGCTGTAACATAGACAACTTATTTTGTATCACTGACTTATTTTGTATTATCAGGTTACAAAACGCCAAACTGTGTAAGGAAATTTGTTTTTAAAATTGTGGTAAACTTTGTTCATTCATTATTTTAATGTTACATTAACACTTTGGGATAGGTCACACTAAAACATAGATCATAAGTTATAAAATACATCCAAATTGTTATAATTTTCAAATATTTGCCTCTTATTAGCCATTCCATGAAAGACCATGCAATTTTCCTTGGATGTGTAGCCATTCCTATTGCAAATTGAAGATCCTTGGACATCTTAAAAACTACAATAGGTGCAATATGTTAAAAAAAGACATACCAATCTTTTGGAATGATGATCAATGTGCCAAAGTTGACAT
The DNA here is from genome assembly GCA_964017235.1 of Sabellastarte sp. h YS-2021. Lineage (NCBI taxonomy): Eukaryota > Metazoa > Annelida > Polychaeta > Sabellida > Sabellidae > Sabellastarte > Sabellastarte sp. h YS-2021. The sequence goes on along the minus strand of OZ024927.1, from coordinate 143,722,300 downwards.
TATTTTTTCATAATTTTCATGATAATTTTGTAAAATGAGGACTTCTTACAATGGTAATTAGCACATAAGAATTGGAAAAATTGTATTTATCCCTGAAATTTTAGTATTGCAAAGATTTTGGTTATTAAAATGATACACAGTCATCCTTGGTTTCTTTCTGATACATTAAAAAATGCTAAATGCTATCAATGGATAAACACATTTGCCACCTTCTCTATATTCTATTGAATAATGCTGAGCTGACATGTGATTACCATTTTCCTGTTGTCTATAGAATTGGACATTTTGCAAAACAGTATGAAGGTTTTACGCTGTGCAGGTATTGTTGTCACCCAGGTATTGGTGTCAGGCTGGGCAGTTGTGCGGTCTCTCAGCCAAGTGGACAGGCTGGCTTTGGTAATAACTAATCTCTATTGTATCTCATAAACCATAAGGGGTAGGATGTTGAACCTTGATAGAGACATTGAGAGACATTGGTTAAGGGACGTAGGTGTGCAGCATCATAGTATGACCTTAATTTGACCTTGCCGTAGTGACTTTGATCTTTAAAATCTTATCCGGCCCATATCTTTCAAACTGTAAGGTGTAGGATGTTGATACTTGGTAGGGATATTGGTTAGGAAGTATAGGTTAGCAATGTGCAGTGTAACATGTTGACCTTTGTGTTTGTCATAGCACTGCTGACCTTTATAGTCTTTAAAAGGTTGATACTTCACCTGAACATTGGCTGGGGGACAGGTGTATTGTTCAACTTCATAGTCTTACATCAATGCTCTCTATAACTTTTACTCTGTAATGTTGAACATGAATATAATATTTAGGCAGATGTTTCTTGAGTGTACAAAGTGTACATTTTATCATCTAATCTCATTGAGTTAATTGATTTCCCAAGGTTGTGGGATCTGGCCATCTCTGATGCTATTTTTATTGGGAAACAACATGTTTGTTGCAACCAGTTGCAGTATTTTAACCTTTTTATTCTAGTGTTACCACCGATAAATGAAATCTGAGCTCTATGTAAACTTTATCTGACTCAACAAGAGCTTTTGTACTTCCACAAATATATTCCAGTCCAAGATTTAACACCAAACTCAAGTTCATTTACAGATGCAGATATAATTTTCAATATACTACTGACTAGTCTAATTAATAAATAAGAAATAAGTCAAAACTTGATACAAAATAAGTCAGGTAATACAAAATAAGTCGTTGATACAAAATAAGTTGTTACATGGGCGTTTTACATCCATAGATTTATTTAAAGCATGCATGTCTAAGAAAGCTTGGTGATCAATAAATAATTATTGCTGTTTATTGTTTAGGGTGAGGAGTTTGAATCTGTGTGTCACGGCAGATAAAAGAAATCCAATATGTGCCTGTTTCAATATAAAAAGGGATATACTTGAGTTGATGGGCATACATTTAAACAACATATGTGAAAGAAGACTCCTTCAATCAATTAAACAAAACATTAAGACAGAGTTTTACTTAGATCTTTTGACAACTTGGTTTCATTTTTTGACACCAACTATTTTCACATTAGATGAACTTCTCATAGAAAATATTTTTAATAATCCCATGTTTCTCATCACAGGTGAAGTGATCACTCAAAAAGATATCAGTGGAAAGATTCTGGTATTGTAAAAGTATCTGACCTTTTGGACTACAACAGTAAAACCTTTAAAACAAAAGTTCAGCTTGAAGTATAGCTATACCTGATATGACCCATAATCAAATAATTAGTAGTATGGCATCTTGCGTAAAAAAACTTCCAGAAATAAAACCAAGTAAAATCCCCTCAAATATAATGATTGCTTCAAAACAATGTCTGAAATATATCAATAAAATACAAAGCTCACAAGTATACTCTAATTGCATTGCTAGGTCAATTTCGACCCCAGTTAGCCGAAACAAATGGATAGAAAATTATCCCTATTTAGAAAATATTAACTGGACAAATGTTTACCAACTACCTTTTAAAATATTGCTTGACACTTATATTATAACACTCCAATATAAAATTTTACACAGAGTCTTTGCATGCAACTATAATCTCTATATTTGGAAGATAAAGGAATCTCCAGAATGTTGCTTTTGGGTAATTTCAGTGGTAATCTTGAACATTTCTTTTACTACTGTCCTATAACAAAACAATTTTGGGATAGCCTAAGACTTGGCTAACTGTTCTTGTCCCATTTAAAATTGAGCTTGCAGTTTTAGAAGTATTACTAGGTGTGGTTAATATAGACAGAAAATATTATTATGTTGTTAACTATGTTGTTTTAATTGGGAAAAACTTTATTTGTAAATCAAAAAAAAAAAATAACAAAGATCTATTCTTTCAAAATTTTCTGAAAATTCTCAAATATAAAATAAACCTGGAATTAGGTGCATACATAAGCCAAGATAGAACTGCTGTCTTCAAGGACAGATATGGTGTATTACATGACTTTCTGGAAGAACAAATTATTTAAAAGTATGAGATTTATTTTGTGTGTTTTCAAATGTACTTAGACTTCAAAGTTCCGAACAAACTGGAAAATAACTTGCTGGAAATATATATATTATGTGCAACTGTATTTTGTTAAAATGTATGCAGAAGAAAAATATAAAAAAGGGATATACTTACAAAATACTCATTTAAGTTATTAGCAGCATAGGTACCCTTCCATTTGCCATTTTCCTTTACATTCTTCTGAAAGATTCCTTTGAGTCTATTTTGAAATCCAGGCACCACAAAAGATGCTCCCAGTAAGTGCACTGCATGACCCATCTCATGGACAAAGATGTCCTGGTTGAAGTACCTTCATAAAAAAGAATTTACTCTTTAAAACACCGAATCTTTACTGATATAATTGAAATACTTTTAATATAGCCTTGTTGCTACTGTCATCTTCCACAAAGCAGAACATGTAAATTATACAAAATTACCATCCACTGGATAATCATTGAAGCCAGGAATCTGTTTCATAGAGACCTTACTCGAAGTACACTCTCTGACAAACTTTAAGATTGGGTTCATAATCCTAAAGGCATTGTAACTAGGTGATAAAAGACTTTGCTCTGAAGATTTGGATTGTTTTGCCTGACGGTGTTAGCTCCACCACCTCTCTTTTCTCCACCAGAAAGAAGTTTAATCTTATATCATGAAAATGCATGGCCACTCTGGACTACTTTTTGATCTGGTGTTTTCTTCATGCTTCTGCCCTCTGCTGTCCTCGGATATTTGATTTGTGGTTTATGCTCTTGATTATGCACCTTAGAGTCCGTTTTTTAAGATAGAAATTAAACACTTTAAAAAGTTCAATTAATTTTATAATAATTTGCCAATTAATCCATTAAACAACACATGTAAACCAATGTTTGTTCAATTACCTCACCAGTCATATCAGATTGACTTTTACACCCCTTGTAACATTTAGGGACAAGACACCAGAATGTTATCAGGATGTTTGCCACATGAGTTGTATCCAGTCACAAGACAAAATACGTGCCTTAAAACTTTCTTAAGCAGATCCACCATGGCCTGTTTGTTAATCAGACTAGTCAGTGGTGACCTTTTTTCATCCCTGGATTTTAAATAGGAATTTGTACTCGCTTGTTGCGACTTAGAGTCCGCATGCTTATTGGAGGTTAAAAGATATAAATATTGGTTCAAATAGAATAGAGATGAATGACAAGTGACAAGTAACTTGGCAGACTTAAAAGTCCCCCCCCCCCCACACACACACGCAAACAGTAGCATTTTTTCACCTTCTATCACGAGCTACAAGCAAACAGGCTCATATACGTTTGGCTATGGTTTGGTCTACCTTGTATTTGGGTAGGATACATTTGGTGTAGTGAGCATATCATGTGACATTTTTTTAAAAAGCTGTTATGTCCTCTCATGAACTACAATCTAGAGGGGTGAAGCAGAGCAGGATGAATATGTGGAACAGCTCTTTTATCAAAGTGCACTGGCCAGATACTGACGTAAACAAAGTTGTGAAGATGTATGGAAACAACCACACAGTAAAGTGTGACCTAGGCAATAAGCAACTAAAATCACTTTTTAATTTTAAGCAAAAGGAATCAGATTGGAGTAACAACAAGCCTGACCTGTCTCCAGATTTACATCTTTGATTATCATCCCCTGCTGACGTCAGTGGGATGGTAATTGTTGGACCAAGTCCTCTTGCTCTGTTGTTCCAATACTTGGCATCCCATTGACTGTACTCAAACAGTGATGTCTGTTGTTCTCCATCGCCAATCAGTGCAATACGACCAAAGAATTTGTAGTAAGCATTGCGGATATCATATCTTGAAGCAAGCATGACCTTGAGTGTGTAACACGCCCGCATTAAACCCTCATCTGTCACATTCGATGAACCTTAAGAATATCATAGAACTTTTAACACTCTCAACGTGCGTCACATTTTGCCATTTATTACAGTAGTATTTATTACACACCACACGCTGTATTTGTCTTATATAGGAAAGTATACAGGTCGGGACATATATATATATTTTTTTTCTGTATTTTCTTGTGCCAATTGCTGTACATAATTTATGTTATAAATTCGTTGACAATTGCCTATTTTTGTCAATAGTTCTGAAACTATTTTACCTACAAATATGTTATAAATATGTAGCCTGAAATGTATTTTACAGAACTTCTGCTGGTTTTTTGTTGCATTAAAATCCATGCACACAGTCTGCCACTGTGGCCTAGCAGCTAAAACACTCGCCTAGGAGCGCAGAGGACATGGGTTCAAACCCAGGTACGGGTAGATACATAGTGGCTTGGATGACCAGTTAAAATGCTGATTCTCTGTCATTAGGTCCTATTCCCATTGGCAGGATAAAGAACATCAAGGACATTGATAAACGGTCATCCTTGAGCCTCTGTCTTTCAGTTAGGGGAATACAAGTCACTTGACAGCTTGGCCTGTACTTTGTTCAGTCTAATGGGTCAAATAGACCCTGAGTATAAAAATCCAATACAATACAATATACAACGACAGAGAAAAAAGCAAGTTAAAATTAAAGTACTTACATTTAATAGTGCACCTATACGTATCGCAACCTTTTTGGCATTATTTCTTTAGATATGGATTTAAATTATTTTTTATTACAAAATAGTGGATAATAAAAGTCAAACATCCCTCATTTAGACTTGCTCCAAGTCTTTGTATTTCTCATTCCAGCAAATCTGACATACATTAAATCATTATGAACCCACTTGATGAGTAAAAAAAGCTTCTGTCTAGAGAAATTTGTCCGCCCCACATTCTGGTAAAAAAGTCATTCAGTCCTCATATAATACCTTAGACAAAAGGACTTGATGAAAGTCTATCCCTCATTAGACATATGCAAAGAAATATATCACTTAAGAAGATTTTGCGATAAAGTTCATGATCATAATGTTAAGCATCTTGGTCACACATGTCAAAGGTCAAATTGAATTGATGTCACAGTCAACCTGTTTAGCTGTGACCTGATAGATTATAAATTGCTAGCATGGGCTGTTATGATGCCCGGTGTCTTTGGAGAGCCAGAAAGTTGTTGACCTTTGTCGCCACATGTGACCTTGTGCGTAAGACCTTGGGGTCAGGGTATTTTACCACTCTGATTATCCTGAGCTTTAGATTGATAGAATATCAGTTGTTATCACGCCTGGGGCTAGTGAGTAGTGTGTAGGCTGGCCAGAGAGTTTTTTTTACCTTTTTGACCAGCTGCGACCTATTGTGCATGATCTTGGGGTCAGTTTGAGATATTCATATGGGAACTGGTGAAGTAAGAAACTTTAGTCTGGTTGTGCCTGTGCTGATCTAGAGTTTGGCATTCTTTATGGCCTAATTGGTTACAGACTTTGACCTTTAGTTATGAATCTTTTGGTGTGGGGGACTGAGCAATATAATGCTTGTGCTATGCTTTTGTATTATATTGTCATCTTATTAATGATCTATTCGTTTGACATTGTAGCGTTTTGGTGTCAAAAACTCTTCAAATGACAGTTATCTGTAGTTTAAATCTTTGTGGTTATGCAACCACAGTGTAATTAAGAAAAATCTAATCTAATCTTGCTTTGCAGGCGCAATATCTTCCCCACAAAGGGGAACTCAGTGCGTTAAGGAGAGTCAAGGGGCGGTCAAGAAAAAGAAGATTTTTTAAATGTACAAATTTAATAAAAGGTAATAATAATAATTAATAGTAATAAGTTGTATAATCTTTTCCCATATACCAATACAATTTAATAATTATGTATTCTACAAACAAATATTACATAAAGGACAAGATCATTCACAGTTGAACCACAAAGTGCAACTACAAAACTAGATCAGAACGATTTTTTATAACAGCAAATTTCAGTAGAGAATGGCTTCCAGTGATTACCCTATTATATTATTAAACTGATTTTTTTCTTTCAAAGAGTTTGGCTGTACTTAATAACTTAATTCAATGCCTACCTACAATAAAAATCCCATACGTCTCAGTATACTTGACGTAGAAGGTGTTGATTCCAACATACATTGTCTCATCTTTTCTCATCCAGTCTTCAATAACTTTCACAGAATCACAGGAATCATTGAAGGAAGCTGAACCATTGCGCATAAACTGGTGAGGATGATCTTTTCCAAGATTGTTCAGATCCACTGAAAAAATCAGCAGTGACAGAGTTGTGTAGGAAATACAATATTCTTTTTACTAATATCCATAAAATACACTTTTACTGCACTTTTCAAGAATTCCCTAAGCTTGTCATGCACGATACTTAATAGTTTATCGGACTGATTTAGTATCTCTAAATACTCTTTCGTTTTATAAAGACAGACAGGCAGACTATGATGATGATCTTTGGAAAGTGCAAATACAACAAGTGATTAACTATTCCCTAGTGTAGGCATATTTTATGTAAGTATAGCAAGACTTCAGATTGGGCACTTGATTTTTAATACAATCAAATTCATCCGAACTATGGATGTCATATCTTTCTTGTACTGTCAAATGAAAACATCGCCAAAAAAGGGAGCTGCATTGTATAGGCTCCTGATCTTGGTGCAAAATCTTAAAATATCATGTCAGTGGCATCCATCAATTCACAGTCCTGTTATTAAGATTTTGCTGCAGTTATTTTATATTCTCAGTATTCTTGGTGCACTAACTTACTTGGAACTGAAAAGTGCAAATAAGTATTTGTGGCATTTGCATCATATTGTTTACATTATGGCTTTCAAAAATTATTAGATCAGAAAATCAGAAAAAAAATCACATTGATCACTTTAACAGTATTTCAACAATAGAAATAATATCCACTCACATCCAAAGATCTTAGGGTACTTTGTTTTAATCCTGCTGATTCTTTCGTGAATATTTCTATTTTCTCTTGATGGGTCATTATTCAGAAACCACTTCTCAAAGATATATTCTTCCTCTGCCTCTTTCTCTTCCCGCGTTTTAACATTCACCCTAGCTGTAAATATATCAAGCTCTATGTCAATGCAATGTTTGTATCTCCCGTTTAACGGCCAAGTCCAAGCCTTAAGTCTTCCCTTAATGTTGCAATGGGCTAGCCCCGTACCCAAGGCCAAAGGATTGAGATCCAAGTGGACATTTGCAAAATTTGATGACACAAAACCACATCTATAATCTGTGTTTTAACATCCAAACAAAATACAAATGTATGAAAGAAAGCTTATATTGTAGAATCATGTAGGCTAGTTGTTATATCACACCATACTTTCATGGTGAGTATTATTTGTTTAAGTGGATAAGTACAACTGAGTTTCCATTGAATATATTAACTAAAACATGTCTCATCTTAGCCAAAACAGAGTCATTAGGTAGTAAGTTGCCATTTTAATGTCATTAGATCTGTAAGTGTAATTAATATAAAAATATTATCAGATTTCAAAATGTCATGAATAAATCATATTACAGAAGCTAGGTCTAGGTTAGATCATGTTGGAAATCTCTTCTAATCTTTTTTGTGTCTTTGTTGACCATACATCATGCAATATATTCGTGATTGTTTGGTATTTATCAAATCAGAGAAGTAAAACCAGACCAGTAATGATCCTGTAACAATGGACAGTCTATTAATCATAGTTAGCTTGACATTGGATACCTTCTACTTACCACAAAATCAGTAAGCTTTGTGAGGAACTTAATTATCAAGCAAATATGGGCAAAAAGTTCATGAAAGATACAATTTATTATCCCCAATCTTGTAAAACACAATGCCTTGTACCTACATATATCCAACGCTAACATGTCCAAATGAAGTTACCATGATGAAGTATGCGGATCTTCAATGCTTCTTCTATCAGTTTTACAATATAGGAAAAAAGGATAAACACTGAGAACATTATTTTTACACCGATATATGACTGAGCACATTTATATGACAACCATCAGCTTACCGGGCAGTTTGATTGGTAAAGCACTTTTCACACTTCTGCGTACTGGGGCTGGTGGTTCAGCCATTTCATCCTCATTGTCTTCTTTTAAGTTTCTTTTTCTAGTCTCTCCATCAACATTATGGGCTACTTTCTCATTTTCTGACCTTTTTTGTTCATCTCCAGGAATAAGAATTTTAAGAGTTTCTGGGAGTCCTTTGATTGTTATATCACCACAGCTTATATCACCTTCTTTACATAATTGTCTACTTTTGGAGTTTTTATCAGGGATTTCAGTTATATTTTTATCAGGAATTGGCCTATTTTTGCTCTTGTGGTAATCTGGTTTTACATGCTGGCGTAGCTGCAGCCATTTTGGATTTATCACCTGATTTGCAACAGCAGGGGTCATGTGATCCCTGGTATTTATCGAGTGATCTTCTAAAACCTCTCTTTCAAACATACTCCTGTCTTTATCATTTGGATGCGGGATTTTCTCCCTTGATATGGCAGAACAATTGTGGGGAGCTTTTTTATGATTCCATTTGGGTCGAGCTGGGGGGTTTCCTGATTTTCCTTTACTGTGATGAATTTTGTTTTTATCGTTTTGCACATTACCCAATTCATGATCTTTTACTTTGTTTTTGTGCTGTTTTACTTTACTTGACTTTGAATTAACTGAAAATACAAGTCAACGGGAGAAACAAAAATGAATTAAAATCGACATTTTCTGCAATGATGAAGAGGATTAAATTAAAATATATTAACTGATTGATTGGTTGGTTGATTTAAGAATTAGGTACCTTTTTTACACCTTCTATAGGTCATATCTTGCCTGCAAGTCAACGGATGACGGGAAGCAGTGCAATTAGTCAACAGCTGGTCAACATTTGTCACTGAAAGCTATTTGCTGGTGACAAACAAGTTCCAAATTTGCCACTTCAGATCGGTCAGGAATCAAAACAAGGGCGGATTGCTAATGATAGACTGCCAGTTTTTGTTGTTGCTTGAAAATAATTTAACTGGCTTATTTTATGATACTCATGATACCCAATTTTTATTTTTTATTTGTATATATTTACAAACAGAAGATTGGCATGGATAATTTTGTTGGTCTTTCTAGCAAAATTGCACAATGAATTAATTTCCATTACCCAAGCTCTTTAGCTAAAATAGGTATAAGTAATGCCTAAGGAAAACTTTAACGTATATTTTCAATAATATTTACAGGGTGTCCTAGACGATTGGCCTCCCATTGAAAGAAGGGACAATTCTCACCGTTGAAAACAAAGGGACTGGTCTCACCTATGGTGACCTTCACCTAACCTGGTTTTTATACAGCTTTTTTACAGGTTGCCAGTCTACCGGTGTTGTCATTGAAACAAGAAACTTCATGTTGGCTTTTAAGTAATTTACTTTTTTATATCAATGTTGCATGTATTTTACCCATTTATCATGGCTTCTTTGGTATGAAATATTGCAAATAAAATAATATAATAATATTTGCCCTGACAGTTTGATTTAACAAACAAAATAAATGTTTTGAGTGATAATTGGAGATTTAAAACACTTAAACTGATGCATACTTTTTATTAAAGATAAATATTACAAAATAATTATGTGATAACACTATACAGTAAAAGGGGACAAAATGCCAAAGTTGCACCATGTTACTTGACCAAAATATATTTTATTTGTTTTGTTTTCTCTGCTGTTGCTAGGTGTAACTATAAATGCTAAATGTTCAAAATGGTGGCCAATACCAGCCCTTTATTGCAAAGTAAGTAGTTCTAAGCCCTAATAAGCCCACTGCTTTCAAAATGAAGAAATGTCAAGATGTCATCAGCCTCAGGTCTCGGCTACTGAATCTCACCCATCAACTTCACCATCAGAAACACCCACATGAAATACTGTTTAAGTTCCTGCAGAAACTTTACCTACCAGTATACACTGGTTTCCTTCATCTCCGCCACTTACTCATTGTGATATGGCTTATCCAATTTTAAAACCAGATCAATTAATCTATGTGGTTTAATTGATTAACTACACATGTAAAAACTCTATAAAAATGTTGATTGTTCCAATCCTCTTTGGGCAGAGTGAGGTTGAACAAATATAAGTAACAATTCAACAGTCTCACTTCAGCAGAATAATTTTATCAAACTGACCGTTTGACCTGACAGAGTACCACAACTGTCTAATTACTGCATGAATTAAATAAGTCATTTATTGATATAATGATCTTATGGTCTGTGTACAACAAAGCTTAGTTAATGTCACCTTTGAGTTAAACAAGTGTTTGTGCATGTGGATCGAATGTTTTGCTTTTGTTAGACTCAAATAAATAAATTTTGCCTAACAATGGACAAAAGTTACTTTCGAAGAAAGAGTAAGGGTCACCCTCACAAATGGTTACAAGTCACTTTCAAGGAAACATGCATTTAAGTTATAAAATATCTACCTTCAATCAAAAGGCACAAAATGAGTATGATGGCATAGCACTGCCAAGACAGATGACGCATCTTCCTAGAAAATAAATAACCAAAAATATCAGATTCAAATTAAAAATATTCAATTTATGTATAAAATAGATTGCTACAAATTCTTTGTGTCAATTATTAACTCAACTGAATACTATTTTATTTCACTTTGAATCAGAAACTTAGAGGATTCCTTTATGACACTGGATGAAGAGACAGAAGAATATAGCTTGGTGTCAAAACTTGCTCCACATTTCTTTTAATACCCCTTTCACACTTCAGGCCTTATAATCCGCGGTAAAAGGTGTTGGGTGAAACACCCCTGTTTTCTGACTACCACCCGAGGTTCGTATGCAACAATTTAAAAATTAAGGTTATTGAAACCATTGGAAATGAGTTATTTTACTTAAAGTGCAAACAAAATTTTGGTTGTTTTGTGTGACAATTTGGGGTGCTGATTTTCAAGTAGAAATTATTTCAGCTCCCCTTATAACACTCTAATATGAGAACTGGCATATTAATTTAAGTGTAAAATACAGTTTCACTTGCGCCAGTTTAGCAATAGGAATCCATGCCAATTTTCACCAAATAAGCGATTTTGGACTTTAATTGGACCATCTTACAGCAGGAAGCCTCGCTAAGGACTCAAGTGTCTTTGTAATTTGACAAAACTTTCAGTTAAGACAAGGTTTCAGCGCATAAAAACTGCCTTGTAAATCAGCATACTGCTAAGGCAGACTGGTGGACTCTCTGTCTCATGAACTTATATCTCCTAACATGTATGTGTGCTCTATGAATAACAAATATCTGTACATCTAAAAGTTCGAGCCTTAGTGAGGTTGTGCAGGATAGTGTGGACAAATACTCTCTGATAATATGTTAGAGGTATAAACAATTGTGGGGCATTAATTTCTTCTTCAACTAAGTCTGCGTCTGTAAGATAATTTTATTCTGTGGATTTTGTTTGAAATTAGAGAACTCCAGAGACAAAAAAATCTAAGAAAAAGAAAAACTTCTAAGTATAAGAACCATGTTTCAATAATGAAAATTCTCTGAATATTGCTTTTTGCAATACAGTTTTGCTACAAACAAAACCTATATATTGAACAACATTATTTATGCTAATAATATTAATAATAATGCTACTGGTTTTCTGCGCAGCTAAAGCATCCAATTAGTCATTAATACATTATTACCTCCTCCAGGAGGTTATGTTTTTACCCTCTACCAGTGCCTTGTAGATTTTTTTTAGAATTTAAAAAATTATCAAGAATTAAAAAGCACTGTGAGAAAGACCAATTCCAAGAATAAGAATGATTATGAATATAAAGTCTTAGCTCCAATAAAATAGTATAACTTCTAAATTATTTAATAACAACACAGAAGGCATTGAGGAAGGGGAGGTATCTGCTAAAAGGGCCGGAAAAGTGACAAACCGTGTGATTTGTCCGGAGTGTAAAGAAAAGTGACACATGTTTAATATTTTCAATGGATGGCTCTTGTTTAATATTGTATAAATCTTGGTTAATGGCTGTGACTTCTACAACTGGGCTACCGACTTTTGAGAGGAAAAAAAGATAAGTCACATGACCACAACAGCTTTGCAGGACAAAATATAGGACAGTGCAATGGCTATTTTGGTAATTTGAATTGATAGTCTGCTTATAATTGAATCTATGTTATGTTGTATTTATTTATTTGGGGGCTTACGTCGCTTTCAACACTGTACAGGTCATATCACGACAGGTAGTTGGAAGTGCAGAGGAAACCAGTACATACAGTTGGTCAAGGTTCTGTACTGTAAACTGTCGACCAACGGCGGGCAACTACCAGCTTTCCCACTTGAGTTAGAGCTGTGAACCGAACCCTGACCTCAGAGGTGGGAGACGAGAGTGTTACCACTCTGCCACTGTGGCCCCTGAACCTTTGTTATGATAATTATTTTTAGATAAGTTACCGACCTATTGATCTCATCAAACACTATGCTTTTTGATGAGATTTGGACCTTGCAGTACTTCAGGGGCGGTATTCACAAACACGGATCAGTAAAGATCAGATCAAATTTGAGCAAAAATGATCAACTTTTGATCGGATTTTTGGATCAACAATGATTGGTATTCACGAAACATTTGATCTGATTTTCTGATCAAATTTTGGATTAAATTTGATCTATGTACTTTGTTGGATTAACTTTCTGATCAAGGTGGATCTTTTAATCAGGCACTACAGAGACAGAGGAACTAATGGTTCCATGAATAACATGGAATTTTCAGTGCATTGTTCAATGATCACTTGTTCCCTCTCTGGCCAGATATTATTCATCATAACTTCTCTGCATTTGGATGGTACTGTAATATATATATATCCATAAATTTTTAGCAAATCCAAAAATTGATCTACAAATAAAACTTTGGCAGATGAATAATGATACTGCCCGGATTTACAAAGATTCTTAAACTCATACTTAAACTCAGACACATAACCTCAGTTTTTTCTGCACACATGAGATTATGCTGAAGTTTGTATTTTCAAAAGTAATCTCATGTGAGACAAAAAATCAACCTTTGAGTTTATGCTTAAACTCAAGCTTAAACCTAAGTTTGTCAACAGCTTAGTCTATGATTTTGTGACATTGTTTGTAAATATACACACATGTTACCTCTTTTGGTTACCATGTTTGTGAGCTATTATTGCAACTAGAATTACTTCTTTTGTTTATATAAATCTAACACATGTATTTCAGAAAAACAAACTACTGAAAAACAAACTGCTCTAAAAATGTTCACATCATTTTGCTGACACAAATTAAAAAAGGAGAAATGTTTAGTGTCCTTGACACAGCTACAGATCACACCTACTCAGTGCACTTTGCATGTATTGATTTTTGTCATATTGGCACATATAGGGTCAAACCAAAGGCACACTTATGTTTACATTCCATGGTATAACCAATCAGATTTCTTTAATCATAAACCCAATAGAGGACAGCATGTCAAGGTTTGCAAATTATGTGTTTCTTCAATAGTTTTCAAAACAATGTGGATATTTTGCCAGGCAAAAATATTGTGGCTCTAAAACACAGTTGTTTAAACAATGGGGATATTTCTTAATGTTTATATATGCAGCAAAGTAATAAACTATATGTCACTAAAATACAGCTGTATGGATATATTTCTAATAATTTTGTGTGCAGAAAAGAACGACACATAGCTCTAAAACATTTGTCAAAACAATAGATATATTTTACACTGGGTATCTGTATAAAAATTATGTTTCCCAAGATTTGGGAAACAATATTTCAGTGCTTAATATTATTTATAGCACTGTTTTGTTTTTCTGCTGAAGGGTAAATCTGAAATTTAATATGTACTTTGTAATGTGGTCTAAAATAATTTATTGAAAACAATGGATTAAATACATCACTAAAGTGTTTAAAGAGATAAAGTAATTTGTGAGCAGTGATGCCTTCAGTATAGTACAGTTTGAACCTCTATTATGTGAACAGGTTGGGAGTGAGATTTTTGTTCAGATAATGGAAGGCTCATACATTAAGAGGAATTTTAACCTAAAACAATAAGCAACTACAAATTGGGAGAGTAGTAATGATTACAAAAACAGATCAAATATTTGATCTTTTCAGCTCAAGTGATCCCTGCTTTGTGAATAGCTATTTGATCCACTGGCTCACTTGAAACTTTTTTCTCAAATTTGATCTGATCTTGATCTGATCTTAATCCTTGTTAGTGAATACCGCCCCTGGGGTAAAACCTATGTACTAGCCTGGCTGAAGGCTCAAGTTCCTTTGCAGTTCGGGAAAGTTTTCAGTTCAGATAATGGAATTTCAGTTTCTATAATGTACTCATACATACCTTCTTGCTTTGAAATTCTGAATGCATACCTCATGATTGCCAAATATTTCTGCATTCTGAACATATTATACACATATGGGCCTTAAGCAAGGCTACCTATGTACAAATACATGTATATCTCTCAATACAGAACCGGACTCATCAAGGTTTGCTCGTAATATATAGTTCATTTTGAAAGCATGGCAAGAAATTGTCTTATGGCTAAATTGTGGCAACATTTGTTTTTTTTCATATATGTATTGGCTTTGGGTTAAATTCATAACTGCAGCCTTCTGTCAGAAATGACCTACCTACATAATGGAACCACAGTCACCTTTTACACAATAACAGGCCGTCTTGCTGTACCTTTCCTAAGATAAGAAAATAGACTTGCATTAATTACAGTGCTCAGATCGGGGTGTGTATGAATGAGCGTTATGAATTTATTTTGTATGCAATATACAAATTATAAAACAAGAATACGTATTTTGAATTTAATATCAAGAAATGTCAACTGATAACAAAACAACAACGTATTTCGAATTCATTCAGAACTATTTTCAAAGTATCTAAACAGGAATTTATATTTTTATTTTAATATGAAGTATTGTCAAGGGATTTAGGATTTGAATCAAATATGAGGCATTGCCAATCAATTTCAAAAGAAAAGGGTGTATATTCTCATTTCAAGACAAAGTGCTGTCAAAATTTTGCAAAGCAATAATATACATTTTGAATCAAATATAGAACACTGTCCATTGATTACAAAACAAAAATGTATATTTTCAATTAAAACCAAGCATTGCCATGAAATTACAAAACGACAAGATCTATTGTAATGAATTACATATAATGGTAAAACCTGTATTTGTCTGTTCAGGAAGAAACAGACCATCTGAAAAAGTAATACCGGTAAATCTCTTTAAACTCAAAAATTAGTGAAATTTAGTTTTAGCTTAGGTTACCACTTAGAACCTTACAATTGGAGACATAAATGGAATTCGATCCCACATACAACTGGTGATACATATTTACATACATCAAAGTGGCTGGGAACAAATATATTCTAATTCTCTGGTCTCACGTGTATGACCAAATTATTAAATTTTGTTCAACGGAAATTATTGAACAATATACAAAATTCTTGGGATGTTTTACTTTTGATTTTAATTTATAAAGTACAAATATTTTATATTCTGTCAGGGACATTTTGTTTATTTTCTTTAAAATTTATATTATACTGTAAATACTTGAGGTTGATTTCAGGTTGGTTTCCACAAGAAATTCTCTATTTGCTTTTTTCTTGAAGCAAGTCTCAAATTTAAGGTGATTTAGATTACTGATCTCAAGATTTAGACTGAAGTTACTCAATAAAATCCACCAGGCATAAAAAATCCCTTACAGGAACAAGATTCAAACGAACATGTGCTGAGGTAGGAGCTCGGTACAGCACCAGAAATTTGAAATATCTTTATATATCTTATAAACCACACATACTTACATCTTTACTTCTGTCTAACTAACATAACCGAAATAGTAACAATCCCTACGAATTGAATGCTAAGAACATATCAAATTATTCAAACAAATACCTGGCCCTTTTGAGTAAGTGTTGTCCAGCAGTGTAGAAATATGTCACTGTATAACAGCTGTGCATTAATAAAGACTGAATGGTTGTACCACATCCCTTATATAATAGCATCCATTGCGGTACCTTTCCAATTTGGTGAGGACGTTCTTCTGAAGCTTTCAGTATATGCTTAATTTACCGTTTGATAAGATATTTAATAAACATTTGAGTAAAGTAATTTATTTCTAAGTTTTAATTGGCAATAAATGTTGATTGTTTGTTCATATTTCATAGATACCTTTACAATTCATAGTTTATAAAGTAAATTTGTCTACACTGAAAGATCCTACAAACCATTTTACGATGACCATAATCTAGGAATCGAAAGCATGCCGTGTGTGATTCTTTTGACCTTTTAATTAATGTAGTCCAGAAAGTGGTTCAGTAAACAACAAAGTAGAAATTTAAAAAGCTGTAATACTATGTGTGAAATTGTCAATGAAAATTAGTATTTGCATTTGAAATATATCACCAATTTAGTAATATTTACATCTGCTTGAAAAAATAGAGGTTTCAATAGAGAATTACATAATGATATCATATGTTACTGATAATCTGGTTTGTTCAAATCTTATGATAGTTTCACACTACCTCGGATTAGTGTATCTGGTCTTAGATTGTTTCCAGTTGAATTGGACACACAACAAACATCATATAAAATGGGGATGAAAGTGGATGAACACAACAATCGATACAAATAAATATAAAATCAGTGCATTTTGTCTGCATGAAATGTGGCGATATATGGTACACAAGATAATTTTAGTGTACAAATATCATGGACTATTTATAAAAGGAAATTTTATTGGATGAACTTCTGAATGCAACTTTGTGCCAAGCTGTAGTGCTGTTTTTAAGTTGAAATTATATTATCGGCCCTTATAGATCTACATGTACACCAGACTAAGTGTACAGACACATGTATGCGGCTTTGTTGGTTTATTATTTTAATTTAATGTTCGTAACATTTAGAACTAGCGCCTGTGTCAATGCATATTTTAATCAAAGAAATCCAATTGACTACAGTTAAGACTAGCCAAACCAAGGTTCTTGTGTCCAAGTTGTGTCAAGTTATGGTATGGAGCAGTATGCATCCTGTATTTTATTTTTCTATTGGCAATAGCTCTGATCTAGGCTAGCTGATCATGAACTTTGATAGATAAAACAAAGTGACACGGTGTCAGGCGTTTGAGACACCTGACCAAAAAAGTCTGAATAGGTTATAAAGATAGTTTCACACACTCAGAGAAACAGAAATCTAACTCAAATTTTAGAATAGTTTAGAACGGTGGGGGGCTTTCACATTTTGTTTTTAGTTTAATAATACTTTTTTATTTTTTATTAAACCAGTTTATTTTATTTCCTGCTATTTAGTGGTAAGATTGTAATGTAACGGTCCCTGAAACAGAAGAAACCAAACTGTCAAGACCCACTAAGGGGCGGATTATGAAAGGGGACTAGAATTACACGGTCCTTCAATCCCTTTTTGTTGTTGTTGTTAATGGCTCGCATATTAATCTATTAGTTGACTAAAGTCACTGTCTTTCTGTGTAGTTTGAATGATATAGATAGATAGTGTATTTATTTGTGAGTTGTAGATACATAAATTTTATCCATCCAACAAAAATATAAATGTACGCAGCCCTACACGGACCAATAAGTAAATGGTCGAAAGAAGGTGTAAAAGTTTTCTTTTCCATCTACAAACATTTTAATGACAATAAACTAAAGACACTCAAGTAAGATACGTAAATATGACATTGTTCATTTTTTCCCACCAATCTTATTAATACATTGCCAAACATTTCTGGTTAAATTTATCATTTCCATTAATTTCATTATTTTTCCATTTTTGATATTGTTGGACAAATTTTCCCTGAAATCTTTAACAACACAAAGGATAGGCCATCAGAAACTAGACCTTGAAGGCCTGCAGACATTGGGACATCTTCCAGAGACACACAAAAAGGTCATTTTTCATTTTTTAGCTGCAAGGGTCTATATTGACCATTTTCATAATACATGTAATTCTAAAGTTATGCCTGTTTGTATTGGGGTAAGGTAATATATGTAGACACATGTGGGGAAAACACAATGGGAACATTTTTGAGACATTTGGAGCAATCCTTGTGGTATTTGGGATCACATCAGTGAAGTCACAATTTAAAAAATTACCACTGGCAGCCATGTTTTTTTAGCAATTCTGCGCAAAATAGGTAGGATTCCTCTAATAAGTAATATCAATGACAGTACAAAGTTCAAAGACAATCAGTGAAGGCAGTCTGGACTTAGAGCTTACACAATTTTAAAAACTGGGTGGCGGCCATCTTAAAAAAAGATGGCTGACAGAATTTTTTTCAAAAGTTGTCCATCTTGACCTTAAAATAAACACAGGAAACATGAACTTGATATCTGTAATGGCCTTGCTGTAATGGCATGCTATATAGTTGACAAGTGCTGAATCAGCAAAATGTCAAAATTTATCACAATAGTCATATTTTTTATGGCACAAAATATTCTATATGGGACTGTTGGTATTATTGGCTCCAGGGGAATGTGCACATGTAGGTGTGGGCAAGTTCATCCCTAGAAGCCCATCCAAGGTTTAGTATGTTCTTTTGACAAATTCCTGTTTTCCAGTTTCACCTTACCATAAAAACTTCAGTTGCCAGTGGAGTGACACTGCAGAAACCGTCCCTTGGTTATTACTTATATACTGGTTCCCACCCATGTAAAACATAATATTATGTTAAGAAACACATACTGTCGCTTGTGTACATATGTATTTTCAGATGCCTTTATATCTACATGATCTTCCAAAAATTTGAGGTGCATCCTGGTGACATTCGATTTCTTTCACTGGCAGCTTACATGCACTGCCAGCTCGGTACTTCACTGACCTCTTTACCCATGGACACAATAATTTCACTGCTTATGCCATATCAATGTAGTTAAAATATGTAGTGTTTCAGTATATAGAATAATACTAAGTATTGTATGTTACTTTAACTTTGCAAGTGGTTATAATGTGCCAATGTCAATATATCATATATACATTCTGTATTACTACTTGTTGTAAATATGCTAGAACTATTGTGCCATTAGTACATGTAATCCTAGCAAAGAAATTTTTCTTATTTTTAAACATAACTTTTACAAGTTGATACACCTTAGGACACCTTGTTCCTTTAGTTGTTATTGTTAGAAAGGGGCCCGTAATGCACAGGCTGAACAAGCAGTAGTGACTTGAGTGAGTGGATCAGGGTGTTCGGATGTAAGTTCTTTGTTTCATCCTCCCCAAACACTAAACAGCTAAGGTCAAACGGGGAGTAGTGGCCCTATGGTAACCATTTATTGGATGATTTGGAGACTAATCCAGGGACATAAGGGAGATGAAATGGTTGGTTGGTTGGTTACCTTTTCTTTACCTCTATTGGATTATGTGGAGTCACAATTCCAGGAGGATTGATGAGGATTTTTTCCATTGGATTCCCAGGAGCCCTACATTGGACTAGATTTGCCAAAATACTCCTCCAGAACATGGTGGATGCTGATTGCGTAGAGACATTCTATTACCAGGTCATATTTTAATAATGATAATCATTGCTTAATCATTGAATAAATATTATTCCAAGTTTAAAATTACATTGCTTAAAGAAATATATAGATTGATTATAGAAATAATTACACACACTTTATGCCTTTGAATTTATGAGCCTTCAAGTGTAGTCAGCTTCAAAACTCTCCACACCAAGCCATGGACTTGTTCCTTCTATTTTAATTCTATTTGCCAAGCCTTGACCACTCTCTTGGTCAGATTATTAGATCTCAGTATTTCAAATTAATTTCGACTGCAGACTTCACCCTCTCATGCTTATATATATGAGAGTCATACACATGTCTTACATGATTTTAACTTCCTTCGGGAATATTAACAATATATATTGTTTTCATCTGCAAAGGCCACTGGGTGGGCTGGACCAGACACTCTAGTACTATGATACTTGTCTCTCTAAACTAGGGACCATCATATGGTCCCCTCGTTGCTTTTCCCAGGTGCTTGACCTTTGCCTGCTTAAAGGTCTTGAACTAGCTTGACCTTTGACCTTTTTCAACTCTGACTAGGTTAATTCCAGCTCGAGCCTTCTTGGTCCCAAACATAATGGCTCAAATTACAAAAATGAAAGTTTCAATCACTTTTAAATACCCGCTTTTAACATGGTAAATATTAGCTGAAGTTTGAATCATTTTCAAATATTTTTTCTTAAATGATAAATATTAACTGAAGTATAAATTGTTTTAATTATGTTCCTTTGTAAATTGAATATTATGGGCATTCGGCTTGAATGGCAAGGTGAAACTGGAAAACAGGGTCCTCATTGCTGTGTGCAGTGAGGTGTAAAGAAATTTGTCTAAAGAACATACTAAACCTCTGATGGGCTCCTAGGAATGAACTTGCACACACCTACATGTGGGCACGCAAAAATTAATTTCGTCCAAAATCAATAGGCTTCCTCCCATGAGTAATATCAATGACTGTACAAAGTGTGAAGACAATCAGTCGAAGCAAAATCTGGACCAAGAGTGCTCACAAGCTTTAAAAATGGGTGGCGGCCATCTTGGAAACCAGTTGGCGGATGTAGGCATTTTTTCAAAAGTTGCCCCCCTTGACCCTGAAATGAATACTTGACCTGAAGATTGTATCTTGAACCGGTTTACTATAATAAGGTAAAGTAGAAAGTGAAGGAAAATAAAAAAGAGAAAAAAATCTGACAAAACCTTAAGGACATCCGACAAATAAAATTTATGCTCAATTCTACCTATGTTGATTTATTTGGAGTTTACTTCGCTTTCAACACATTGTATAGATTATATCACAACAGATATTTTTAAGGGCCGAGGAAACCAGTACATACTAGTTGGTCAAGATTCTGTTTTGGAAACTGTTGGGCGTTGGTAAGCAACTAACAACTTTCCCACATAGGATCAGGTCCAGGGTTTCAATCACCAACCTAAGAGGTTGGAGGCCAGTGTATTAATCACTACACCACTGAACCCTGTATGAGACTCCCAGTAACTGTTTCAGTAATGCAATTAAAATGAGCTGCTTCAACACTGAGCTGGACAATACCCGCTCTAAATAATAGAACGGATTTAAACAAGCTCCAACTAATTATGTCAGTCCATTGTCTTAAAATGTTTGTGGCAAACATCTGTTAGAAAAAAATAACATATTATTTGAATTTAGATCAATTCCAGTTATATCCATTCTACTGTGTATAATTTACAAAGTTTCCCATCATCTTTAAGAATAATATACATATACGTATCCAATTTGTTTAATATTATCACCAAAATCAGGGGAATAAAAACGGGTCAGTGTGAAATCGACCACAGAAACGCGAGAGAGTGTGTGAAACAACCTTAAGCTATGATTTATGTCTCATTTCCTGCGTGTAGCAAGGTCACAAATTTAGTGCAGCAATTTTTCCCATGAAGTTAAATATCAGATTATTTAAACTCACGGCAATATTTCACTAAAATGTTTTATCAATGAGTGAAAATGGTCTCAATACATACGTGATATTCTTAAATGACAGTTTTTCAGAAAACAAAACAGAAATAATATACTGTGTGAAATTCACTAAAGAAAAAATTAAAATAATTCTGTGACATTAAATTAATACTTGTATGCACTAACACAGATTGTTACAGCTATCACTCAAACGTAAAAATATATATTTATATATCTGTGTTTGTGATACCTCCAAAGGTAATAAACAGACCTTTCTAAATGTTTTATATCAGTAAAGCATCCGATAAGGCCCAATACTTCTAATACTTGTCATGAGTGCAATTTTGAAAAATCCTTTAAAAATTTCTGGATACAGACGGTGATCCAAATCACCACCAAAATCAAATCATCTGTCTGTTGTACCATTGTCAACATTTCCTGAAAATTTCACCAATATCCGTCCATAGTTGTCCAAGTTATTTTGCAAAGAGGCAAAACAAACGCCGCAAAAACAAACACTCCCTGGCAGAGTTGACAAATATGTGAAGAATTCCTAAAATACAAGGAAATAGAAGGGGAGTTCACTCACTGGCAAATTATGAACTTGTTTTCTAAATTCTTGAAACTACCCCCCACAATATAACCAATACAAAGGTACCGGACATGACATAAAACATCAAATAAATTAAAATTGTATTGAATTTTTGGGTTTCTTTCACTGCTGCCACAGTTATGTAAACTTATTTAAGTACATAACATTAACCAAACCAATATGTGTTGACTGCCACATTGATATAATTGTAACTTATGCCTGTTTCATGTAGTTTTGACATGGTTTGTCTGGTCAGATAAGACTATTGAAGGGAAATGGGGTACACGGTGGGTAAAACTTACCAAAACAAGGCCAAAAGGTGTTTTGGTGCCCTAGTGTGAGTGCAAAGCCATCAGAGACCAGAATAGTGCACTAGAATTTACGAAAGTCTCGTGACAGAAAGAAATTCCAACTTAGATACATCCCACAGCTGGTCCCGAACTGAGACGGTCACCCATCCAAGTACTAACATAGCCAGTTACCGCTTAACTTCAGTGAGCAGACAAATAGTCATCACTATGTGCCACAATTTCTGATATTCCGATGCCATTAAGTCAACCGACAGGCCTGCTGCTAGGGGGCTGAAATTAGGGTCGGATACAAGGGTCGGCAATGGTCGTAGAAATATCAAACATGTTTGATATTTCACCGACTCTCCCCGACAGGCCGGAAACTTGCAACCGACCCTAACCGACCATGTAAACATTGGTCCCGACCCTCCAAAAATGCATAGTTACCGACCTGTCGGTTCTAATGGAAACAGTGCATAAAGTATGGAAATAATACTCTCACATGAAAGTACTCCTAGGGTACAGACCCTCACTGAGGCATGCAATTTCAGGATTTTTTGTATCCAGAATTTCATCTTTTCAGCAAATATTTAATCACTTCACCCATCAGGCCCCTAGCACATTAAAACTTGCAGAAGGCTCCACCCATTATTGTGAATGCAGACAGACAAATACTCACAGTTGCACCCCACAAAAATAACCAAACCCTAAATTTAGGGTTTTCCCTCTCACAGTTTTCAACGGTTTAAAATATCCAGGATCTGAAATCAAGCCTGTCACATATTGTATGCGATTTTACTTTGGAGACTGTAAAGCCCCATTTCCATATGAGGGTATATCAGGTCCCGTTATCTGTGGAGTGTGAATGGGGAATAACTACTAGAATTACAATCCCAAAAAGCTATACGATTTGATAACTTGGAAAGGGGCGTTTCTATGCTTTTGTGGGTATGGTTATGTCCCCTAATTAATTAATGTAACAAGTCTCGAAGGTATTATCTGAAGTTAAGATTCTCATTTTAGAACACTACAAATGGGCTTGGTAACATTTACTGGACGTCTTGATTGTCAAACCAAGTAATTTTCATCTGTTACATCTTTATACCCTGGGGCCGATTCACACTAAAGGACTTAAACTAAGTCCCTTTATTGGCTAAGCCAGGGACTTAAATCTAAGACTTTGGTCTTAGCTAGGTCTGGGACTTAAAATGGATTTCACTAAGGTGACTTAGCTAAGACCAAGCTTATCAAATAACCACAGTAGTTTTCTGTGTCATGTGACCTTTGACATCAATTCAAAATATAATATTGGTGCCATATATCCTTTGAGTTTGATGTATTTTATCTAAGGATAAGGGCTGTTTTGAAATGGAAAACCTTGTTGCCACATATAAACTTCCCAAAGACCACTTTAGTGAGGTGTTCTGTGTATTTATACTTTATTTACAGCCATTTCAAATTTTGAAGTGGAGAAAAGTTCATGGCGGCCATATTTAAGTCTTCTTTACAAAATTTAAGCCCACTACCTCCCAGACTTAAAGTTAAGTCCATTGACTTAGCAGTTTCATGGACTTAGCTGCTTTGTGAAATCAGCTAAGTCTAAGACCACAGACTTAACATTCTTTTGACAAACTTTAAGACCAAAGTCTTAAATTTAAGTCTAAATCTGGACTTAAGTCCCTTTGTGAAATTGGCCCCTGGTCTTTTTCCAGATACACAAAAGCATTTTTTTAAACTAAAAACACTAATCAGTCATATATTTTTTCCAGAATTTATAGAAAACAAAACTGTCATGTTTCTTGTTGTACTATTTGTTTTACGAGTGTATATTATAAGTTTAAAGACGTGACTACATGAATTAATTTTTTAGTGTGCGTAATCATTTGCCAGATATTCTGCCTTGACACTTTGTAATATTGTTAAATGTCATTTGCAATTATGCTTCGATTGTTGGATATAGATGGGATTTAAAACATTAACTTGGGTGATTCAGAAATGCACCTGAAATATGAATTTACAATCAAGATTTTGACATTTTCTTAAATGCTATATTTGCACGTGTACATATATCCATTTATTATACAGCAGAAATTGAAGGGATTCTAATTAAAAGACAATATTAAATTGGCCCAGAATATGTAAGGTGAGATGTTCACACATTTTGTTTTTACATTTCTTCAATCTGTGATGTAATGTGTCTTCCACACAACACTATAATTTACTATCAAATTATGACAATTATTTGGAATATCAAAGGTTTCCTCACTGGCCACATGTTCGTCAAAGTTATCGCTGTCCAAAAATATTTTATTGACTATTTTTTAACAATGCAAGCAAGGCAACGTTTATCATCCCCATATATTCATTTAACTGACTTTAAAAGACAAAAGAAAACCTCACATATTTGTTAAAAATATATCAATTAAATCATATTATTTCTTTGAAAAATTATTAAATCTAAGTTTTGGGGATCCCTTGTCATTTCACTAACTATTTGGGTAGTACCCCAGTTCCTCTTTAACAAGTTATTGTAAGAGGAAGGTGATTGAAAACTCTGTAGGCTGCTGTGACTATCGCTGTTAAATATGGGTGGGGAAAACTGTCAAGCCATGTGATTTCTTCCAGTATGACTTGATTTCTCATACAACTGAACAATCTGGCCTCCCAATCTGCTGCCAACCACTTCCACTTTATAGAGATTTAGATTTATTTTTTCTTTTACCTCGCATTCAACAACCTGGGGCGGATTTCATGAAAGGTCTCAGACTTAGCCCAGTCTCAGGCTGAGCCACTGGCTCAAATCTGAGCCTTTTGGCTCAGCTAAGTCTTTGTCTCAAATGGTTTTCACAGAAGGGGTCTCAGTTGAAACCAAGCTTATCAAATAACCACAGTGGTTTTCTGTGTCATGTGACCATTTTTTGTAGTCAAAATATTCTACTGATGACATATATGTTCCTTGTTTGACACATAATATCTCTGGTTAAATACTATTTTGCAATGGGAAACCTTCTAAACATGTAAAAACACCCAAAGACCACTTCAGGGGGTTGTTTTATATACTTGTACCCTATTTTCAACCATTTCAAATTTTGAAGTGAGGAAAGAATTATGGCGCCCATATATGAGCCTTTGTTTACAAAACTTAAGCCCACTTTCTACCAGTCTCAACACTTGAGCCAGTGGTTCAGCCAAAGCTGAGACTGAGACTTTTTGTGAAATCTATTAAGGCTGAGCCCATGGGCTCAAGTAAAATATTCCAATAATTTGAGACAAAAGTCTCAAGCTTGAGTCTGAGACCGGGCTAAGAGCAATCGTGAAATCCGCCCCAGGGTCATATTGCGACGGGTAGTTTACAGGTGGAGGAACCAGTGCATAGTAGTTGGTCAATATTCTGCACTGTAAACAACCAGGATTATGCAAGTAACTACCAACTTTCCAACATGAAGAGCCCGGGCCAAGATTCTAACTTGCCACCTCAGAGGTTGAAGGTGTGCACTCTAACCCCTGGACCAACACCCCCCACTGCTTTATACAGATAAAATAAATATAGAATTAAACTAATATCTCTTGTGCAATGCACAAGAGACTCCTATGGCAAATCCTGTCTTTAGAAAAGATCATTTGGCTCTATATTTTGAAGAATGAACAAGATTAGTTGTAACTAAAATTGAGACTTTATTAAAAAAGCAAGACTGTGTATCTGTTTGGAATGAACCCATCCAAATTTGGGTAAATGTGTTTTAGGCAGAACAACCTGCAAGAACAAATGAGGCAAGCATTGCAGATGTTGTAAACAAATGTAATGAAAAGAAAATGTTACATATATGTAACAATAAGGAAAACTGCATGAAAAAGTATTACCAGGTAAACAAATCTTAGATCATACATAGGCTTACTCAAGTGGTTTATTGATTTAAACTGTATTTTAATAGTACCCCCCAAATTCAGGTGAAAGCGTTTTAGGTTTAACCACCTGGAAGTATCAGTAAAACAAATATGGCAGATGATGTAAATAAAAGTAGTGAAAAAATGTTGCATGTCTGTGAAAATAAGGAAAATCACATGAAAAACAATAGCCTGGTAGACAAATCTGACTGAATACTCAGGATTACCTAAGTAGTTTATTTTTTTAAACTGTATTTTTCTGGTCCAAATATTTTTCAATAGTTAACTTCTTAAAAAAAAAAAAGAAGTTCAGCCATAGAATATATAAGATAAGCTACAGTTATCAATTCACATTGATGCTTTAATAAGCTAGATCTGAAATGCAAAAAAAAATATGCTGACAACTGCAGACTGATTAAATATGTGCAAATTGATAATATTTTTAGCTATAATGTCATCATGTATAAAAAGTCTCTACTTATATGGATACATTATGTACACTCACATGTGTGTACACCTACAGCGTTACATATTTAAAAGGTCCAAAATATATGATAGAGATGTATATGTTGCATTGAATGTGAATAACTATTGAATGTGTACGGGTACATTCAATGGACCAATCTATTGAATGTGTACATTCAATGAGCAAATCATTGAATGTGTACATTCAATGAGCAAATCATTGAATGTGTACATTCAATGGCTGAGCTGTGGATTATGTAGATTCAATAACTGAAACCATTGAATGTGTACATCCAATAACCCACAACATTGAATGTGTAAATAATTAAATATGAAATACTGATATAGATTGCAAAGACTTAATTTATAACCTACATAGCATATTTTGTAGCTTAATAATAAGCAATTAAATTTACTGGAATAAAAGTGGTACATTTCAGGAATTGACATAAAGAGAGATCTGTCTACAACATTAAAATAAATAAACATATATGTCATGACAGAAATTTCATATATTTTATCACATTATTTTCTTTACTGTCTTTATATTTTAGTAAATCACTTATTATTATAAGCTTTTGTGGTATCATTTTGCTATTGTATAGAACGTTTACTTATTTCTGCATATTTGTTCTTTCTGATCAAACCCATTTTAAAAGCTATGAAATAAGCTCTACTTTAATTCACAAATATTAAAACATTTGACCTCTCAGTCAAAGAATAAGAGAGAAATAGTTCAAGCTTGAGAAGTAATTTTATGGTCTTTAAGTGTATGATTCTAAGCTGTGATAGCAATAAATTTGTCTAATTTGTGTGAAATATGGGACTTAACTCTAATTATCCCCACAGTAGCACCCATAAAATATTAGAGAGGCTCATCGGGACACTATAATTAGGAAACAGATAAAGAAAATCAATTTTATTTTAGAAAATCAACAAACAGGTTTTGTTGTAATCCATAACAGTATGACTGACTTTAGAAAATCAACTTACTGCAAAACAGATGTGATATTAAGAAAATGGTAAAAATAAGTTACATTTTATGCAGTATCAATTACATATTTCCATTTGTTTAGTTCATATACACATTCAATAACTAACCCATTGAATGTGTACATTCAATAGTTATCTACATTCAATACAGCATATATACCCTTTCAAAATGATAGAGATGTATTTACCATTTATATTCTGAAGAAAGGGGATATCTAACGGAAAGTTAGCTCCAAAATACAATAATTGGTATGACTTTGATGTACAGGACAAACTCAAGATACTAATGAAAAGGGAAAATGTGATCTTTTTTGTAAAAAAAAACATCTATATAAAATTTATCAAAAAAGAAAAATCTCGTTTAAATCTACATGTACTATTGCTAGTGTCTTTAGTTGAAATATGTTGTGTTTTTAACTTTAGTCTCATTGTACAATGTAATTCTGTGTTTCTAACACTTTGATTTAATGTGTGGCATTTAAATTATTTTTTTTTTGTCTCCAGTGCCTCATAAGTCCTAGCAATAAGGGCTGGATGCTTGTTATTTTGTTGTATGTTGTTATCATGACCTGGTACAAGCCGAAACATAGAATAAGTGATGTCCGTAAACCACAGCCTGGGGAAGTAGAGGACTCAAATTCCAAATTAATTTTGGCCAGAAAATGAAGGGAAGTTCTACTTTGGAGAACCTGATGTCTCAGGTGATAGGTCAGATGATCAAGAAGGCGACGTAGAAACAAGGATAACCATGGAAGTGAATACATAGAGAGATCTATCGAAATTATTCCAGTGCATGGAAAATTTATGTAAGACAGCCAGTGGCATAAATGAGAAGTTGGAAAATCTGACGGAATGTTTTGGAGCACTCAAGTAGAAGGACTTCACCCTACATTCATATTCCACTTTGAGAGTGTAGCAGAAAGGTATGATTGGGATGAAGAGGAGAAATTAAACATGCTAGGAGACAGCTCCCTGGATGATGTGCTAGACTATTTCTTGTCATTTATGGAACACATGTGAGGTGATTTTCTGCACTTAAAAGATTGGGGATATGACCACCTTATGGCCATAACCTTTAGTTCTAGTACCAGTCTAGAATATTGCATTGTGATACTTAATGGTTCATTGATTTCTACTATAAAACCCAGCTTTCATTTGAATTTGGTTTCACACTCTTAGTATTTGTACAATACACATCCAAAATTTTGAACTGAGCGTTGTATTTACTTTTTCTTATTGTATTTTAATCTATTTTATCATTTTAGTATTTTACATATTTAGTTGCTCAGTTCATTTAACGATGCCTAAGGTTTTTTTACTGCTATAAATGTGCTTTGCAGCATCCGCGGCCTGTTGGGAAGAAGTGTCATTATGAGGGTGAGTCATTGGCCAGTGATGTGGACGTCACTGCACCCCCTCTACGGATCCAGCCGGTGTAGCCACAGTTTCTGATCAAGGGTGCAGCGTACTGAGGCAGTACTTGGACAAGGATCACAGCAGGCAAGTTCTTTGTCTAATACTTTCCACAGTCCTTCTGGTCAAAATTCAGAAAGCCACAGTATCAATATGGAAGCTTGTCCGGTTTTGTGAGATGTATACAGGAAGAAAAGTGGAGGGAAACGAGGGCTTCCATGTTGGATTACCTTGGAAATCTAACCGACTGCCTCCGACTTCTCTGGGGAATCAGCCAAGGCTTCCCATGCAATTGTTTTAACAAACATGGAAGCTGATCAGCTACAGTGGTCAGACACAGATAAGCTGGATCAAATCCGTAGAGCCCATGCACAGAGGCATATAGGTGCAGGACAATCTACTGCTTCCAAAAATTCTATCAGTAAGAAAATAAAAAATGTTGGATCCAAAAGTGGGATTATCTGTAAATTCTTCCAGGAAGGCACATGTAGGTTTGTGTCCCATCATAGAAATGCTGAGCAGCTGTATAGACATGTGTGTGAACATTGGGATGGTCCTCATATAAGCCGTAACCTTAGCCAGAAAAGTAATTAAAAAACTAAGTAGCCACTGCAGTAATGCTCTGAGACCATGTTTTCTGCTAGATTTGTTTTATATATAATATGTCTGATAGTCACTGTATCAGTAGACAATGTATTATATTCTGATGTACTCAAGAATTCTAAAATGGTTAACAAAAATGAGCAAAGTACACAATGTTTTTCCAGTTGGTCTAGCATCAAACAAAGTCGGAATAATGTTGGAGGTAGCAGAAATGCAGAACTTTAAGGTTCAAAATGTAGAAGTACATTGCTTCCCAGTGGTACACCTGAAGTGTCAAATGAACAATGTGTTTCACACGTGTCGTAGTGTAACTAATACTGTTAAGGATAAATCAAACCACGATGGCAGGATTAACCAGTTCATTGATGTGAACCCATATCAAATTCTCGCTGATATTGATTTCAGTATTGTCATTAGTTGTCAATGTGTCAATGTAAACAATGTTATGCATGATTCTGATGTTGAAACAGGTTGTAAAGCATTAGGTACCTGGCCCATGCATCATATTTCAATTTCGACAGTACTGCAGGGGCGGATCCAGCTTTTATGTAAGGTGGCGGTTCACATCGAGTAAGGCGGGGGTTCACATTGAGTAAGGTGGGGGTTCACATCAGACATATTATAACTAAGGCGGTCGGGGGGCTTGCCCCCTGGGAAAAAAAAAATTTTGGTAAAAATATAGTGCATTTCCTGTAAATTTAACCACTCACAAGAAATAATTTTGTACTTTGGGTTGAACCCCTTTACATTATTTTTCAAGGGGGGGGGGGGGGGGGGGGGTCGAACCCCCTGAACCCCCCCTCCCCTGGATCCGCTAGTGTACTGGTACTTGTAGACCATTGTAATTAGGTCTACCATCTTTTTTACATACTGAATTAGTGTAACATATAATAGTCTATTTAAATAATAGTCTATTTTGCTGGATGCATAATTCATTTCCTGGGGCCTCTTTAGCTACCTGGATTTTTTTCATTTTTTGACATTGGTCTGAATCTCCAACTCATATTAGTCACTATCATTAATATGTATTAACATTGTGTCATTAACTAGTTTCTCACGACACCAGTTACATCCTGACCCGATCTGAATTTTTGGAAGTCGCTGTTACTGCCAGAAATCCCAATTTTTGAAGGACAGTTACTTGTATTGTCTCCCCCATCAAACGGATCTCCAATTTTTGAAACAGTAAACTGATTTTTCCTTACCTTTGCTGGGGTTTCTACCATTTTCATGATAGCAGACGAACTATTGGGACTGGCAGTTGCCTCTCCTCATTAAATATAGTTTTCCTTTGGATTTTGATTGAAATTGTGTTATTACTTGTGAGAAAATTAACCATGAAAGTGCTACTGAATATCCGGAACATGTGGCAGGAAGAAATTGGGAATGGGGCTATGTTGGGCCCTTTTTCGAACTCCACCCATTGAGAATTTACATCTTAGCCCCTTTATGACTCGGGACAAGTCCAGTTCAGTGAACAGGAGGGTCATAATTGACCTTAGTTGGCCCATTGGGCAATCTGTTAACTCTGGGGTGTGCAGTGATTGTTATTTTGGTACTGAATTTGTCTTAACATACCCCGCTATCAATAACATTACCAATGAGGTACTTAAGTTGGGCAAAGGGGGCAAAATTTTTAAAGTAGGGTTTTTCGCCATGTTCCTATTGATCCTGGGGACCTTGATCTTTTAGGCTTACATTGGAAAGAGTACTTTCTCAATCAACCGCTGCCGTTCGGGTTCAAGCATGGGTGTTCCATCTTTCAAAGACTTTCAGACACAGTACGCTTCATTATGAAGCAGAAGGGCCACAGTATTTTGAATTATATTGACGATTTTTTGTGTGTCTCTCTGCATTCCAAAATTGACCAAACATACTGCAGATTACAGGATCTTCTGAAACAATTAGGTTTTTCTGTCAGTACAAAAAAAGCTAGTCTCTCCTAGTATCAAGGTAATATGTCTTGGCATTTTGGTGGATACTGTAGACTTTTCAGTATCTGTACCTGCTGAAAAATTACAAACCATTTGATGTATGTGCCAAAATTGAGTTCAAAAGTCGTCCTGTACGAAAAGAGAGTTACAATCACTTTTGGGCTCACTTCTTTAAGTGGCCAAGTGTGTAAAATATGCCAGGTACTTTCTTAACGTAATGCTTACTTTATTGCGAGAAAATGCTCAAGAAAGGCGAATTAAAGTTACTGAAGAATTTCAAAATGTTCCAAAGTGGCTTAATAGTTTCTTATCAGTTTGTTATGGTATGTCTTTCTTTAATTATGCTCTTCCTCTCAGGGAAGACTGGCAGAATGTTAACATAGCATACATTGATATGATAAACATCCTAGTGGCCCTGAAAGTCTGGCATATTCAATGGGCTGGCCTTAAAGTGTTAATTAACTGAGACAACCAAGCAATGGTGTCAGTTTTGACCACTGGTAAAACATGTGGCATAAAACTGTTAATAATGTTTCAAAATTGCAGGCATTGGTGACCCTGTCCTATGGATCCACACAACTGAGGATCTTCTTTATTGTAATGATAATATATAATCTGTTGTTGTAAGTACACTGCCACTGGAAAGTCATCTATCACAGCTGGCAATATCCAGGCTCCCTCATGCCTTCTCAGAGTCAACCAAGAAAGCCAATGCACTCCTCTTCAGGACCTTTCTGGCCTTTGTGGTCTTCATGTCTTGGGACATTCACCAGGTGACCACCTTACAATTACTATGCTTTCTAGAATGTTTGCAGTTTAATGGTGTTAAACAACCACAAATGGCCAATTACCTGTCTGCTATTAAGACCAAATTTCTAATCTTGGGCCTGGATGTTGCTTGCTTTTCAGACTATCGGTTGAGATATTACCAAAAAACTGTACATATGAGTTCGCCACTCAATGTAAAACTTAAGAGAAAAATTGATATACCCCTATTGAAAAGAATTGTACAACATTCTGATTTCACATATATGGGACAGGTTTTCAAGGCTTTGTATTTGTTCAGTTTTTATTCCTTCCAGCGTCTATCAAATATAGTGCCTCATAACATAGTTCTCACCACTCAAGCATTTAGATAGGGGTGATCTTATCTTGAGACCAAAGAAAGTGGTGATTATGCTGAAGTGGTCAAAAACCATGAAGACAAATAATCAAATTAAGCTCATTGCAGTTCCTAGAATTCCAAATTCTACTATCTGTCCTGTAGTTGCTATTAAGAATCTACTGGATCTTACACCCAAGGGTTCCAATCTTCCCCTGTTCCAATTTAAACTGGCTAAGGAGTGGATTCCATTAACTGACAATCGAGTCAGGCGTCATTTTCCCTTAATTTTCGCCATTCAGGTGCCACCTTTGCTTTTAACAATGATGTTGCTCTCCAGAATATTCAGAAGCATGGCACCTGGACGTCGGACTGTATGTGAAGGTACATTACTGATACTGTGAATGCTGGGGAACAAGTTGCAAATATGTTCAAAAATAAATTGTCTGCTTCTTAAACTAACAATACTGTTGGGGTTTGGGTGAAACTGTACTCTTTCATAATTTTTGATGTATTATGCCCTCATGTAGGGTTTGAGTACACTTTAGTTCATCACTATTTTAGGGTCACCTTTCCTTGAGGCACTTATTTTTCTTCAAAATTATCACTGTTATTGCTTGATTTAACCTTAACTACCCTCCTTATCCTTTGGTTAAGATAATCAAAAACTGTGTCTCGGGTCGGGTGACCCTATTTCAGTTTACTGAATTTACAGTTTACTGGGTTTGTAAATACAACTAGTGTAGAAATGTATTGTTAGTATATCAATAAATTTTATTAACTGCATTGCTGTCTTGACCTTTGTTGTGTTCTCTCAAGGTCACACAGATTTCATGAGTTGAACTTTCATCTCGTGGTTTACAAAGGAGGTTGGATCTTGACTGACTGTTGCTTGAGGAACTGTGGGGATATGACCACAGCTCCCTGAATGATGTGCTAGACTATTTCTTGTCATTTATGGAACACATGTGAGTTGATTTTCTGCACTTAAAAGACTGGGGATATGACCACCTTATGGCCATAACCTTCAGTTCTGGTACCAGTCTAGAACATTGCATTGTGGTACTTAATGGTTCATTTATTTCTACTATAAAACCCAGCTTTTGTTTGAATTTGGCCACGCTCTTAGGATTTGAACAATACACATCGAAAATTTTGAACCCACCCTATGTTCCTCTCCCATGCCACATAATTAATCTGAATAAGATACTCAGTTGCATTTACTGTATTCACAGGTGTCAGAATACACTACAAGCAGAACAGCTTGGTTAGAGCAAGGCCATGCTGCTGCTACCAGAGCAAAGCTTGCTGTTAGGTTGTAATTCCATCAGAGTGCTTAAGCATATGATGCTTAAATGTAAGACAGTGGTTGGCTCATGTTTTACCATTAAATGGTTAGTTGAATAGCTCTACCTTTATTGGCTCTGAGTCTAGGGTTGAGTATGGGCTAGGGGCTGTACTGCTCAGTTCCATTAGGGCTGCTCTGAGTCTTTGAGAAAGAGCTTCTGATGGGTAGCAGAACCCTAGTATGAAGTCATTTTTATTCTCGACTTTGAGTATGTAAAATTGTCCCACAGTATTGTAGGTTTGCAAAGTACATTTAGTTTCAGTATTGATTGATATAAGGGACTTTCTCCACCAAGTAAAACTAGCAATATTTGTAATGTCGGTAAAGTGGGTTTTTTAAATATGTGGTATTATTATTGTGAATTGTCACTAGTTGATTACAACATCTAGTAATGATCAATGATTTCATCTCTATAAATGCTGCTTGAGGTAATCATCGTTGTACAGTATTGTTTGTCTAATTCTGTGTATAATTATCAAGTCTTAGAGTGACACTTTCAGAGAGTTCTGACAGTGATCATTAAAGTGTACATAATGTAAGAATGTATGTCATAAACAGAGCACATTACCTTTGGGTCTGGCCCGATGCCAGCCTCGTGCGAGTTTGTCGCGTAAAAGTTGTAGGTCTAATATAACTGCCCTATGTATAACACATACGTTTTAGTTGGCTGATTCAGTGCTTCACCATGTACTCTTTCTGGTGACCTCACACAACGGTGCATGCTTGGCATATAATTGTGTCACTATAACTAGTATTTATGTATATCATGGTTTTACTCTTATATATATTAACATTGTGTAACTAATTTAATTATATTTCATTAATGCTGCTCATTTGCATTCTTTACTAGATTATTATTAGCAGCTGGCATTCAACTACTCATATTCTGATTTTGTCAGAATTATGTACATAATCTGTCTTAACTATGTACATAATCTGTCTTAACTATGTGATGACAACTGTTTAACTTAATCATTTATCTGTTTTTAGTCGTAACTTGTGTAACATACATTTATTAGAGTGATGGTTAGCAGTAACTGTCAAGACTAACTATTTTATTTGCAATTGTATAATTTATGTTTATTAAATTATTGGCAGTACAGACTGAACTGCTTCCACTTTAAACTTGCCACAGGTTGATATGAATAATTAAAGTACTTTATCAATAACAACTTAAGCATTATTGTTAATGTGATCATCTTATGTGTTTCTAGTCATACCATTAATAACTTGTTTAAGCTATGGTTTTACATTATATACATTTTATGTTGGGTGAAAATGTACTCTTTCATAATTTTTGAGGTATTATGCCCTCATATAGGGGTTGAGTACACTTTAATTCATCACTATATTAGGGTCACATTTCCTTAAGGCACTATATTATTTCTTTTCAAAATTATCACTGTTATTGTTTGATTCAACCTTAACTACCCTCCTTATCCTTTTGTTAAGGTAATGGAAAACTGTGCATCAGGTAGGGTGACCCTATTTCAGTTTAGACTCATAGGGCATATAAAAGAAGCTAGTGGATGTTCATAATAGTAGATTTTTTATTGTTTAACGCTTTTGACAAGTATTACCAGAATGATATCTATTGTATTTGGAGTTAGAATGTCTCCTGAAAAAAAGATGCCATAACTTTATTGCTGCCTAGTGCGTCTTAAACTTTCAAATTTAATAGTAAAATGTAGCAATAGGTAGAGTATAAATGTCACCTAGATTTAGTGTATCTCTTAAACATTTAAGGGGAGATAGTGTAGTAAAGTAGGGGCATTTCTGGGATTTATGGACAGATGTAGTAGTTTAGATACTTTAGCATTCCCCGAATGTTATTTGTATTCCAAAGATGTGACGTCTTTCTACAGACAAATATCATCTGTGCAACTCTACAGTGGATTTAAATGGTTGTTCCTACTGAAGAAGTTTTCAAGAAACACCCCATTCTTCATAAAACCTCCAGTCACAGGTAAAAGACTAAAGTAACTGAAAAAAGAATCAAATATGTCCATATCCAAAAGTCTGGGGAAAGGGCATTGAACACCATGAGGTAAAGAAGAGGTGAAAAAGTACAAAGATGAAGAATCTTTCTGAACAGACAGTATAATCTATGTGAAGGTGTAAGAGAAAAAGGATTAAAGAGAGAGAACAGATAAAGCATCAAAACAGAACAGTTTTACAGTTTACCTACACAAGATTTTGAAGGTCAACCTCCCCATAAATTTAAGATCACACTATGACATTGCAC
This sequence comes from Sabellastarte sp. h YS-2021, assembly GCA_964017235.1. Lineage (NCBI taxonomy): Eukaryota > Metazoa > Annelida > Polychaeta > Sabellida > Sabellidae > Sabellastarte > Sabellastarte sp. h YS-2021. Next base: position 143,685,576 of record OZ024927.1, on the reverse strand, counting down.
ATCTATACCGCATCAAGATAAAACATCAAACTGTGGCTACATCAATATATTATACACCTACAACCCCTAACCAATGTCCTCAGTTAGTATAGACTTCCCACAACTTATGGTTTCTGAAATATAGCATGGAAAATGATTTATAAGTCAAGATCACCATATGTAAAAAGTATGGTCTGGTCATACAGACATTTTCCTCATTTTTTGCAATCTCTGTCTTGGTGATCCGACTGTCAAAAGCAGCCTCTGATGGACGAATCTTGTCCACCATTTCCATTTCTGCCCTCTTCGCAGTAAGGAGCTTGGCCACATCTTCTTCACACCATTCAAAGATGGCTGAGGAAAGCTGGGAGAGGAACGTGCCATACAGTCGGTGGTTGTCAGTATGCACACCTGTGGAAAACCTCCTCATGAAGTACCATATGTCCAGTTTAACTAGCGACTATGAGAAGAGCTGAAAAAAGTACACCAAGTTAGAATTTTGTCCGCTGAATAATAAAAAATTACACAAAAATGTATGACAAAAAAAATTTTTTTTTTTTTCGGAAATAAAATGGCCTTAGACTTATCTTTCTCAATATTGTTTGAGGATTGCCTTTTTAGATGGAGAGACCTAAGAGAGACGTAAATATGAAAAAAACATATGGATAGACTCTTAAATCTGCAAAATTTGATAGATGGTTTCCCCCCGAGTAATTTATTTTATTTTTGTAATCAATTTGACTGTGTCTTGAGGAGTGGTAGCTCAATTGGTAGAGCTACTGATCAGTGTAGGTTTACTCCAAACACTCCTCTTTCCTCACACAACTATTAGGCCAATAGATAGTGGCAATGAAACTGAGATGAAAACAAACAAGCCCCCTTTTTAGGGATGCTTAATTATTCTTTTTACTGGTGTAAAATTTTAACCATACATTAAGGTAAGCTTAAACAAGATGGTCAGAAATGCCCCAAAAGGCGGGTTGTGCAGGCAGTAAGTAACAAGGTTTAGCTATTGTTGTAAATAAATTTGAATTTGATTGGACAAAAGCGTTTTTGAGTTAGTGTCTGGAAACAAAAATGTTGATGGACAGAAAAGCGGTCAAGAAATGGACAAACAAACAGACGGAATTACACTAACTTCAAAAGGAACTTAGATATTATAGTGATCTATCTCTCTGTCAAGTTTGAATTCAATCTGACAAAGCGACGGACAGACAGACGTCGTACACATCAATCTAATAGGCAGGTTGGTTACACGCACCTGCCTAAAAACATTACATATTTGGTACCTTCTGCCAGCCTAGTATGCTGCTCTTAATATCAAAACAAAAAGTTGAAATGTTTAATTACCTTCAATGGTTTCAGTTGGCCACCTTTGAAGCAGCAGTCTCTGTCAACATAGATAACTATGGGTGGATCTTCACCAGCATCCCTGTACCTCTGCACTATCCCCTGAGTCATTGCAGTCTCTGTCAACATAGATAACTATGGGTGGATCTTCACCAGCATCCCTGTACCTCTGCACTATCCCCTGAGTCATTGCCTCCAAGCCATCCGACTCATTCACTGTGAAGACAGTGTTGAGTAGTTGCCCAAATTCATTAGAGACATTTGTGGCCCATAATGCCGACTTCTCTATATCCCCAGCAATTTTCTTTGTGATCTAATAAACACAATTACAAACATACACAGTAAATTAAAGTTTTATAAATAAACACCAGGCTTTGGATCAAGTACGTTAAAAGGTAATCAAGTAAAAGTAAATTGAAATCAACTTAAGTACAGCTGAAATTACAAATATAAAATTGGATTCGAGTACAAGTCCTCTTTAATTTTTTTAAGTAATTTAATTTATATTAGTTGTTATAATCAAATAAACAATGTACTTTTTTAAGTGCTACATGTTACAAAAACTTTTTGTCAAGTTTGAATACATTATTTCATAAAATTCCTGGGTAATCCAAGAGTACATTCTTAAATAACAAAACAGTTACTGTACAAAAGATCGAAGTAAGAATTTCAACTTCCATGTTTAAGGTGAATGTTAATCACTTATTTTTTTAAAAATTCATACAAAAAGAAAGTAATGCATTTTATATTTAAAACATTAATTGAAACCAAACCAGATAATTTATAATCAGATCCCTGAAGCATGGCGGTACATATAGAGCAAATATAGATTAATTATCACTAGTGTTTGGACACTAAGGGTTGTAACGTTTTAAGGTTTTTTCAACTGCATGTCACTTGACCAAACAACATAAATTGGTGACAGCTATTTCTCTATTTGGTGTGATGCATTTATTACTTTTATGCAGTAAATAAATTATAGGCTACCTTTTTTGTCGAATCCATCTTGAGAATTTTTCCATAGACTAATGTCACTTGGGCTTTTACTTCATTCAGCCGAGTCAGAGTCTCATTTCCATAACATGTGGCAAACCACCTGGCTCCCAGCATGTTTGGCAGTTGGGGAGGTGTCTCATATTGGGTTGGCACTTGACCCAGCGCTCCAGCGATCCCTTTGGATGCCTTCTCCTTGTGCCGCTTGCAGTCACTCAGGTAGAGAATGACCTGTCTGATCCATTGCTCAGAGTGTAGTTCCCAAATCAAATTTCTTAAGTGGTTGGAACTGTGACCCAGAGTCCTCCCCCATAACATGGTTGTCACCTTTCGGTCACAAGTGACCTTGTGCGTAAGAATTGCTGGAAATAGCAATTTGTGCCCAGAGTCTAACTGGTTTAACACATCTGGTGACCAGCCCATATACGTAGGAGTTGGATCTTTGCACTTGCTGCAGGCAAGGTACTCTGTCAGCAGATAATATCTGCAGTCAGTGTCGATTACTTCTTGGATTCGGTTGTACAGACCCTTGGACATCAATGGTCTGTTACAACGAGTGCAGCACACTGGTATCCGAAACATGCGTCGTGGCATCCACAAAAAGGCTTTCTGTAGGAAGTAATCATCTACCCTTGGCTTTCCTGCTGGAGTCTTCGGCTGTGGTGGGTATAGCCAGCAAGACACACTGTCCAGTGCCAAATTACCACTTTCATCAAACAGGGCGTCGCTGATCCATTGCTGGTCCCGCTTGGCCATGACCTTGGTCCAGTACTTTGGCAGAAACTCAATCCTACTCTTAATTCATCTGGACACAGGAGTGAGTGGGCGTGGAGCAGCTTTCTGTAAAGAAATAAACTGAACAGTGTAAACCTACAAAATATATTCTGGACAGCTCTTTATTCATGCTTTGTTACTGATTGAAAATGGTTAATTTTAAATGAATGTTTTGATGGTCCCATACTTACTGTAGATAGACAAGGTTAAGAAGTATTACCCTGTTGATAAAAAATAAGCAAGTGGGGCTAGTAATTATGGCATATTTTTAAAGTATCAAAAAATAGTATTATTCAAACAGTAGAGTATTGGTTATACAGTAATCCAAAGTGCAAAAATTATCACTCGTCACAGCCCCACTTGTAATGGACGCATTGTTTATCAAATACACTTTCCACCTGCCAAATAGTCATATGTCCCATCAATAAATGTTTTGATCAATAGCCCATGGTATGAAAGTAATATTTTTATATTTCAAGATATATCAGATATAATGGCAATATATAATGACTTTCAGAGCTACACAGTTTGCATCATTGCATCACCACGAGTATCAGCTGGCTGTATTGGTTTTGTTTATGCATGTGTTGATACATAACCCAAAATTTTAACCCTGAATTAATATGCAATGTATGGCATTCACAGTTAACTTGATTGTCTTAATTAGAAAGGAAAACGAATGTCAAAGTCATAAATACACGGTGTCAGTGTGTGAACTACTCTGGGAGGATAATTCTCTACAGTAACTTCATTGCAAAACTCGACCGAACGTGACCATTTATAGTGTCAATAGGTGCATGATCAAAGAGAAATGTCGTGGGGTTATGTGAATGAATTTCTAATCCCTCAATAATTGAAACAATAGTGTACAACAATAAAGTTAGTGTTTTCTATGAAAGGCCGGTCTCACAGAGGCTTACAATGTATAATGAGTGTGAGTTGTTTAAATCTTTTTTCATCGGCCACGCTACTGACAGCAGTTCAACACCATCTAAATGAAGCGGGACATGGTTTAGGTTAGGATAATCTGGAGATTTGGATTAAAGAGGGTTGGATAATTGAGGTTCTACTGTAGTATCATTGGGTAAGTGTATGTACCAATACAATATGCAAACAACTTACTTTGGGGCTCACTTTCTCCAGTATTTTGTCCAGCTTGTCACTAAGTTCTGATTTGGCACAGTTTCCTCTTCCTCTATCGGCTCTTCAAAATCCTCCATACAGAAATACTGTAAATAACACAAATTATAAAATACAAAGAAAGGTTAACTAGATGTAGTGTATCCCCGGTCAGGACATGTTGAAGGTTAAAGAATCTTTATCTCTGTCCAGAGCTACATAAAAGCTTGAAAAGGTAAAATTGAAATATTTTAGTAATCATATATAAACCTCTACTTGTATGTTTAATACCAGAAATGCCTTTGATTATAAGCACAGTAACATGCCAATTTGACCTTTAAATGGCCTTCACAATAGCGTCTGCCGTCTGAAGCATACAGTGTACATTAGTTAGGTTTAACTAAAATATACAAGATATCTGATCATACTTAATCATGAGTAGGGGCGTCACGACTAACCGAATAATCGACAATGGTTAGAATAGTGATATTTTCCGTTTTCATATTTTAAAGTAAGAATAATCGCTTAATGTAGTAAAAGATGGCAGAAGGTCTGAATCCATAAAAATATATCCATATTGTCACATAAAATCAGTTAAAATCCGAAAACAGCCACGTTTTCTGTACTGTTTATGCATTCACGTAAAGCCGGAAGTACTATATATCTCTTATATCGCCCACTTCCTGTCTGAAATAAATTAAGCAAAAGTCGCAGGAAAACAGCAACTTTATTCCTTTTTACAGGTTATATACATATATTTTTATTTTATTTCACATATTTATCGTTTACAATATGAAACTTAAGATTTTTGGATGTTATTTTAATTCGACGGTTATTCGGTGTCGACGCAAATAGTACTTACCGGTTAGTCGACATGAAATATTTGGAGTCATGATGTCCCTAATCATGAGTATTCCAGCAGTGACAAAACTTTTAAAAACTAGACAAGCTATTTCTAGAAAAACCAAGCAGAATCTATGACATGAGAATCTCACTGAAGCCTGAAAACATGTTATATGGTGGAATGGATTTCATTTTACAAATAATTTGAAGTAACAGTTACATTTGCAACAAATTCTAAAGAGATTAATATAAGGATGTAATATTATTGCTGTAAGAACTGTTGCTAGTGACAAAGTTTTTAAGAAATTACAAGCAAACATTTGTTGTATGGAATAATTATGGCCCTGTTCCATATATGCGGGTGGGGCATGTGGGTCTGTTATATGACATCCTGTACCTCAGTTCCATATATACAGACAAAAACTTCTACTCTACTGAACAACACTAATTTGGAATCCTATTTTCACAAATTATTTTTTACACAATATTGGCACACATCACACATGGATGCTTTCCATGGGTCGTAACCTTTAAGATTATATATGGCACAATAAAAACATTTTTATGTGTTTTTTAGATTTCTAGATCTGAAGGTCAATATTGGTACATAAACGATGGCCAGAGCACCCCTTAATTTTGGGTTATTTTATTGATTTTTGTGTGCCGCATATGACCATTCAAGTACTAGATGCCTGATGAATTCAGCAAGAAGTATAAGTACTGTTTCCATGTATAGAAACCACAAATAAAAAACACTAGTGCTGTGAGATCACTAGATAGCTTACATTCAAAGATCGTTTCATGAAAATGCGCAAGGTGATTTTTAAACGTTTTGCAATGTTGGGGCAATAAAGGAGCAAACTATCGAACTTCCTCAGAGTTCGTCCCAGCACTAATAAACACTTGACATATTTTTATTGAAAAGATAATATTGACACATAATCCAAGCAGTATAACACATGCCATATCACCCTTATATGGAAATAGGGTTAAAAACTTACTACTCCTGGGCAGGGCAAAACACTGGAAGATGAAGCACTTTTAAGTTTGGCTCTCCTCATTTGACCTTGAAGGAGGGGCCCAAGGTCAAATCCCACCGAATTTTGCAATGATGAACATATCCTGCGAATTTGAGATCTCCACCTATAATTCCCTTTGTTCTAGAGGGCCAACAAAACTCCTTGCTGAAAGTCAAATAACGCCAGTGGTGGCCATCTTGTTTTTCAAAATGAGGCCAAAAATATTCCCACGCAAGATTTTATGGTTATGAATATAACCTGAAAATTTGAGAAGTCTACTTATAATACCGTGGCCTCTAGAGGGGTAACGAGAAAATCTCTACACACTGCGGTGGCGGCAGTGGCGGCATACTCATGCGTAATCCATAGGATACAATTATATTCTTGAAAGTTCAATGATTTAACATTGACAATAATATTGTACGGACAACATACACTTTTGTGAGACAAAGTCAGTGCAGTAGTAAAACCACTGATGTACAGTCCATTCAAAAATAATAAATTGGCTTTCCATGTTTTAAAAACATTATATATCTGTAATGACATCATTTCTTTTATTATAGGACTGATTGCAATTCAGGGGTTTACTTCAGACATTTACATAATAAAATATTACATTAGTGCACATGATACTTGCTTTCGTCCTCAACTATGAATATACATTACAGACACATGTTGATTGTTAGTGGGGGAAAAATATAACACTTTTTCATGTTTCTTAACCAATATAATCCTGTTAAAAGCATATTATATATTCTAACAAGCATAAATACCAAAAATATACAAAGCATTGGCTTACATTCAGATTATTAGAAATTAATAATAGCCCCAGCACTAACAAATGTATAAGAAAATACATTCAGAAAAGAAAAGCAGAAAAAGGATTAAGAATGATAATGGTGAAAGTGAGCATTCATGTCGAGGGGAAAAAGGCTGGCCACTAATGGAAGGGGATGTTTTCGGTTGTGTGTAGTAGGGTGTGATGCAATTTGTACATATGTCCAGGGCAGTCATCTTCTTTGCTGAATGCGGCTAAATTCATTATCTGATAATGTAGCCTAACCATGAAGAGATCCTTAAAATTTGGTAAAGTAGCTGGTGTAAACTTTCCTGTTAAGGGTCTCGACATCAGAATCTTTCTGAACAGTGGCATGGTGAATGGTGAAGCAAATTATACCCATAAGCTTCTAGTGGATACAACTAATACAACATAAGAGTAACCGGTTGCCATTTTAAAGAAGGTTAATATAAATAAATACAGAAGATAAAGAATATACTCAAAAGGAAAGAATATTGTACAAAAAGCATTATACTGCACACAAAATGCACACACTCCACCCACTTACCTGAAGGAGTTCCATGATGAAAACTATAAAAAAAAACATAATCTAACTGAAAGACACATGTTAATACAAGGTAAAATACTTTGAACACTTTTTTTTTTCAAAGGAATGCAACAATATTAAATATCCAAATTCTTTATCAGATATATTTGCAAAGAAAATAATTCAGAACTATATCATAGGAAATTTATAAATTAAATAATTTACACTAATTTGTATAACATTAGTTCGAAATATGCCAGAAATTTCAAAGATAGAAACTTCCTTATCAACAAGCTCAGTAAAGCGCAGATGGGCAACAATCTCAAACTTTACTGTGTTAAACTTTGATTTAAATCAGTTAAACCTTTCAACAAATGAAAATATGAAAAGAAATTACACAATAATAACTTACTGTGAATGAAAAGCATCACCACTTGGACAGCTTACAACAAAGAGCTTCTTCTGACTGAAAATAAATGAAATGGTTTAAATTAAAAGTAAATATATACGTTTTAGTTAGGTGAGACTGGGTGGGCAGGGCCCTGCTATCTAGTGGGCCTAGTGGTACTGATGTACTACCCTGTGATGTTTTGGAGTAGGACATTATGTCCAGTAGCAAAGATTTAGAATTTGTGGACCACAACTGGTAAATTTATTTTGTTCGTTTGTTTTGTTCAAGCGAACTTCATTGGCGAAAATCTGAAAAAGTACCACCCTTATACAGTAGACCTCCATTATCTACCCCTCTTATGGAAATAAGTTAGATATCAGATAGGTCAGATAATTAAAAAAAACTAAAATAACAGGTTTTATTGGAAATTTGAGTTCAGATAATCAAAAATTTGGATAATGGAGGGTCAAATAATGGAGGTTCACTATGTATTACATTTGTGCAATATTAACCCATTTGGAAATGGGAGTGGATTTGAGATTGAATAATCAACAATTTGGTTAATGGAGGGTCAGATAATGGAGCTTCTACATGTACTACATTTGTGCAGTGTTCCCCCACGGATAATTAAAAATTTGGATATCAGAGGGTCAGATAATAGAGGTTCCACTTCCATGTCATACTTTTTCACAATACTATGGAGTGGATTTCAGGTCAGATAATTGAAAATTTGGTTAATGGAGGATCGAATAATGGAGGTTCACTATGTATTACATTTTTGATTATATTCCCCAGGATAATAAAAAATATGGATCATAGAATGTCGGATAATGGTAGACCGAGTTTTCTGTCCCAAAATATGCCTTTTTAAAACTAATGGATGGCATATCGTCAATACATCCATCTTTTAAATATTGGCTGAGAGACAGATTGATTGGTCTAGATAATGGAGGTTCCAGATCTACAAGGGTTGTCACAAAATCATGTGAGTCATAATACTGTGGGTCGTAAAATTGTGTTTCTAAAGCCAAGTAAATATGCAATCAATTCAGGTCATATGTGAGCAAATTCAATTATTATCTCATTATTTATGGTATTTTTTAGTTTTCAAGCTCTTGCTATTATCCATTGATATTACAGTGGTTTTAAAAATGACACATGATTTTATGACTACCATGGTATTGTGACAACCCCTGTAATACATTCATGCAATACTGTGAATTTGAGGTTGAATAATCAAAAATTTGAATAACAGAGGGTCAGATAATAGAGGTTCCATATGTCACACTTTTGTGCAATACTACGCCACTTGCAAATGGAAATGGATTTCAGGTCAGATAATTGAAAATTTGGATAATGGAGGGTTGTATTATGGATGTTCTACAGATAATTGAAAATTTGGATAATGGAGATCAGGTAATGGAGGTTCTACAAGTATTACATTTGTGCAATATTCCCCCACGGATAATCAAAACTTAACAGAAGGCCGGATAAAGGAGGTTTTATGTGTATGGTTGTTTTATGGTAATATATTCGCGCTAAATTATTTGGGGTGTATATCACTCATTCGGGAACTATATGCGCACTGTTCAATATATGGTAATTACAAATCTATCTTACTTTGAATGGTGGATATGTAATTAAAATTTCAAAGAATTTATAAGACTGGCATTTTGTCCTCCATTCCATAAAATCGACCAGCATTTTATCCACCTATGCAAATTTGACAGGCATTTTGTCCACCAGCATTTTGTCCACTGGCATTTTGTCCTGGCTTCTAAACATCTAATCTATTTGCAATATTGCCCCACTCCAGTGGTTGCTTTGTATTAGTGTTGTGAATGATAAACCGGTATGTGGTTTTTCGTTCGTTTGACAAAAATAGACAAATTTGTAAAGAATATTTGGAACTGGTTATTGAAAATGTCATCATTTTAGGTCACCTAATGGCTGATACTTCTTCAAAACGACAAAAAATATACATATTTTCTGAAATGTCACATATTTACTTAATATTGAGCAAAAACATCATGTTTACGTACTTAATAATTTCTCGCGAAAGGCATTTCCAGTTAAAAGTTCTTCCTTATGTACCCCGTGTGAAATATTTTACTGCACAGTAGCAAGCATACGAAATACCGGATTTCGTTCGTTTCAAAGCCCTGGTCACCTCTGCGGCCGGGGTTCGATCCCCGTCATGGCCGTAAGTGGGAAAGCTGGTAGTTGCTTGCCGTTGGTCGGCAGTTTACAGTACAGAACCCTAGCGAACTATATGTACTGGTTTCCTCTGCCCTTCAAACTACCCGTCGTGATAGGACCTGTACAGTGTTGAAAGCGACGTAAAACCCCAAATAAACAAAATCAAAGCCCTGGTAACCAGTTCTGATTTATAAACTGTTCCACCACTACTTTGTATTAATGTCTTTTTATCGATAACTTGTATTTGTATCAGTTAAAAATTTTCACATAATATTTTGTTCTTAAATGAAGTGGGGTTTTGTCCTCATTGTTATTTGTCTGAGTGGGGTTTTGCTCGATGGGCTTTGGTCTGAGAGGGGTTACAGTATGCTCAGTGGGGTTTTGTCTGTTTAACACTCCACCCTTGTATTTTATTGCCTGTTGGGGGACTTTTTATTTGGGGTTAAATAGGTTTGGAAAATGGGGGATTTTCATATAAATCTAATTAGCATTTTGTCCACCATGATCTAAAACCAATGGGCATGTTGACCACTCCTGCTATATAAATGTAACTGCCATTTTATCCATGGACATGCTTTCTGATAGTTACAATGTTAGATTATGAGGCATAACTTTCAACAAACAATAGACCGTATATGCTAAGAGTGGTGTTGATGTGTTGATAGTGGGAGGGGGGGGGGGGTAATGCTGTGGCTGGAGAGTAACTGGTGGTGATTGGGGAGGGGGAGTGGCTCTTAATATTATTCAGGCTACAAGTACTGAAAGGGGAGAGGGGTCCTAGTACTGGCTTTTCACAGATACTGCACTGTAATGGCTTTACATTGGCACTGATTAATCAATACTGTTTTTTCTCTATTTACAAAAGGATATGCACAAAAATATAACACCAATAGAATAAATATTATTAATATATTACCCCACTGAATGATCCAAGTATGTATGCTATCAGGTGTATCTGATTGCAGAAGATTTATCCAAGAACACTTTACAGAACTTTTCTGTCTCCAACAAGAAAGGAAAAGTAAGTAGGGTAATCCAGTCACATGATCTCATAGACTACAAAAACAATTTTTCCAAACAAGCACTAACAAAGTTAACTCCATATAAAATGAAAAACCATTGTTCAAAATAAATATTATTAATTCTCAAATGCACATATTGCAAGAAAAAAAACTTATAAAGTGTTTCATTTACAATAGTAAAGCTTCTGTTTCTGTTTAGTTGGGGAGTCCCCATGATAGGAAATCAATCAATAGCAAGGGATAAATCGCATTGGCCAATCGGCCAGGGGCAAAACTTCCAATTGTCTAAAAAGTCCAAAATGTTTAAAAACTTGTCCCAAATGTCCAAAAAGTTGTTCCAATTGTCTAAAATGTCTCGCCAGGATGACACGCAAATTCGTGAAGCGTTCCATATTTTTTTCAATTCTTACTTTGGTTGTTATATAAAGTTCTGTGTGGTCTTGAGATTTGTGACTGTACTGGCGTGTGAAGGACACCAGATTTAATGACTTAACA